>JAOTOL010001629.1:470000-1052500 GCA_034440575.1 Imbricaverruca yamaguchii
TCGATACAACAGGCTCAACAGCGCGGCCTGATAGAATCACAGTGGCCACCAATTGGCGGGTAAAGGCACCGCGGCCCGCGGGGCCGGCGGGGTGCCGACGGCTGACGTTTGACCGTGACAGGGTCACTGTCGGGGAAGCCAGGACGGCGTGAACGACAAAGGTATGCCACGTGAATACCGGAAGGTATTCACGTGAACAAATATTTGTTGGCCTGCACGAGATCGGATAGGCCTGCCAATTGTCATCCATGCGAACCTGCATCCTGGTATTTCCTGATGCATTGTTTGATATTGCGTAGGTTGTAATATATATATATATATATATATATATTTATATATATATATATATATATATATATATATATATATATATATATATATGCATATGTATGTATATATCGATACCAAATATATCAGCGTGTATTGCGCGTGCATGCATGCATGTGTATGTACGAGTGTTTATTTGCATGTGAGTGTTCATAAATGCAAGCCATGACGGCTGGAACACAATGGGTCACGTGGCTCACAAGCCTGTAAATCTGTCAATTAATTCCGATAATTCCACAATGTACCGAGCAGCATTCCTCGTGTCACGCAGTGAAGCCAGCTCTTGTCATCGCCGGCGTTTGTCGGCAACGTCTCAAAACGTTGCTGCGGCGTCGTTTTGGCGGATTAATTTGTACTCGATGCTGCCAAACAGTACCATTGAAATTCACTGCGCACGGAAGCTAATTGGTGAAGCGTATGTTGGAAACAGCTGCGGTTGCGCGAGGCATTCGCCGCTTGAAATATTTCAGTTGGAATTGATTTTTCCACAGTTCGTTGATGGCACGGTGAGCTCATGGATTGTTTTTTCCCTCAGTTCGCTGGTGGCCGTAGAAAGGGACTATCAGTCAGCAATGGCATGCACGCAATTCGACACTGTCCAAACACTGACAAACGTTTCAACTATGCGCTTGGATGCACATTGCCAGCATCTTGCGCGGTAGTTGTCTCGCCGCTTCCGTCTCATTTTGCACTTCTCTCATAGCTGCTTTTTGGTTGTGCTTCTTATCGCACGTCTTAATGTCGGCATCCGTTTGATGATATGCTCTCCTTCTTCACCAGCTGGCCTTTGACTATCATTATCCATGTGTCCGGTACTTGAGCGACTGACGTCTTCCGGTGCAATATTATCGGCAGATATCATGTACAATGTCAACAATGTCTCGAGCTCTGCGGCTACCGGGAACCGGGCGGCCCACTTCCCGAGACCACTAGTATGCAGCTTCAGTGAAATCACGATGGAAATTGTGTGTGAGGAGCGCATGTAGTTGATGGAAACCAACAAAGTAAGCATGCATTGGCGTGTTCCTTTACTCTCGGTACTTCTCATTGAGCCATAATGCCTTGCAGCATGCAGTTCAGAAAAAAACGATTAACGATTGTCAAGCTGTAAATCAAAGATAAATCGCTAAGGTAAGAAAGAAAAACTGGCTTAAAAAGAACGAACGATTACTTTTTGTAAGGTCATTTGATAAATGGATGGATGGCGCAAGGGGTGAACAGGTGTAATCTGTTCCAAATCAGTGTTGCTGAGATTTAACATGGGAATAGTATGGGCATTGCCTGCTATGAATGGCGTCAAAAGACCACTTGCCACGCCAACTTTGAGTGTGGTCCTCCACACACGATTTTTGATACAGAACTTTTCTCCAGACCAGTTGAATTCACACCATGAAATGATTTTCCTGGAAGCGATCCTAACGGGCTAAATTTAAGCTTCAAAGCTCCCGAAATTTTGTTGTTTCCTTAGGCAACATTGGAGGTGCCATGACACTTAGAAGAGCAATTGCATCCATCATCATCAGACAAAAAGCGAAAACCTACCGTCATTTTAATACAAACATCACACTTTATTTTGATGCGATGATTGTTCAATCAAAGATGTGCACATATGAAGTGACAACCGTGCCTCACATATACCCTTGGAAAAGCCAACCAGATTTGCTTACAATCGTCAAAAGTGGCTATGTTCAAGTAGTACAGCACGGCCCTCCGATTACTGTGAGTATATTCCACGACACATTGTATCCAACAGTCTGCCACCCATAAGCCGCATAGAACACGTCCCATATGTGCTACGTGTCTCGCTGGTAGGGCGGCCACGATGCACGGTCTTCAGCACACGCTCTGTCCAGATCGATCTTCCTCGACAAGAGGCGCTGAAGGAGTGGAATGTGAATACGAGCGAGCGCACGCTGACCAATTTCGGAGCAGTTGGTTGTCATGACTACCATAAAAAGCGTCGCGATCAATCGTGCGCGGCACGGGCTACAAAGGCCGCGGCCCGCGGCCCGAAGAGATCCGATTAGTGCAGACTTGAAGCGACGTGACGTGGGGCGGGCGGTTGTTTACTTCGCCAGTTTGCTGTAGCACCGACGGGGTAAGTTATCGAGGGCGGTGTCTTCGCAGCAAGATTACGGCTAATGCGACGGAGGCTGCAAAGTGTCTGATATGTTGTGCAGCCGGCAGTGCAGCACGGGAATATCCAGAGGGAAAAGGCTGAAGAGTCGTGCTAGGGTAACAACGTAGCATGCATGTGCACATTATAATATAATTACGGATCGCTTCTTTCGCGTCGAGTTGCACTACAAAAAGTAATGGGCGAGGGAGACATTATTTTCGTTTTAGCTACTATTTTTATTATTCAGGGTTATTATTCACGATAAAAGTTGTACCTAAGCTACATCTGCATTCCGTATTGACTATGGGTTTACTAATCATGTCATTCATTTCATAAGTTGGGAGTTGTTACAAAGTTATATATATATATATATATATATATATATATATATATATATATATATATATATATATATATATATATATATGTATATACGAGTATCCACTCATATATATGTATACACATGTAATGTTACAGGATGAATAGAGTATGAACACTTATAGGATGAGGGAAAGCCACAAGTCGCAAATGTTTTGGGTGAAGAGAACACAGTGCGTAGGAAACTTGCAATTGTCTGATTCAGAGGAAACGTTCGGATGCAAAGAATATTCAACGATCCGGCAGATGACCATGCAATTATAGCAAAGGCGGATGGCCACACGAAAACAAAATCCCTACCGAAAACCTTCCCGGGTGTATCTCTAACTACAATCACGAGACTACTGAGAGTAGAAGCTTTGGGCTTTTACGAGGCATCCAGCTATGTTGTCCATGCAGCGTCGTCACTGCCATACGCGGAATGGCTGCGGAAAGTCGACATCCCATGGATCTAACGAGATTCGAGCCCTGGGTCTTAAGATTGCAAAATTCACGCGCACCAAGCTAGCGACCCCCCCCCCCCTCCCCTCCGCTCACTGCTGGTAGGATTCCCCAAATAAATTCGTTCAACACGCGTTGTTCAGAGACACATCAGTCTCGTCTCGACCGCACACAAACTCAGGAGCAACCCCATGCCTCCCAGCGTTGGCGCATAGGTCAAACTCGGTCGGTCGCGAATTTACGACGCACTCAGCGGCTGATGCCATACGGCGCCGCCCACCTCACACGAAGGGCGGGCACCGCGGGGAATCGAACTCGTACCTCCGGCGTGCCAGGCGCCCAGCTTGACCACTGAGCCACCGAAGCCCGTGCGGGGCACGGCCACCAACAGCCGGGTCCCTCTCCAGGTCGCGTTGCCGGCGCGGTGTGCTGACACACAGCTCGGCTCGCTCCTGTCCCGCCACTTCGCCTCGCCGCCACATCCTGGGCGTCACGTTACGACGGCTCAGCGTGACATCGTGACATTCAGCGTAACAGCAGACGTTCAGCGTAACAGCACGACGTTCAGCGTAACAGCATGACGTTCAGCGCGACTTCGTGACGTCGTGACGTTCAGCGTGACGTCGTGACATTCAGCGTGACGTTGTGACGTTCAGCGTGACGTCGTGACATTCAGCGTGACGTCGTGACATTCAGCGTGACGTTGTGACGTTCGGCAGTCGGACGTCGCTCACATCGCCGGCGGGCGTTCGTCAACAGGCGCCGAGACGGCGCCGGGCAAATGAAGCGCGACCAATCGCTGTCCAAATCCGGCCGGCCCTGGCGTGACGTCACCACCGGGCTGCCGTGTCGCCGGCGATCTTGCGGGGCACGCTGCGAACGCCGGTCCGGCGCTGTCGGGGTGTCGCGCACCGGCGATCCCGTGGCGAGTCACGCGCGTTGACATCCTCGTGAGCGAAATCCGATTCCACGTGACCGAACGATTGACATAGTGATCGTGCACCCACCAAGTGCACCGTGCCGCCTCTGAGACGGCGTGGAATCTCGTGCTACGTCAAATATGAGCTGACATCATCACTCGGCCGTTACGCCTGTCCCAGAGCGAGTTCCAGTTGCCGTTTGGAAGACTACGGCTCTTGTTCCGCATCAGGTGTTAGTGTGCTGAAAATCTATACATTTTCTTGCAGAACTGATAACACGTTCCCAGTTATACAGGGGACGAGTGGTCCAGGGGTGAGTTGCCCGTCTCACAATCAAAAGGTTGCGAGTTCGAGTCTCACCTGTCGCTACTCTTCGCCCACGACCAATCGGCGTGAGATATTGGCGACGCTACATGACTCAACGGCCGATGTGTCCTAAAATCAGTAACCGACCAACCGAGGACCGGCTGACAGTTATTTTTTTACTCAAAGCGCGAATGCACCAGAACAGTCTGCGACTGGCCCCGCTTGCGCGTGCATGCACACTGGGGAGGGTGGCATGTATACATGTGAGCCAGTATTGGGCCTCATGCCTCACATAGGCGGCATCTGTGCCGTGTAAGTCGATACTTAGGTGTTTACCCATAAATACGTAGAAAGTATGCCAGCTAATATGCGATGTAGTTAGTAGGTGGATGGTATGGGAGGTCAGAGATCGTCACGGAGGTCAGGGATAATCACGGATTGTTTGCATCAGTGATTTAACCCAGCGAATGGAGTGGAGTTCATTTTGATCGGCTGGAGTATGAGTGGGAACAAAGTTTTGCCTCCGGCGGTACTCCAGCTCAGGAAAAATCAACGTCAATCTTAGGATGCTGTTTGCAGGCGGAAAATCTGCACCAAAGATGCTTACAGGAGGAATGATATAAATCAGGTGTTAAGATCCCGAAGCTAGGGCGGGTCAAAATCAGGTGGCGGCCTCGTTTCAATACAGCTTTATATGCAGATTGAAGCACGTTTCATCAGCAAGCTGTACAAGGTAAAGCCAAACGGAAAAGATAACGACATAGACAAATGATGAAATAATCATGGAAAACCGTAAAGTAGCCTCCGGCTGGGTCGCTAGGTCAAACGGACGATCAAATCTGAGAAATATTCGTTTTGCGGTTATGGATGGCTAATTCGCACTTTTCACAAACCAGAAATTGTCGATGACAAATTAGGCTGTATACATGCAGTTTTTTCCTGGCTCCCAGCAACTTCAGCTATTAACATTGGCTTTATAGTGCTTCGTATTCAAAAAAGACATTTATGGTAGCCGTCGTCCTTGTATATTTCCTGAGAAGCTGCACGCATGTGTGAACATAACCCCTTCGGTCCACCCTGATCCTAAGGACGTCCTGGTTTTTTTTTTAATGCATAGGTGTAGTGCGTTGCACCGAAAATACGAAGACAACAGATGCTTAGTCGGTGACAAAATGAAAACATAATGGACCTAGTTTCATTGATAATACAGGGTTTTCGGTCATGTGGAATACAAAATGTAAATATGGTGACAGTCCATCCTCCCTCACCCAGCGGTGAAAGTTTGCAGCCCATGGGTGATAGCCCCCCCATTGGTGGTATCAATAGGTGACAGTTCGCCCTCTCGCAGCCAGCGGTGAGAGGTTAGAGCCCATGGGTGGTTGCCCCCCATTGGTGGTATCAATGGGTGACAAGTCCACCCTCCCTCACCCAGCGGTGAGGGTTTAGAGCCTATGGGTGATAGTTCCCAAGTGGTGGACCTATGGGTGATGGAGCACTAGCTAAAATTATTTCCGCGAGTGCCGGTGTGTACGTTTCTTACGCGTAACAGACGAGTCTCCGGCACACATTCCCTTCGTGAGCTCGAAACCGCACTATGTGCACACCCGAGCTTTCGACCAATCTTCTCGTCAAATCAGGCCAACAGTTCCACCCGAATATATCCTGCCAGCTGTCACGCGGAAGAAGGCGGCAAACGAGCGCCGCGGCAACGGCGGAAACTACACGGCACTTGGCACCTTTTGTGCGGGCGCGTGTCATTCTCAGCGCGGGCGGCAGACGCCGGCGGAGCTCGTTTTTGTCCGCGCGGCGCGCACATACCACACGCCAAGCGCCGTCTGATGGTTGTTTGTGACCGCGCGGCCGTCGGAGAGCCAAACACCAATCACCGGCAAAAGAGCCGTAAATCGCACGTTTTTCGTGCCTTCCGCTATTTACGGCCTTCACAGATTGGGTTCGACGTTACTGCTCCGGCCGGCGCTTCCAGCTCATCCGAGGTGGCCGCCACCGCAACTACACCTTGTAGCACCACCACCTAGATGTCACCAGCATCGCCGCGCACCGAAGCGCGAGCGCTTCGCGTGTCGGGCCGCGATTCAGCGACATTAATCACCGTGCGCATCAACAGAAAACATAACAGAAGCAATTACGGGATTCACTTGGCAATCAGCGGGGCGGACGCCACCGTATTGTACCGCCCGGCTCGCGTGGCCTTTTCACCGCCCAGCTACACAGCGGCGGCAAAGCTCGGCGCGCCTCGGCCCACGGCGAGAGAGCACGAGGTCGGCTCGCCCCGTCCTCTGTGACGCTGGCGTCCGACATACAGCGATCGGACAATGGCGCAATCTTGTTGGCATAGTGACTGTGGGACGCCGGTGGCCTGACCGACCCTCGCAGAGAGGTGACCCTTTACAGGTGACCTCCAGGTGACCCTTTACGGCAGCGTGACGCATGATCTGTCCGGCCGGTCGTATGTCGACTTTCCCCGTCCAGGTGACCGCTCGGGTGACCTAGCACACACCTGACCTGTTCCAAAGTGGGTCATGCCCCACCTTAGGTCCTGTCCTGGCAACCTACCCTGCCTTGCCGTGGCTGATCCTACCTGTGATGTGCGTTTAACCTCTTGTTGACGATATGTACTGATGATGCTAACCGTATTTTGTCTCCCGCGACAAGAGACGCGATCTGACCAAGGGTCCTCTCCACTTTAGCTCCTGACCTGTCCTGTCTCAATGACCTCCTCGTGATCGCTTTCGATGATCTCCCCGGTGGTCGCTCCCTGTGACCTGCCTGTGACAGTCCCATGTGACCTGCCCGAGAGACCTGCCTGTGACCTGTCCAAGCGGTCTGCCCGAGCGACATCTTCCAGCGATTTGCCCACGTGGCCTGTCCCAGCGACCTTCCCATGTAACATGTCCCGTGACCTTCCCATGTGACATGTCGCAGCGACCTTCCCACGTGACATGTCCCGTGACCTTCCCATGTGACATGTCGCAGCGATCTTCCCATGTAACGTGTCCCGTGACCTTCCCATGTGACATGTCGCAGCGACCTTCCCATATAACATGTCCCGTAACCTTCTTATGTGACCTGTCTCAGCGACCTGCCCATGTGACCTGCCGCCTGTGACCTGTCCCCTGACATGTCCGGGACAGCGGCGTGACGTGACGTCACCAGTCCGGCTACTGGGCCGGATCAGACGGATTAGCGCCGCCTCGCCGACAGGACATTCCTCTCAGAGTGTGAGACAAAACAACACAGTGCCACCCACAGTGAAATGTTGCAGATGTGGCGACGTCGATGGACAATGGATGCATCTGCATTCTGCAGAACAGCATCCTCCTTCGCCGCGGTAGTGAGAATTTCCGTAAGGAAGGTCAGGACATACAATGCGACCATGCGTCGGCGCACGATAAGCTGAATAAGATGGATCTACATCCAAGTGAAAGAAGACAAGCAGGCGCCAAAGAGGCGCCACCACTGCATCTTGGTCTTATCGTGGACACTCTCAGCAAGCTACATTAGTGCCTTCTTGTATGAGAACAATGCATACATTCTCTGAATGGTAATACTTCCATGGCTCGTTAATCCGCGCCGTCTCGGGGGAGGTCAACAGCCCCCCCCCCCCACCCCAAAGGATTTTTCGCGGATATTGAACGTACGGCGCGCGGCAGCACGCCGAAACTTAGCATACTTTTTCCCACATCAATTTGGCATGTGTCAAACTTTTGAAGTCAGGTCGTTTATGGTCTACGATTTAGTCTAGGTCAAGTGAGGTCACCTCCAAAAAGTTTAACCAGTCATCACGCTTTAACGGATACATATATTTTAATGAACCTTTCAGCGTTTGCTTATCTTTAGGGATGCAACCAAACGTACGAGAGGAATTGTTCCTTTTTTTCGTTTTTGACTACTTATTAATTTTGCATATTTGCCTATCAGAGTTCAAATAGAAGATTCTGGCTAAAGTAAGCATTTTTATCAGAGCGAGTTGGCTTCGAACGTTTTTCGGTCTGCCCTACCCATTAGAAAAGCAAAATGAAAGAAAATTTGAAAACTCAAAATTTTGAAATTAAAGAAAATGTTGATGATTTTGTGTGGACAAAAAAAATGTATGGTCCCGGTCGATTTCGCTGTACGTTTCTGATTCCAAATAATTTTTGTCTTCAAATATCCCCAAAATGAACTCCCCAGAGCCAAAAACATAATGTAAGTCGTGAAAATATATGCCACATAGTGACGTCACTTTTGGGCGGAAATTGCTTTGGGCCCGGGCCCTACTCGTTGTACGCTTTCTGATGACACCTTCGTTTTCGTGCGACGCTTAGTTTGGATATTACAGGGGGGTTACTATCCGCCCCCACCACCCGAGACGGAGTGTGAGGATCTGACCGGAGAGACGGCCGGTTTAAATTTTATAACTGCGCGTGTCCGTTAGTTCACTTAGTGAGGGCAGATGATGCAGCAACACAAAAGCTTGGCACGCAGCAGAACCGCACAACGTGGCTATTACCTCAGCGATTTCAAGAATAAAACCCAACCAACGTGGCATGCATGCACGGCGTTGACCCACGACAGCATTCGGCTTTACAGAGGCCGAATGTCTGAGATGCGGCGGGCGCTGGGCGAGAGAACAGTAGTGAAGAGTGCAAGCCTGCTTCCACGCAGGACTTTGAAATCGCTGCAGATGATTGGTTGGTCGGTTATTAGTATCACGACGCTTCGAGACTGTTTCGGTCGCACGGCATCGTGGCCGATCTCTCACGCCGACTGATCGCGGGAGAAAAGCACCGGCAGGTGGGTCTCGAGCCCACAACGTCACGGCGGTTGGCAAACGAACAGCCCACCACCAGACTGCTCACCTCCGCATCCGGTGGGCATTCGTCTCACATGCGCACAGGGCTCATCCGGAGCCACTCCTTTCCCACGACTGTGTCCACTCACCGAGCGGAAGCGCCGGCTCCACTCGGAACTCCCTAGCCGTAACAGAATGCAACGAGGGCCCCCGGCGGACGCTTCGGCCCAAGCGACGGAGGCTTCATTGGCGCCAAAACGGGCCGATCCTCTGAGTAATGGCGCCACTGCGTCGTGGACGCACGTCGGCGCTGCACCCCCAGTGACGCGCATCACGATGCCGGTGCACTTGACGCCCGGCGCCTCGCCGACACAAACGGCGCCGACCAGAAGCACGACGGAAACGCAACTGCTCGAACTTGCGTCGGTCTGTCGTCTCGGCCGTCGCTCCCGCTCAGCCTTGCCGAGGGTGCCTTCGCTGAAGCTGTTCGCACAGCACCACACTTGCCAGCATCGTTTGGCAGAACCCGATCGGCCGGCTGGATGTCATTAACAATAATGCACATATTGTGCGTTTCATTGTAGGATATGCAGACACCAAAGGTGGGTATTTACACACGCATCCTACAATATGCGCATCGAAACGCTATTATGCCACGAAAGCACAATTGCGTCCATCGACGTTCCACGGAAACAACGGCTGAAAATCGAACCACCGCCCGCTATATCTCGGAGCCGCTCACCCGACCGACTTCGCGGCTGGTCTTGCGCTCTTGGCAGCGCGACGGGCGCCCGGATGCGTTTGCCGCGGGCGGCGCGACCGGACAGGTGCGACCGCCGGCGGCTGTCCGGCGGCTGTCCGGCGGCCGGCGGACAATGCGCCGAGGTCGGGTCGCGCCGACAGCACAATGGCGCCGCCCCCGCGCCCGACGCGCCGCCGGCGGCGTCGGATGTGGGCCGGCCGCCGCCGCCGAGTGCCGCTCAAGGTCGCGCCGCCACCCGCCGACGCCTTCGCGCGTTGATTCCCGCGCGCGCGAGCTTCGAGTGGACCGTCGTCGAGATCAAAGCCGCGCCGAATGCGCGCGGCGACTCACGGTCGAGCCGACACGGTCGACTCACGGTCGATCGGAACTCAAGTTTTCGGACTGCTCGCCACTAGGCGCCAGGAATACTTGAGAATATCGGAGTTGTCAAGGTCGCCACTCTCCCCCCTCGTAGCTCGGCGCAAGGCAAAGGCAGACTGAATCTGCAGATTCTGTCTTGAATTCTGTGAAAGCACATTACGCTTATGTTGCACATAAATGGATATACAATTTAACTGGCGTCTTGCATAAAGGATTGTGCTCTAAGCAGAAGTCGATAACCAAGTAAAGCTCGAGATCTATTGTTCCATCTTGATATTATCCGATAGTACCTCGTACCAGAAAATAGACTTTCGAATGTTCTGCGCATTCTCCGTGACGATTTTCCGCTTTTTTCCACGTGATCCCCGGTAGTTGTGATCACGGGAAAAAACGGAAATTTCGACGCGAAATCGTACGGTTTTACCAATTAATTTACCTTCTTCTCTCAGTTGTTGAATTCTCTCTCAGCTGTAATAACTTTTCCGTTGCATTTGCCGCACCGCCGGCGTATCCTGGGCTTGCCGTTGCTGTAGCGCCAGCAACAGGACGAGCAGCGTGATGGCAGGCTTCGCTGGGTGCGATCGAGGCCGTTACACCGGCGGGAGAGTGGCGGCTTCGCACGCTCATCCAGGAAATTTCGTGATAGTGGCCCAGTTGCCCACCGGCAATAATCCCGCACCTCGGTTGAGCTTGACGAGGCATCGCGTCTGTCGTGTGTTGAGCAAGGAGATCTCTCTCCAATGCAATGATTTTAGCGGGGCGATGCAAAGGGAGAAAGCTGGTCAGATGTTCACCGCCAAATTTGGGATAGGGATTCGGGAATCAATGAAAGTGGGCAGCTGAGCTCAACTTCGCAAATAATTGTACATTTTATTTTATAGTTGCAAAGTAACTTGACGAGATGACTTTCTCTTCGCGCCGTGTGAATCATAATACTCCTGTGTTGTGTGAGTTGTGCGTAATAACTACCTTGTTAAGAAGAATAATCCTGTGTTGTGTGAATTGTGCATAATAACCATCCTGTGTATTGCAATAATCCTGCTGGTCCAGGTTCTCGATCACCTACAGGGCAGCTGCAGTGAGCAGGCCGGGAGGCGGGCCGTGACCAGTCGGGCCGTGACCCGCGGCGGCCCAGTTCCGGCCGTGAGTCACGTCTGGGTCGTGGGCTGACCCTCCCGGCCGGCATCCATCCAGTCAGCAGATGCCGCCGCCGCTGCCGCCGCTGCCGCCGCCGCTGCCGCTGCCGCTGCCGCTGCCGCTGCCGCCGCCGCCGCCGCCGCCGCCGGCAGGCCGGGCAGGGCGGGCCGAGCTCGCCAGGTACCGGCCGAGGAACGCGCACCCTCAGCCCCCGCCGCAAGGTCGGTCCGGCGACCTCGCCCCCGCCGCAAGGCCGCCCGGGCCGGTCACGGTTCCGGTCTGCGGTTGGGGTGTCTTACCCCGGGCGGATCCGCAGTACCAGCGTCGGGCGCCTCAGCTCGGGCTGGGCACGATCTCAGCCTGGGGGCTCAGCCTTGTGGCTCTCTCAGCCTTACGTCTATCTCAGCCCGATGTCGGACTGGTTTCTCGGACTGAGGAAGCCAGTTTCTGTCCGAAGGGGTCTGGACCCACTGGTGGATCCAGGTATCTGGTTTGAAGTGGATCCACGTGTGTCGGGGTGACAGACAGCTAGAGGCGACTGAAAAGAGACCAATTTTCTCAGATATTTACGAGCCAAGCGAATTTGATATACTTAGCTTCAGTACGCCACCTTGGGTCAGCAATTCCTCTCAGAACGTGCTTGCATTTCCCGAAATCCCACCTTTCGAAGTTGGTAGTTGTCTGGTGGTCGAAATGTCCCCCTCTCCTCCCTGGATTCGCTGGTGTCAGGCATACACCAGCCAGACAAGTCTGCTGCCCAGGAATGGTCGACATGTCTGCCGACTTGTCCTGTACACTGCCGACTTGTCCTACCGGTCTCCAGGGGCTTCGAGTTCAGTTCTAGCGTCTGTCCTCCCCTGCCACGACCTGAGACCCTGATTCGATAGGGCTCGGGTCTGGGGGACTGCGGTTCTGATTCGGAGGGCACCAGAACCTGTGCGATGTTGTGGACGGAGCTCGAGACGCTCGATCCCTGTGGATCAGTCTCCGGCCGCGCTGAGGGCACCGGTTCCCCGAGGGTGTGCGGTCCGGCTTGGAGGCGTCATGTCCCCGTCGTAAAATGGTCGTTGGTCCCTTAGAAGTTCCCGGCCCTGGTCTGAGGGTGTCGCCCCCCGCCCCCGGGGTGCCCCCTGACAACAGTCGGTGGTCAGGCGGACCTGCGGGTGCCTCCCCCCCCCCCCCCGACACCAGCTGTAGTCAGGTGGACCTGCGGGCGGCAGCTGACGGCTCCGCCGTGGTCGCCGGCCGTGATATGACGTGTTTACGTGTGACGAGAGCGCGCGCCGAGGCGGGCCACCATTAATCGCGTCATCAGTCGGCGTCGGGCAAACACCCTCGAGCCGCGCGTCCCCGGCGGCGAGCCGTCTGATCGCAGGCATGTCGTATGATCGTAGGCACGCCGCTGTGGTCGGTGGTCGTCACACGTGGTCGGTCGTCGTCAGCCATGGGTGGTGGTCGTCAGCCGTGGTCGGTGGTCGTCAGCCGTGGTGGTGGTCGTCAGCCGTGGCAGGTGGTCGTCAGCCGTGGGTGGTGGTCGTCAGCCGTGGTCGGTGGTCGTCACCCGTGGTCGGTGGTCGTCAGCCGTGGGTGGTGGTCGTCAGCCGTGGGTGGTGGTCGTCAGCCGTGGGTGGTGGTCGTCAGCCGTGGTCGGTGGTCGTCAGCCGTGGTGGTGGTCGTCAGCCGTGGCAGGTGGTCGTCAGCCTTGGTGGTGGTCGTCAGCCGTGGGTGGTGGTCGTCAGCCGTGGCGGTGGTCGTCAGCCGTGGGTGGTGGTCGTCAGCCGTGGGTGGTGGTCGTCAGCCGTGGGTGGTGGTCGTCAGCCGTAGGTGGTGGTCGTCAGCCGTGGTCGGTGGTCGTCAGCCGTGGGTGGTGGTCGTCAGCCGTGGTGGTGGTCGTCAGCCGTGGGTGGTGGTCGTCAGCCGTGGGTGGTGGTCGTCAGCCGTGGTCGGTGGTCGTCAGCCGTGGTCGGTGGTCGTCAGCCGTGGTCGGTGGTCGTCAGCCGTGGTCGGTGGTCGTCAGCCGTGGGTGGTGGTCGTCAGCCGTGGTCGGTGGTCGTCAGCCGTGGGTGGTGGTCGTAGCGGGGGTGGTCGTCAGCCGTGGGTGGTGGTCGTCAGCCGTGGGGTGGTCGTCAGCCATGGTCGGTGGGGGTGGTCGTCAGCCGTGGGGTGGTCGTCAGCCGTGGGGTGGTCGTCGCCGGGGTGGTCGTGCCGTGGTCGGTGGTCGTCGCCTGGTTGTCGTCAGTGGTGGTCGTCAGCCGTGGTCGGTGGTCGTCAGCCGTGGTCGGTGGTCAGCCGTGTCGGTTGTGGTTTGTGGTGGTCGTCAGCCGTGGGCGCGATGTCGGCGCGTCAGCTCGACCCGGCTCAGATGTGTCCCGGTGGTCAGTCGACACGAGTTGAATCGAGAATCGACTCATGAATCAATATTTGTTTTTCTTCTGACGAGTCGTGAGTTGAGCTGAATCGATTCTTTTTCCAAAATATATCTTGAGTCGTGAGTTGTATCACATCTTTCTAAAGGAAATTGAGTTGAATCATGAGTCAATCATTCAATATCACGTGTGGAATGCACACTGAATCATATGGCTCATGAGTCTGATACCACTGAGTCGGATCTAAATAGATTCAAATTTCTGTCAGCCCGTTTGAGTCATGAGTCGAATCAGATTTCAACATCTATGAGTCACATTGAGTCGGCTCCAGCAAAAATTGAGTCGAGCACAAGTTTGCAGGTGGCACGTCTCGCCCGGCAGCAGGTCGGTGGTATCCGATCGGTGGTCGGCGCCCACAGCCGGTGTCGCCCCCCCCCCCCCCAAGCGGCGTCCACAAGTGGTCAACGATTGCACGACGCGTCGGCAGTCGGGTCGCAAAGCGTCGCGGATCTGTCACGGCGACAGGTCGCGCACGAAAAGAGCAGCAGCGGAGGGATTCGAACCCACGGCCTTCCAGGTGGGAGACAGGCACCGCTCCCCGCGGTGTCGCCGGTGAGATGCGGTGCCGTCCGCCGGCCGACCACAGCTGACCAGGCGCCGCCGTCGCCCGGCGGCCGCCCGACACATCAGAATTCATTTATCAGCGCGGCTGATGGCCGCGCGCCCTCCCACGCACCGCCGGCGGTAATCCGCCGCGGCCCGCCAACGAGCCGGGCATGAACTCATTCATCCCTGCGGCCTGCAGACCGCCGCCAGATCATCGCTCATCGCGGCCGCGACGCGCGCAATCAGGCCGGCGCGCCATTTACGGCGCGCGCTGCTCGCTTTCGCCGCCCGCCGCGCGGCGCTCGGCGTCCCGTCCGCACAGGGCGCGCTGAGGGACGCGGGCGGCGCCCACGACCGGGGCGAGCCCGCTGTACGAGAGAGCCGCGCGCGGACGGCCGGCCGGCTCCGTGAATGGCGCGAATCAAGCGCCAATCGCCGGCCGCCACGTCATCGCCGGTCCGGCCGCGGCGCGCGCGCGGTCGTCGCGCGCCGCTCTATGGCGCGCTAATTGCGCTGTCGCCTTGCGGCCGATTGACGAATTGTCGGCGGGCCGGGCCGGCCGGCGGCGGCGCGCCGTCGGCCGCTGACCGGCTCCGGTGACCGGGAGGTGTCGGGTTCGCCGCGACACGCCCCGACACCGCCGACACCCCGACATCCCGACACCGCCGCCGGCCGCGTCACGCCGCGAACAGCGCCGCCGCCAGCCGCGCTCCACTGGCGTGTCAGGTCACGAGCGTCAACCGCTGGGTCAGGCCACGGGTGTCAGCCGCTGGGTCAGGTCACGGGTGTCAGCCGCTGGGTCAGGCCACGGGTGTCAGCCGTCTGAGCAGGTGTCAGCCGCTGGTCAGGCCACGGGTGTCAGCCGCTGGGTCAGGCCACGGGTGTCAGCCGCTGGTCAGCCACGGGTGTCAGCCGCTGGGTCAGGTCACGGGTGTCAGCCGCTGGGTCAGGCCACGGGTGTCAGCCGCTGGGTCAGGCCACGGGTGTCAGCCGCTGGGTCAGGCCACGGGTGTCAGCCGCTGGGTCAGGCCACGGGTGTCAGCCGCTGGGTCAGGCCACGGGTGTCAGCCGCCTGGGTCAGGTCACGAGTGCGCCGCGGAGTGCGCGATGCCTCCCCCGCATTCGGTGGCACGCAGACACATTAGCAGCCGAACGCGCCGCCCAATGGGATTAGCACTGTGCCGACAACGTTGCAATTCATCCGGGCACAAAAACACGCTCGCGAGTGTAAACAACAGCGTCTAATCGACTTTAGATCGGCTCAGAACAATCACGCCTGCCAACACGCACCGTGCGCTTCTTCAGCCACACGAGTTGAAATGCTCTACATGAAATAGGTGCAAAGGAAAACCAAGTGCTGCTATCGCGTCGTGTCGCTTGGCTGAAATTGGGTCACCTGACGGGGGGGGGGGGGCTGGTCCAGTCTTACCTGTAAATTCCAGTTGTGCTGGCACCCATCCACAGACCCCTGAAAATATCCTGGACAATTTATAAACTATACCGCTCAGATGACTGAGTGGATGTGCCGAAATGTCATCTCAATCTCGACGGCTATATCGTCCGTCAGTAACGTCTCAAACACGGATAGTTATGTGGCGATTTTGATGGTGCAGCGAAAGCGGTGACTTCGTATTGGATACAGGAATCTTCATCAGCCATCAATGTCATAATAACGTTTGATGAACAGTGCTTTGCTTGCGTCGTCTGTGACACAAATCGCATTAACTCGCATGTGAGAAATTATCGCCGTGATTCAGTGCCCACTTGGAGCTACGCACTCGTCAGGATTGATTGGCTGGAAGGGTACGAAACGATCGACACGGCATGTGACTCGTTTTATTTTATATTTTTGGTCTGTCTAATCTTCCAGTGGGAAGGAATTGATGAACGTGAGCGTACCCGACGAAATATGTCACAAGATGAATCGACTTCAGTGCATTAATCTAAAGTGAGTAAGTGGACATGTCGCCCGGGGACACATAACCTGGTGGAATAACACGACGACGAAAGATCACAGCTGCAATGCTGCAGTTGTGATCTTTCGCCGTCACGTTTGTCGCCATAGAAACAGCTCAGTTTCTGAGCCGACAATTCCGCATTTTTTGCGGGCCCCTCTGTGCATAATATAGATAATGTCAGACGGGTGCCCGCTCGACTACAAATCACGCCAACCGCTCGACAGCGAAAGCCACTCCAATTCTGATGTCAAAAATGAACACGTAAGCCTCTTGACGTGTCGAACACGACTATCGTCGGGACATGACAGCCGAATTACGCGCCGACATTCCAATGTTAATCAACCAATTGTCTCATTGTCCCGAAAAACCCATGCGTGCCGCCGGGCCCGCCCTGGCGGCCGCCGATCGCGTCACCGGGGGGAGAGGGCGCAACCAGTCGGGTGTGTGTGGGGGGGGGGGGGTACGCCGGCCGCCCCGATCCCCGATCATGACAATGACACACAATTGCGGAGCGGGCAAATTGCTGTGCGCCGGCCGGGCGGACGCGACGCGTGCCGCAGATGTGTCGGCGCCGATTAGGCGGCCGCCTGTCAACGCCGGGTGACCGATGACGGTGACCGATGACGGCGGACCCTCTCGGTGGCGGCGGCCACCGCGGTCAGCCGGCGGCCGCCGCATTACCCGCCGGCGGGAGCGATATTTCCCGCCGGCGGGAGCGCGGCGCGCCGGCGGGATTTGCGACGGCTGCCGCGGCGGAGCGCAGCCGGGCAGGAGCGATTGGCGGCGACAGGTGGCGCTGAAGAGCACGCGGTGGGTGCCCCGTCTGCGCTGTCCGCAAATCCGGTGGCCCGGCGACGCGCGTCCGCGCGGATGCCGCGCCGCGACAGATGTGGCGCAGGTTGGCACACGTGAAGTGGCGCACCTGGCACAGCGTCCAGTCGCAGCCGAGGTTAGATTAAGTGGCGGGTAATGTGGCGGATAATGTGGTTGATAATGTAGCGGATAATGTGGCGGATAATGTGGTAGATAATGTGGTGGGTAACGTGGCGGATAATGTGGTGAGTAAAACTAAGACAATTTAGACATCCTGGAGATGTCCCTCACCCAGCCCCTGCCTCCAGCACCCTACGTCACAAGCACTTACGTAAAATTCTCGAAACGTAGTTGTACACGTGCCTCTTAGCTTTGCTTGCAAAACAAACTCGCTTTAAAGGTGGCGCAAATGACCTTTATGGTCCAGCACGCCACTAAAAATAGTTCCCCCCTAGCAGAACATTAGCACTATGTCAGAACATTGGAAGAAACGTAAATGAACACTGGGATACTGACGATTATAACCGGCCCCAGGGGTTCTCGTGATTTCTGACCGATCAGATATTGGAATTTTGACATGCTTTGCACAATTATGGCACTTCGCGCTATGCTCTTCAATCAACTGGTGCATTGTGGGTACTTCAGGTATGAGGTGACGAACACCGGTGACCTAAGAGCAAGTATAGCAATGCGTATTCTCCGGATTCTTTGCTATGTGAAGAACGTTCATGTGGGAAGTAAGGGATTTGTGTCACTTCCTGGTTCGACTTTTTTCCAATCCGATATTCATTTTATTTTGGGAAGGCTGCGATGTGACTGGGCGAAATATGGCAACATAGGAGGAGGGGGACTGGATGAAGGGCAATCAGACCATTTTAATTGTGCAGGAAATATAATTATAAAAATCGTCATGGCCATGAGTTGATGAGTGCGCACCGATTTCCCGAATGTCTGATTCTTACCCATACAATTTGACTGGTATTTAACCAATTACGTTTTAAATCGATTCTCAGCACCCCGGATATGAAAATATGAAAAGGACCGCAGAGGTGTCACCACCGATGTAGTCAACCGAATTACTCTGCGCAGGAATGTGAGGCGCTGGTCAAACGCCCCGCCCACCGACGCTCCCGTGACCCGACCGATGACCCGAGGTCGTGGCGTGGGTCGCCAGACGACGACCGCCGGAAGCGACGCGCGCCCCACCAAGTCGGCGCCGTGCGACGTCCACTCCGACAACACGAACGGCGCGCAGGAGCTGGCGAGCGCGCGACGCCAGCGGTGACGTCATGGCTAGCGGTGACGTCATGGCCAGCAATGTCACCGATGCCAGCAATGCCAGCAATGCTGCGGCGATTGCTGTGTGTGCAGTCTCAGCGGCATCACACGATATCGACGGTGCACGCGACACCCAACCCCTCGGTCGGTACTGACGCGGGAAGGCGCGCATTCTGAACAGCCCCGCGGATCCGGTGTCTCTGTCGGCACTCGTGAGCTACCCCCAGTTCCCGGTGACCTCGCGAATCTATCCTACTGATCCCGGTGGCCTTGGGTCCACCGTACTGATCCCGGTGATCCCGGGATCAATGCCACAGATCCTGGCGACCTCCGGCCTTACGTAGGAGATGCCGGCGACGTCGAGACCTACCTTACAGATGCCGGCGACGTCCGAGACCTACCTTGCAGATGCCGGCGGCGCACACGTAGTCTTTACGGTCGCGACCCCCCTGCGGCGAGCAGCGCGTGCCGTCCTTGACCGCGTGGCCCAATGTCACGTAGAAGGCGTAGCCGGCCGGCTGGCAGCTGAGCGAACACGGTCGAGATTCTGGCGGGAGGAGAGCGCACCGTCAAGCAAATTCTGGCGGGAGAAGCGCGCCGCCAGTAAATTCTGGCGGGAGAAGCTCGTCGTGAAGTCGATTATGGCGGGAAGCCGCTCACTCAGCCAGTCATTAGGCGAGGGAAAGCTGTGTCGTCGCACTGATTACAATGTGGGTACCGTGTCGCCTCGCACGCTTCGTCAACGGGGACGAGTAGTCTAGGGGAAGTTTCCCGTCTCACAACCGAAAGGTTGTGGGTTCGAGTCTTACCTGTCGCTACTCTTCGCCCGCGACCAATCGGCGTGAGAGATTGGCGACGCTACATGACTGAACGGTCGACGTGTCGTAAAGCCAACAACCACCACGCTTCGTCAACGGCAGTTGATGAGGTATGGTCATCGTATATAGAAGGTTGTCAGCCGTCTGTGAACGACCGTGGCCGATTCAAATTTACTAAGCAAGTAGCATGGACATTGGGCTCCCAAAAAGCGACTTAAGCATTGCGTTTGCAGTGTGTAGAAGCTCATGGCCAGGCCTTAGTGGTTTAACCACATCACACTTGCTTTAGGTGCTAATAATGAACGGGGAATCCACATGAATTGACAAGGTGCGCTTTCATATGCTCCTAGAAAGGTTTAAAGGTGGTTAAGGCATCCACCCGTTGAGCCCCGCAGCAGCTCCAGACAGGTCAAGCACCCCCAACAGCATGCACACCTACCCGTGTATTTAATTCCCCTCTTCATTCGCAATTCGCATTGCATGCTGTCTTATCTGTATCTGAATGTCTTTGATCGCTGCTATGGGATCGCCCTGACAACCACTGCCGACCCACGCCATCAATATGAATGGCCATGCGGGCGCGTTTCCGATTTGTTTGTTTGTCCCGTTTGTTTGTCGGCCGCTTCCGGCTGAGGCGGCCGACAAGCAGGTGTTCGGCTGAAGCCCTCAGCCGAACACCAGCGCTGTCCGGTCGCATCTGCCTTGACGTCACATTTTCCGCCGCGCGCGCACTCTGCCAGGCGGCGGCACGCGCGACATTTTCATCTCACGAGCTGCCGAAGTGCCGGCCCCCGTTCGGCGGGAGCCACAGCGCACGGTCGGCCGCGCCGACAGCACCGGACGCCCGGTTGCCATGGCGACGCAACCAGCGCCCGAAACCGCGCGCGACGCCTCACTAAACGCCGCCGAAAGGGCGGGCGCACATCTCGCGCCGCCGCCGCCGCCATTAGCCGCCCGGCGCCGGCAAAGAGCTCAGGTCGCCGCCATCAGGCCGACCCGCGCCGGATTGTCATCTCGAATGCAATTCACGCAAAAAGCGCCCGGCGAATTTACACACAAAAAGCCGGCACCGTAACTCTGCACGCACAGCGCGGCTGACTCGCAGACGGCCTGTCGCCCAGTTTGGTCGAGCAGCGCCATTGTCGGGCCGGGCGGCAAAGCCCCCCACTCCTCCACCACCTGCTGCAGAGGGGTCGGCTCCGTGGCGCCAACTGTCCGGCGAAGGAGCGGGGTGTCGTCCGCCGGAGCGCGCCGCTCGCGCTCGCCGCTCGCGCTCGCCGAGCGATGGGTCGCTCGCGCTCGCACAACACCTCGCCGGGGCTGGAGACAGTCCAGGGCAATTTGTCCGCCTGACGTAGCGCTCTCGCTCGGCCCGGTCGTCGCGCCTGCATGCCGAACTGATTGGCCCATTCTGCAGTCAGTCGCCGTCATCGGCTGGACCGCAGTCGTCTGTTCGGCATTTGCAGGTCACCTGTGCTGAGGACACACGCAAAAATGGCTCCGCTGTCTGACCTACTCTAGCATGGCTGTGGCCGGTTGCTAAAGGAGACAGAGACAGAGACAGAGGCAGAGAGAAAGAGGCAGGGAGAGAGAGAGAGAGAGAGCCAGAGACAGAGATAAACATATATATATATATATATATATATATATATATATATATATATATATATATATATATATATATATATGAAGAGCGATGAGGTAAAGGAAAAGACAAGGAGGAAGAGGAACGCGGAAATGCGATTCTTCCCGATACGGATCACCGGAACAACCCAGTGCAAGACGGATTGTAAAACTGAGCTGAGCCCAAACAAAAACCCGCCGTTTGCAATCGGACGTCTCCGCAGGCATCAGCAGCGTATGGTCTGAGCGTGCGTCAACTGATGATGGAGAGGCCGTGACGCGTCCTCGCCCTCTGACCGTGACGCGTCCTCGTCCTCTGACCGTGACGAGTCCTCGCCCTCTGACCGTGACGCGTCCTCGCCCTCTGACCGTGACGCGTCCTCGCCCTCTGACCGTGACGAGTCCTCGCCCTCTGACCGTGACGAGTCCTCGCCCTCTGACCGTGACGCGTCCTCGCCCTCTGACCGTGACGCGTCCTCGCCCTCTGACCGTGACGCGTCCTCGCCCTCTGACCGTGACGCGTCCTCGCCCTCTGACCGTGACGCGTCCTCGCCCTCTGACCGTGACGCGTCCTCGCCCTCTGACCGTGACGCGTCCTCGCCCTCTGACCGTGACGCGTCCTCGCCCTCTGACCGTGACGCGTCCTCGCCCTCTGACCGTGACGCGTCCTCGCCCTCTGACCGTGACGCGTCCTCGCCCTCTGACCGTGACGCGTCCTCGCCCTCTGACCGTGACGCTCCTCGCCCTCTGACCGTGACGCTCCTCGCCCTCTGACCGTGACGCTCCTCGCCCTCTGACCGTGACGCGTCCTCGCCCTCTGACCGTGACGGTTCGCCCTCTGACCTGACGGTCCTCGCCCTCTGACCGTGACGCGTCCTCGCCCTCTGACCGTGACGCGTCCTCGCCCTCTGACCGTGACGCGTCCTCGCCCTCTGACCGGCGCCGACCACCCTCGGGCCGCTCGGGTCGGCGTCCGTAGCACCACCACGTCATCAAAGGCGGCCGCGCCGGCCGTCGTCGGCGACGATGACGACGTCACATAGCGGGGTCGTGAGGCGCGGCGTGTGTGGCGCTGCGCGGCGTGTGCGGCGCGCGTCGCCGGCGACCATCGTGGCGCGGCACGAACGAGGCGCGGCTTGGCGCGGCACGAACGAGGCGCGGCTCGGCGCGTGCACACCGGGATTGAGACGAATTAACTGCGACACCGGCACCACCGCATTAAGCATAGGCCCCGGCCTGCTAGATTGCAGTAGCTTTGATGCTCAAGACAACCACACAAGGCGTTCTGCCGAAAAGAGCGCATCGTCCCGTCGCTCCCATTGCGTCCGTGTGACGAGCACCCAGAACTCCTTCAAGTGCCGTGTGAATGACTGTACGCCACAAAATTAGCAGGAGAACTGTAGACACCACACCAGCAGGCAATGCACGACCGCGTTACACAAGTAGGAAACACGTGAATGATCACTCCTGAATGGCATCGAACGTGCACGGCCGATTTGCCTTAAAATTATAAATGAATGGCTATCTAGCGGTTGCGTCGTACATAAATGAGCCGACTTGCTTCAGAAAAAAAAAACACAAATGGAACACAAATTAACATAACGTAGAAGACGACTACTCAGAAGGGCCATCGGACGCAGACGAGCCGAATTACCTTGCGACTCATAACGTAAGACGGTTACCCAGAGGTAC
This sequence comes from Imbricaverruca yamaguchii, assembly GCA_034440575.1. Taxonomy (NCBI): domain Eukaryota; kingdom Metazoa; phylum Arthropoda; class Thecostraca; family Neoverrucidae; genus Imbricaverruca; species Imbricaverruca yamaguchii. The sequence goes on from JAOTOL010001629.1 coordinate 492,698, forward strand.
AGCGGAGGCAGACAAACTAAATTGCCAAACACCGTACTAACTCCACTGACAGCCCGTGTGGCCGTATACCGATCACAGGAAAAACGTCCAGCGGCGTCCAGTACCGCCCCGTAAATACCAGACATACTCTACCTACCCGGGGGAGGGGGAGGTCCTGCAGGGTTCAATACCGTGCCGCAAGTGCCAGACCTATTCTACCTATCAATGGGAAAACGTTCTCAGGTTCTGAATACCACACCGCAAATGTCAATTGACATTTGCGTCTCCGCAATACCATTGACGACTTGATTTGCGACTCTGAATACCATTGACGTTCTCCGCCGTCCAGGGAATAACCACCTACGGCGGCGCGGACGCTCGCTCGCGTCGGGCGTAAGCAGCACTCCGTACGGCGCCGCACTGCGCCGCTCTCAGCAGCGACCAATCGCGGAATCGGCGCCCGTCAACACACACGAGGCGCCCAGCGACACACATGAGGCGCCCGGCGACACACACGAGGCGCCCGGCGACACACGAGGAGGCGCCCGGCGACACACGAGGAGGCGCCCGGCGACACACACGAGGCGCCCCACAACACACGGTGGTTATTCGCTTTACGACACGTCGACCGTTGAGTCGTGCAGCGTCGCCAATCTCTCACGCCGATCGGCCGCGGGCGAAGAGCAACGACAGGTGATACTCGAACCCACAATCTTTCGATTGCGAGACGAGCAACTCACCCCTAGACCATCCGCCCCCCTCCGGCGACATACGAGGCGCCCGCGGCGGGCGCCGCTGCACGCCGGCCGGCCTGCACGCCACGGGCCTCGCCGTGACGGCCCGTCAGCGCGATCTGATGCGCGCAACGACTCGAAATTGAGCCGCCGCTGACGGCGGGCGCAATTTTACCGTCACGTCGGGCGCGGCCGTCATCGTGATTCGCGCCGGGAATGCGGCCGCCGCACGTGATGTCACCGGACGGGCACGCCGGCGCCGGCGCAAATAAATACGGCCGCGCCTAATAGATGTTGTCATGATTCCAATTAGCCGAATCGATCGGCCGCGATAGGATTTGAGGCGGCGGTAAATATCGGACCGGTTCTGGCGGCGCCGTGTGTACGCAGCGGCCGTGCCGTACACAAGCCGTCGGCTGATCATGATGCGTCCACTGGATGCTTTGCGGCAATAAATTGCTCCGATTAATTACGTTGAACGTTGCAAAGTGGAGTGGACGTCGATTTCCGACGGGCGTGTTTTGTGAGGTGATGTTACGCTAGGGGACGTTGCGATCGCCTCCGATGACCTTTGGCTTCTCGATGTCACGTGATTGCAGGAGGTCACGTCTAGCATTCGTCCACAAATGTGACCAAGTCTTACTTCAGAGCTCATGTCACTTTCCCTCTCTCTAAAGTCCCCGGTTGGATGAGTGAGGCTCAATATGCGGCCAAGCTGTGACCTATGGTAGGGGCCGAAGTTCAAGACAACGAATCGGAAACGATGTTATTCAGGTTGGAGACTAAGAATGCCAGGTGACTTATGCCAAGTAGATTGCCGATGATCACGAACTCCGAACAAAATAATAAAAAAGCCAGAGGACCTTTTCGTACCACCATAAAAATTCCGTCTGAACCCAGACAAATCGCATCGGAGTCTAAAAAAATCGCACTATGGCGAAACAAATTCATCCAGGGACCCTAAACAAACACAGCGAAGCCTTCAAAGCCACCGGGAACCAAAAACGTACCGGGACCGTCCGAAACGCACCAGATCCCAGAAATGGCGACAGGGTTTTAATATATGCTTCGGGACCCAAAAATGAAAATATTCGGATAATCTAAGAAACACCGGAGACCCTCAAAACGCGCTGGAGCCCTGAAAACACATCGTGGCCACAGAGAAGGATTTGTGTCGGTTTGTGATGCTATAAGGAATGATAGCACCACAAACCGACCGGGGTCACACAAAGTGACATGGTCATGAAAAGGCTCCGGGGAAGTACCCAAACACATCGGGGCTTTGAAAACGCGCCTGTTCCTCAAAAACACCGCGAGTACACACCACATAAGTAAATCAATAAACATGTCGATTCTCAAAAACACGTCAGGAGGCTGAACAAATGCGCTGAGACCTTAAAACGCGGCAGTGGACGAGAAACGCAAGGGATCCTAAGAAGAACACCAAACCGGCGCGAGTCTCGGTTGATGACTCAGTCTGGGAGCATATCTAAACAAGAAATGACGTATATCAAAGTTCAGATAAGTATCTGGATTTTTTTATCACCAGACAAATGTGGGAAGAAGAGAAGCAATCTCAACTTGGTATCATCGAATTTTCAGACCGATCCCGCGATACGAAGCATTCCATGACATCAAGTATGACACAGGGCCATCATATGACAGTCAATATCAAAACGTAAGAGGCCTAGCAGAAACCGCAGAAACCACTGACACTCACGAAATATGGCGAATTCGATGAATGAGCAAGGCGTGAGTATACGTGAATGAACGTTCACGTTGTGGTGACTACCGGTCGTTATTAACTGAAACGCGTGAATTTGGAAAATAATTAATTTTTAGACGATTTGTACCGGCATAATCTTAGCAGTGCAAGCTAACCTATTAAGAGAACCACGAAAACCCTTTGAACAGGGAGAGGAGGATGAAACCCGGGGACGTAAGAAAAAATATGGTGGTAGGTTGGGCCCCTCCCACAAAAATAAATTTGTCATACGTGTTCATGCGACCATTGTAAAAAAAAATAGTGGTCGAAATCTGGTGATTTTAAGGGAAAAATTGGCAGATTGGGCACCTCCAAGTCCGTTTGCGCTCACCTTTACGCAAATCCTAGGTAAAGCACTGCTGGGGGAGGGCAGGGTTGATCCGGCGCCAAAAGTTTCCCTCACCCTAAACGCATAGGCCAGATCCACGAGTGTACCATAATGGGGTGGCTTGAGTGAGAATGATTTATGGATAATAAGCGAAAGACTTGGCCATCAAACACCACTGAAATCGAGACTCGTACGCCCACCGAGCTAAAATTCGGAAATTAAATGATAGGAATATCATGATCTGAATATCGATGATCGGAATATCAATCACGGCTTCTGTGAACGTTTGGAGTATTTCAGGCATCGCTGTGACGGTCATATAGTCCCAGACGTTAAAATGGCACCACTGGTCTAGCTTCCTCACCGAGGCTCAGCCTGGCATCCGGCATAGCTCGTTATTTTCCGCAGCGGGGCCTCCAGGCTGCATGACATTCACTGCTGAAGTGAAGCCTCCAGTGTGAATGGCATACTGACTGCTGTAGTGGGGCCTCAAGGCGTAAATACATGGTACTCACTGCTGTAGTGGGGCCGCCAGCGGTACACGGTACTCACTGCTGTAGTGGGGCCGCCAGCGGTACACGGTACTCACTGCTGTAGTGGGGCCCTACGGTACACGGTACTCACCTTATGGCCGCGTACAACTCACTGCTGTAGTGGGGCCGCCAGCGGTACACGGTACTCACTGCTGTAGTGGGGCCGCCAGCGGTACACGGTACTCACTGCTGTAGTGGGGCCGCCAGCGGTACACGGTACTCACTGCTGTAGTGGGCCAGGGTACAGTACTCACGCTGTAGTGGCCCATCACTGCTGTAGTGGGGCCGCCAGCGGTACACGGTACTCACTGCTGTAGTGGGGCCGCCAGCGGTACACGGTACTCACTGCTGTAGTGGGGCCCCCAGCGGTACACGGTACTCACTGCTGTAGTGGGGCCGCCAGCGGTACACGGTACTCACTGCTGTAGTGGGGCCGCCAGCGGTACACGGTACTCACTCACTGTTTAGTGGAGCCAGCGGTACACGGTACTCACTGCTGTAGTGGGGCCCCAGCGGTACACGGTACTCACTGCTGTAGTGGGGCCGCCAGCGGTACACGGTACTCACTGCTGTAGTGGGGCCGCCAGCGGTACACGGTACTCACTGCTGTAGTGGGGCCGCCAGCGGTACACGGTACTCACTGCTGTAGTGGGGCCGCCAGCGGTACAGGTCCTCACTGTACGGCTGGCTGTCGCAGCGGTACACGGTACTCACTGCTGTAGTGGGGCCGCCAGCGGTACACGGTACTCACTGCTGTAGTGGGGCCGCCAGCGGTACACCGTACTCACTGCTGTAGTGGGGCCGCCAGCGGTACACGGTACTCACTGCTGTAGTGGGGCCGCCAGCGGTACAGCTTCCCCATGTACGGCTGGCTGTCGTGCGCCGAGCACTGCTGCCGCCGCGGGTCGACGCTCGGCTGCGGACACGTCTGTCAACAATGGCTGCCTGTCAACACACGGCTATCTGTCAACACGGCTGTCAACACGTCCGCGGGGGATGTCAGCACGCCGGCTGTGACCGGACGTCAACATGTCACATGTCAGCACGCCGGCTGTGACCGGACGTCAATATGTCAACATGTCAACATGTCAACACATCGGGCGGTCAGCATGGTTGCAACAAGGTAGTACACAAACAACGCTAGCACACCGATCGACGTGACTGTTGGTCAGCATGACGGCCGACATATCCGTCAGCACGGTCGCCGCCCAGTTGTTCAACACGCTCGCAACGTGCATGCTGGCACTGCCGGAAATGGCCACGTGCTGGAGGTCTGAACACACGTCTGGACACACGAAACTGCGACCGAAGAAGCGGCAGACAGACTCGACGCCGGTCAGTTTGTTTGTTTGTTTATTGGGTGGTTCACGACGCGCTTTCTGCACATCCACGGCTAACGGCGCCGCCTACACTGTTTCGCCGGCGGGCCGCGGGATTGGGAAATGTCCCGAGCGGTGCGAGTGTCGAACCCGGGACCTTTGGCGCCCAGAGCTCAACACCTTAACCACTCGGCCACTCCCGCCCTCCGCCGATCCTGCTCGCACCTGACGCGGAGCCGGCGCCTTTGGCACCCAGAGTTCCACTAACCGCTCGGCCATCCCTCCCGATCTGCTCGCCTGACGCGGAGCCGGCGCCCGCTGACTCGCCGGCCGGCGGAGGACGCGTCGTCGCCGTGACCGTGACCGGCTCGGCGTCGTGACCGTGACCGGCTCGGCGTCGTGACCGTGACTGGCTCGGCGTCGCCGTGACCGTGACCGGCTCGGCGTCGTGACCGTGACTGGCTCGGCGTCGTGACCGACGTGCGGCGGCGGCGGCGGCGTCAGAAGCCGAGTGGACGACCATCGAACGCGGCGCGGATTGTGACCGATGACTCATCAGGGTCGGCCGACACTGGCGATGCGCGGAGACGATAACGGCGCAGACGCGGCGGCACTCGGGGACGGCACGTCTGCCGCTGGCGAGGGCGAGTGGATCGTGCCGGGCCGCCTGTCGACCGTCCCTGGCCTGTCCCGGACACCGTCCACAGGGGACTGTCACGGACACCGTCCACAGGTAACTGTCCCGTCTACCGTCCACAGGGGAATGTCCCGTCCACCGTCCACAGGGGATTGTCCCGTCCACCTCACAGGACACCGTCCACAGGGGATTGTCCCGGACACCGTCCACAGGGGACTGTCCCGGACACCATCCACAGGGGACTGTTCCGGACACCGTCCACAGGGGACTGTTCCGGCCACCGTCCACAGGGGACTGTCCCGGACACCGTCCACAGGGGACTGTCCTGAACACCGTCCACAGGGGACTGTCCGACATTATCCACGGGGGACTGTCCGTCCACCGTCCACAGGTCCCGACACCGTCCACAGACTGTCCTCAAGGGACTTCGGTACATGCCAGTACCGCCCGCCGACCGGCCCTGGCCTTCCGCATGTCCCGTCCACCGTCCACAGGGGACTGTCCCGTCCACCGTCCACAGGGGACTGTCCTGAACACCGTCCACAGGGGACTGTCCTGAACACCGTCCACAGGGGACTGTCCCGACACCACGATTCGAAATACATTCCCATCCAGGGACTGTCCGGTGCATCACCACAGTACCGCCCATGGCCTGTCCCGGACACCATTCACAGGGACTCGATATCACCACAGTAGCCTATGGCCTGCCCAGAACCATCCACATGGGACTGTCTGGTACATCACCACAGTCCCGACCGTCTGGTTGTCCCGAACACCGTCCACAGGGGATTGTCCGGTACATCACCACAGTACCGCCCGCCGTCCCTCTCTGGCCCCTATCCATGGTGAATCAACTGTCCGGTAGATTGATAGAATCACCAGCTGACCTATCGCCAGCTTTCGTCCCCTCCTTTGATCACATTTACGCCTTGTGAATCACACCTCCATCCTCCCTCTGACCCGGTCCTGTTCCCGCTGACGGCCCCAGTGACCTGCCAACGCCACCCTGCCCCGCGCCGCCGTCGCCGCTGGCGCAGATCAGGCTGTCCCGCTGACGGCCCCAGTGACCTGCCCACGCCACCCTGCCCCGACGCCGCCGTCGCCGCTGGCACAGATCAGACCTGTCGTCACCTGTCACGACCGAGTCCGTTTGACGGCACGCTGTGTGGTCAACGCCTACCCACGGCCGGCCGTCGCCCGACCTTGACCTCGGCCACGTCCGTCGCCGTCGACGATCACGTCTCGGCTGTTCGCCGGTGCTGGCGCACGGGGCCCGCCCCGCTTGACTATGGCGGTGGTGCATAGGGCTATCGCCATTCCATTATGGTGACGATGCACAAGGTCGGTGCAATATTCCGATCTAGTGATGTGCGCAAGGCCGGTGAAATGATGGTCCGGTGCCCTCTGCTCTGATGGTAGAGAACGTAGCCGGTGACGCTCGACTCTAGTGGCAGCGCACGAAAAAAAAGTATTGAAGTGGTGTGCACAGTACAGGACGATGTTGCTGACGTAACGGGCTAGTATGCGATCGACTCTCGCTGCAACCTTGCATTGGTGCTCAGACCAGTGGCGTTCAAATTTTATACCGACACACATATCAATTCTTCTGAAGTTTTTCTTCGTTGGTGCACAAGTCGGTGTCGACCGAATTCTGAGGTGAACCGCAACTCCATTGTCACGTGTCATTCTCTTTCAAATCCTCCCGTATTGTTGGGGCGCATCAGTGCCATTCAAATTATCCATACTTGTATGGCGTGTCAGTGCTGTTCAAATCTTCACAATATCGCTCGAGCACAATGGATCATGGCAAGCCTATGGCCTGGGGGTTATCTGAGACGCCCCAGGTGGTGACCCAAGATGCCCTGGGGGTGGTCCGAAAGACAGGCCCATGCAACTGAGGATGCATTCAGTGATGACCTTATTGGTGTCATCGGGTATCTTCTGACCAGCTCACCGACATAAACTATTGATAGATATTTTTACAGTTGTCCCTACAGGTAGTCCTTGGGCACCACTTGATGTACTTGAGCATCTTCTAGATTTAGGAAATTCAACATCGCGTTTGCGGCGACAACTGGGGAAAAACACCAAGGAAAGCATCGCCTGGAAAGCAGCACACCATGTAAGCCAGCACTTGTGACTCTGGGTGAGTGGGGGAGGCCGACAGCCTCCACCAGTGCTAATAACCAGTGACCATTGCCGCCCCAACTCATGCCACTGACCTCTTCGTTGCACATGTGGAAGCGCTTGTAGATGCCGATGCACTGGGTGTTGGAGAGGTGGTCCCTTGCGGTGGTCCTTGCGTCGGCTGCGGCGGTGCTGCCTGCAACGCCAGCCGTGGTCATCATCGGGTACACGAGGAGCGCGAGGACCGGGACACGGGGGACGCAGGGACCGGGACACGGGGGACGCGGGGACCGGGACACGGGGGACGCGGGGACCGGGACACGGGGGACGCGGGGACCGGGACACGGGGGACGCAGGGACCGGGACACGGGGGACGCAGGGACCGGGACACGGGGGACGCGGGGACCGGGACACGGGGGACGCGGGGACCGGGACACGGGGGACGCGGGGACCGGGACACGGGGGACGCGGGGACCGGGACACGGGGGACGCGGGGACCGGGACACGGGGGACGCGGGGACCGGGACACGGGGGACGCGGGGACCGGGACACGGGGACGGGACCGGGACAACAGGGACAGGACACGGGGGGGAGGGGACGCGGGGACCGGGAGACACGGGGAATGCGGGGGGAACAGGGACAGGACATCGGGCCAGAGGAACGTGGGGACCTGGACGGGACACGGGGCACGAGAACGGGGGACCACCGGGACGAGACACGGGGAACGCAGGCATGAAAACATGGACAGGACATAGGGACACCGGGGGACACGGGGACACGGGGGACAGGGGAATGTTGGGACCGGAACGGGACATGAGGACACGGGGAACGTGGGGACGGGAACAGGACACGGGGACAGGGGGAGGGCAGACGTGAACCGCGGGAATCACGAGTTTATCCTGATATTGATCGCTGGTGTAGGTCCCCAGATACACCCCTACCCTCGATAGCGGCCGCGTGTCCGGTGTCCGTGTGCCCTGTGTCCGGTCGTGTCCGAATCGTGTCCGAAATCGTGTCCGAAATCGTGTCCGAAATCATGTCGGAAATCATGTCGGAAATCATGTCGGAAATCACGTCGGAAATGGTGTCTGAAATCGTGTCCGAAATCACGTCCGAAATCGTGTCCGAAATCGTGTCCGAAATCGTGTCCGAAATCGTGACCTAAATCGTGTCCTAAATCGTGTCCTTGAAATCGATTCAACCATGTTTGGATCTTGTGTCTCAGTTTAGTCAACGACCGCAGATATTCCAGAACTCCCCGTTGGTGTCTAGTGAAGCGTCACTTGTTAGCTAGAATCGAAATAAGCGAATGGATTCACAAAGTCTCACATATGTAACGTCGATGTCAACATTTGTGGAAAGCGTTGATGCGTTCGGGTCCTGGTCTACTGACATGCATGTGTACGGCAAGGCGGATGAACTAGCAATGAAATGCGGACGTTTTCGGAACGGGGGTGGATCGGGGCCCGCGCAGCCTGCACAGGTGCAAATATAGCACACGGATGCTGGACACATGAGTGTGCAGCCGATTAAGGATTGTTGCATATCACGCTTCCTCAAAGATCACTACTCATGACTGGCGAATGCCTACACACCGGTGTGTCAGTGCCACTCAGGGTCGATACTTTCTTCCTGATCTGCGGTACACGTCCGGGAGGAAATGCAGCACAGCAGCGCGGCCGGGGCGACCGGCCCACAGCGCAGTGCGGCTGCTCACGGCAGGAGCCGACGTGACAGCAGCTGCAGCACAGCGCACAGCGCACAGCACGGCCCACAGCAGGAGCCGGCGTGACAACAACCACATCACAGCGGACAGCGCACAGCGCAGCCTACAGCAGGAGCCGGCGTGACAACAGCGCACAGCTTACAGTGCACAGCGCACAGCGCACAGCGCACAGCGCACAGCGCACAGCACAGTGCACAGCGCGGCCCACAGCAGGAGCCGGAGTGACAACAACCACATCACAGCGCACAGCGCACAGCGCGGCCTACATCAGGAGCCGGCGTGACACCAACGCACAGCGCACAGCGCACAGCGCAGCCCACAGTAGGAGCCGGCGTGACAGTAACTACAGTACAACGCACAGCGCACAGCGCAGCCTACAGTAGGAGCCGGCGTGATAGAAACTACAGCACAGCGCACAACACAGCCCACAGCAGGAGCCGGCGTGACACCAACCACATCACAGCGCACAGCGCACAGCGCACAGCGCGGCACACAGCCGGAGCCGGCGCGGCGAACACACGGCGCGTCGCGTCGCGTGAACAGTCGGCGGCGTCGGCCGCCACCGCGACACACCACGACGGACCGCCCAGCCGACGTCCGACCGTGACCGACTGTGTTCGGCGGATACGCCGCGGCGCATTAACGAGCGGCAACTGAGCGGGCCGCCGGACGTCGTGGCCCGCGCGTTAATATTCAGAACACAGCGCGCGGACGCCGGCGAGCGTGCCGACTCACTGTTCGCGCATGGCGGCCGCGCCGACGCGATATGGGTGAAGGTTGCGCATGTCGACCGCGGAGCCAGATCGCGGCCGGTGCTCGCCGTGCCGGACGACGGAAACGAATGAGTGACGACGACCGGCAAGGCTGCAGCGTCGGCCGATGCTTATTACGTTCATAATGTAGCGTTATTGCCAGCCAATGACAGCTCTTTGATAACGTAATAGTGCATGATGTTCACGCTTGAGCTAAGGTCGCTTGTCGGACGAATGATCGTAAACGCCATCCAATGACGATTAAAGGTACGGCACGAGAGCCGAGACAAAACGATGATGGCCTCGGATAATGACGTAATGCATACGAGTAGTCGTCGAGCTCCAAAATAAATCCGGCACCTCTTACAGTGTGAACGGATCAAAGGAGGCAAACATTAGGGGAAGGTCGGCCAGGTGATCTGTCGCGGGTGATTGTTAGCGAGCTCACATATCCTTCGAGGGTGCTCACTCGCAGGACAACATTTCAGCTTCGGGGTGTGTTTCACAAACATTGCGCGCGCTCAAACACCCGGAAGCAAACGTGTCAACGCCAGTGCGTGGGACGGAGTCAGCGCCAGTCCAACCACAAGGGAGGCAAAGCCCCGGTTGAAGGGCTGCGATGACCCTGGACCGGGCCCGGTCGTGCCAGCGTCGGCGCAGCACCCACACACCATCGCACTGCAGATCTCGACTTGTCACCCGGCGATGGAGCGGTGCGCAGCGGCCACCGATGGAAATCTGCGCCGGGCGCCGCACTGGGAGACAAACACCTGTGTATCATCTGGGCGCTAGCCGTGTGTCATCTTGGCACAATCTGCACGCCATCTGGGCACCATCTGTCTGGGCATCAGCTGGGTACCATTCGTGTGCAGTTTGCGTATCAAGTGGGCACCATCTGTGTACCATCTGGGCACCATTTGTGTGTCAGGAGGGCACCATCTGCGTACAATTTGGGCGCGATCTGTGTACCATTTAGGTACCATCTGCGTATCACCTGGGTAATATTCATGCATTCGCCGGATGCAATCTGTGCATCATCCATGCTATCTGGGTGCCGTGTGTAGTGCATGACTGGATGCCGTTTGGGCACTATTTGTGTGACACATGGGTGTCACACGGGAATCATCTAGGCACAGCCTGGGCGTCGCCCTCGCGCTGTCCATGTGTCATGCGGGCGTCAGGCGAGCGTCATCTAGATACTGCACCGCTGAACACCGCCGCCGCCGCCGCGGCGGCGGCGGCGGTGGCGCCGGCGCCCGGCCGTTCTGCCGACTCACCGTTTGAGGCCGCCCTCGGTCGCCGGCAGACAGTGGCGCGTCTGTGTGGCCACGCCGCCGCCGCAGGAGAGCGAGCAGGCCGACCAGCCGCCCCACGCCGACCAGCCGCCGACGGCGGCACCCCAGCGGCGGCCGCGCCAGCCGCTCCTGCACCATCTCGTGCACCTGGCGTGCACAGGTGCACGGGTCACGGTCGAGTGGAGTTTCGGTCTCCCCCGCAGCACAGGTCACAGTCACGTGTCCCAGTCTCGGTCACTGTGTAGCACAGGTCACAGCCACGTTCGAGTCCCGGTCACTGTGTAGCACAGGTCACAGTCACGTGTCCCGGTTTCGGTCACTGTGTAGCACAGGTCACAGCGGCGTCCCGGTCCCGGGTCACCGCGCAGTACAGGTCACAGCCACGCAAGAGTCGCGGTCACCGCACGGCACAGGTCACAGTCGCGTGTCGGAGTCCTGGTCACCGCGCAGAACAGGTCACAGGGCGTCCCAGTCCCGGTCACCGCGCGGCACAGGTCACAGTAGCGTCACAGTCCCGATCACCGTGCAGCACAGGTCACAGTAGCGTCACAGTCCCGATCACCGTGCAGCACAGGTCACAGTAGCGTCACAGTCCCGATCACCGCGCGGCACAGGTCACAGTAGCGTCACAGTCCCGGTCACCGCGCGGCACAGGTCACAGTAGCGTCACAGTCCCGATCACCGTGCAGCACAGGTCACAGCGACGCCCAAGTCCGGGACACCGCGTAACACAGGCTACAGCGACGTCCGAGTTCGAGCCACGCAGCACACATGTCGTCAACATGACGTCAGCCGCTCGAGCTGACGGCGGACCACGTCAGAGGCGACAGCGCTTGGTGCACGCGGAACGGTGATACGTCGCACTGGAATCTCGAGCTGTGAGTGTGGCTCGCGCCTGTGGTGCACACAATGCTGGTGGTGTGCTGACGTTAGGCATGCTCTAAGATCAGATCAGATCTCATCAGATCGTGTGTCGTCATATGCATGTGGCAGCTGTCACACTGACATACATCTCCGTCTGCAGGTCACATCGTACGGATGTCACACTGAAATACATCTCACCATCTGCTGGTCACATCGTACGGATGTCACACTGACATACATCTCATCATCTGCTGGTCATATCGTGCGATGTCACACTGACATACACCTCAGCATCTGCTGGTCACATCGTGCGATGTCACACTGACATACACCTCCATCTGCTGGTCAATCGTGCGATGTCCTGGCTACTTCATTGCTGGTCAATCGTGCATGTCACACTGACACCCATCTGCTGGTATCGTGCGGATGTACACTGACATACATTTTTTGATGTCACACTGACATACACCTCAGCATCTGCTGGTCACATCGTGCGAATGCCACATTGACTACATCACAGGCTGCTGTTCATATCGTGCGCAAGTCACACTGACATGATGCTGCAGTACACATTGGAACGCTGTGTGAAAGGCAACATCACACCCATATTTCTGCCGCGACATGGATCTGAATGCCATGTTCGCACCAATGCGACGGTGCGAACATGGCACGCTTAGGACTATACAACTTGATTTAGGACTATATAACTAGGACTATGAGGTGTATAACGGAGACGGGGACACTTAACAACGTTGCAATGTTGTTAGGCTCTCCGCCCAGCTGCTGAAGAACCTGTTCTTCAACGGATGCATAGCTCCATCCCACAAATAGTCGCCGGTCAGGACTTCTAACGACAGAGAGGTGCATTCGACGGGCTCACAGCAGACACATCTTTTCTAGTTTAACGTATTTCGACAAAAGCCGAACTTATCTCCCCGATTTCCGAAAAGAAAACAGCATAATATGCCTCGACATATTCAGAGGGCCATTTCCACACCCGTCTCCCGAAAAGTGCCCACTACACTCAACACAGTTCGAATTTCCCCGAACCGTGAAGACGAGACGGAGCAAACCCCACTATCCGGAGCCGTGTGAATGCCCTCGGCTCTAGCGAGTGGTCAGAGCGCCAACTGCAGGATCGCGTTGGCTCGCCAGCCACCAGAGTCCCGACATCCCCCACCTCCAGTCTTCAGGGTCGAGCACGGGCCAGTCACCCAGGTCCCGACATCCCCCACCTCCAGTCTTCAGGGTCGAGCACGGGCCAGTCACCCAGGTCCCGACATCCCCCACCTCCAGTCTTCAGGGTCGAGCACGGGCCAGTCACCCAGGTCCCGACATCCCCCACCTCCAGTCTTCAGGGTCGAGCACGGGGGCCAGTCACCCAGGTCCCACATCCCCACCTCAGTCTTCAGGGGCAAACAAAGCCAACCCCCCCAAGGTCCCGACATCCCCCACCTCCAGTCTTCAGGGTCGAGCACGGGCCACCCACCCAGGTCCCGACATCCCCCACCTCCAGTCTTCAGGGTCGAGCACGGGCCACTCACCCAGGTCCCGACATCCCCCAGCTCCAGTCTTCAGGGTCGAGCACGGGCCAGTCACCCAAGTCCCGACATCCCCCACCTCCAGTCTTCAGGGTCGAGCACGGGCCAGTCACCCAGGTCCCGACATCCCCCACCTCCAGTCTTCAGGGTCGAGCACGGGGGCCAGTCACCCAGGTCCCGACATCCCCCACCTCCAGTCTTCAGGGTCGAGCACGGGCCAGTCACCGGCTCGCACGACTGCGGGCGCGGTCAGCGGTGAGAGCATGATGCTGCATCCCGGCGGGCCGCGACTCACGGCCGATCCTCTGACTGGCGCGCTGGTGACCTCCCAGCCAGGCGCGCACCCAGGATTTTTCCATGGGGGGCCCGGACCGAAAAGGGCACTTGGCCGGCTCCAAAAGGGCACTTGACCGGCTCCAAAAGGGCAACTTTGCGGCCCGGGGCACACTGGAAGGTTTGTTGACCGAGGGGGGAGGGCCTAAAAAAACAATTTTGGCCAAAAGGGCAGTTTTGGGCCCACACCTTTGGCACAGGCGGGGCACATAAGGCAGGTGATTTTTGGACTAAATTTGGTACATTCCGGCCAAGAGGGCACTTTTCGGTCAAAAGGGCACTTTTGGCCAAAAGGGCACTTTGGTCTCATGGGGGCCGGGCCCCCTGGGCCCCCTCCGGTGCGCCTATGCTCCCAGCCAGCTCGAGACCACCGTCGGGCCCGGGATGTCGGGCCGGCAATAGGCCCATGTCACCAGCCCGCGTCACCAGCCCGCGTCACCAGCCCGTCAGCAGCCCGCCACCAGCCCGCGTCACCAGCTCGTCACCAGCCTGCATCATCAGCCCCGTCACCAGCCGTCACCAGCCGTCACCAGCCCGTCACCAGCCCGCCACCAGCCCCGTCACCAGCCCACCACCAGCCCCGTCACCAGTCCGTCACCAGCCCGCATCACCAGCCCGTCACCAGCCCGCCACCAAACCGTCACCAGCCCGCGTCACCAGCCCGTCACCAGCCCACGTCACCAGTCCGTCACCAGCCCGTCACCAGCCCGTCGCCAGCCGCCCGTCACCAGCCCACGTCACCAGCCCACGTCACCAGCCGCCCGTCACCAGCCCGTCACCAGCCCGTCGCCAGCCGCCCGTCACCAGCCCGTCACCAGCCCACGTCACCAGCCGCCCGTCAGGATCCCAGTGTGAAATCATCCCACGGATATCGCCGCGCGCCAGTTTGGGAGCAATCCCGCGACGGAGCCCGGACGCCGACAGACACGGGCCGCACCGTGGACATTCGACGCCCGCCTAATCCCGCGCACGTCGTGTTCCTCTGGCGTCGTGGCCGGTCGGAGGCTCAGCTCGGCTCAGAGAACGCTCGGCAAAGCTCAGCCGTGACGGCTCGCCGACGAGAGGACAGGACCCGACCGGCCACGTCCTCGCCGTGAAGCTAAGCAGGTGACGATGGTCTTGGGCGACGCATTCAGCAGCTAGGTCACATGGCGTCGCCAACCGCTCGCGCCGATTGGCCGCGGGTGGACTCGGTAAACGCCGCCGGTTGCGAGATTCGAACCCACAATCTTGCGATCAAGGGTCCGACGCTCTACCGACTGCGCTACCGCGGCCCCACGCTAAGCAGCGGGGTGAGCTGGCGGACTGTCACGTGACCGTCAGTCACCAGTCGCCACCGCGTCCACTGTCCATTGTCCACCGATCACGACCGCGTCGCCCATCTGCCACCGGCCCCTCTCAGTGGCGCGGCAGTGACCCGACCCTGACCTGACACCGTGTCGTCGCCGGCGGCACCGTCCTCGCTGGTAAGGCGAAACCCGCCACCCCTGCCGCATGCAGGCGTGAATGTATGATGTGAACTAGAGCGGTGGGGGGAGACAATTACACGAAGCATATCACGAAGCAAGAGATAATTACACCAAGCATGTCTTTCTTTTCACTCCTAGCTAATTGACGCCAATGCGCTTCTTTCTTCGTTAATCTAGCTTGGAAAATGATTGTCTATGCGTTATTTGAAAAGCGTATCATTAAAATGCATAGAGATAGTGAGATAATAAGCGTAAATGGACTCTACGTTTGATATGCACAAGACGTACCGGGCTTGTGCTGCCTGCTCCATAGCCGATCACCGTCCTCTTCATTTAAGTGCTCCATTGCGAAGTTACAGCAAGGTTTTCAGGTAAATATATATATATATATATATATATATATATATATATATATATATATATATATATATATATATTATATAATATATATGAATTTCACATATATGTGTGTGGGGAGTGGTGGTGGTGGGGGAGATTGCGTGTGCGTAGACAGCGTACAGAGGGTAAGAATGTATAGCTTTGGCGAGCGCACGTCGTACTGATAGCATGATTAATGAAAATATAATAACTGTTGGAACCCTCAGCATTGCCAAAGACCTCGACCGATTGACAGAGTATTCATCAGTCGTACTCGACAGTATTTTTCACATCACGCAGGCTGCAAGTAATTTATAGTGCGCATAATTTCATCATATCGTAATATCTGTCCCCGTAAACGTTCCATGATAAGATACCAACAAGCCAGAACATTGCGAGCGAGATTAGTCCGTAATAAGTTGGCTAGAAATTCTGCATCAGCTTCTTCGCATGAAATGCAATCTCTGAAGCCGTTAAATATGGTGCTATTTGCTAGGATGATTTGTTCGACAACGTGGGCGATAAAGTATGCCCTGCAACACTAAGCGCTTGTATGACATCATCATCGTAGGCAATTGAGTAATTATGCGGGGTATTAAAGAATTGGAGCGCGGTCATTAATTCCGCGCTTAACTGCTACTGAACCAAACACATATGACTCTTGTTTGCCGACTGCGGGGTGAAAGTGACAATGGAAATTATTGCAAACCAAACCATCCTCTATTTGCATGGCCAATTGGTCTGGGTTAAGTTTCATATGACTCACTGCCATACACAATTACTTCTGCGTCCATAAGGAAATGAAGCACAGATTTACGGCAGCTAACAACCAGGTCCCCACACATATATCGGCTACACTAAATCTCTGGTATAAATTGGTCAGCGTGACTACAATTTCAGTGACCGTGATCAGGCAGGTCAAGTGTTCGCCGGGTAATGAAGTTGCCATGGCTCGCCGGCACACCCCGTAGCAGAAACGGTTTGCACAAGCGGCACAGAACACCTCGAAGTACTGAATACAAGGTAAGGAATTGACTTAAGTGTTCAGTATTTGCTATGTTTCGGCTACCACGAATGAGTTTCTCTGGACATTGGCAAATCTAGGATGGAAAAGCTTAGTTGAAGGATTTTTTTCCTTCATTGGAAGAAATTATAGTAATATTTACTTGATGCATAGTACATATGAGTATATATGTATATATATGTATATATATATATATACATACATATATATATATATATATATATGTATGTATAATTGTGTGTGTGTGTGTGTGTATATTCATACGGTTTTAACAATCTGCTGTCAACAAAAAAAGCAAAATTCGATTTTCGGACAGTGGTGTGAGCTTTCGCGTGCGCAGCACAGTGGCTCACACATTACACCCGTCAGATACAGCAACGTCACCAGGTGTGTGTTGCGCCGACGCCAAGGACGTGGCAGTGAGTTTACTGCCACGATGTTAGCCGAGTGCTCGCGTGGCACTTATTCGCCGGCTTCTGTCCGCTCCGCACACCGATACGGAGCGGACTGTGTGCCTGTCGCTTCCGCGGACAGTGTTGGCCAGTGCCGGACAATACCGTGTCGGCCGATGTCGGACAATACCGTGTCGGCCCATCACGACAATGGACTCGGACAGTGTCGGCCAATGCCGGACAATACCGTGTCAGCCCATCACGACAATGGACTCGGACAGTGTCGGCCCAATGCCGGACAATACCGTGTCGGCCCATCACGACAATGGACTCGGACAGTGTCGGCCAATGCCGGACAATACCGTGTCGGCCCATCACGACAATGGACTCGGACAGTGTCGGCCGATGCCGGACAATACCGTGTCGGCCCATCACGACAATGGACTCGGAGTGTCGGCCGATGCCGGACAATACCGTGTCGGCCCATCACGACAATGGACTCGGACAGTGTCGGCATGTCGGACAATACCGTGTCGGCCCATACGACAATGGACTCGGACAGTGTCGGCCAATGCCGGACAATACCGTGTCGGCCCATCACGACAATGGACTCGGACAGTGTCGGCCAATGCCGGACAATACCGTGTCGGCCCATCACGACAATGGACTCGGACAGTGTCGGCCAATGCCGGACAATACCGTGTCGGCCCATCACGACAATGGACTCGGACAGTGTCGGCCCATAGACAAGCATGTCGGACAATACCGTGTCGGCCCATCACGACAATGGACTCGGACAGTGTCGGCCAATGCCGGACAATACCGTGTCGGCCCATCACGACAATGGACTCGGACAGTGTCGGCCAATGCCGGACAATACCGTGTCGGCCCATCACGACAATGGACTCGGACAGTGTCGGCCAATTCGGACAATACCGTGTCGGCCCATCACGACAATGGACTCGGACAGTGTCGGCCAATGCCGGACAATACCGTGTCGGCCCATCACGACAATCGGACAGTGTCGGCCAATGCCGGACAATACCGTGTCGGCCCATCACGACAATGGACTCGGACAGTGTCGGCCAATGCCGGACAATACCGTGTCGGCCCATCACGACAATGGACTCGGACAGTGTCGGCCAATGCCGGACAATACCGTGTCGGCCCATCACGACAATGGACTCGGACAGTGTCGGCCAATGTCGGACAATACCGTGTCGGCCCTCACGACAATGGATCGCAGTGTCGGCAATGGGCAATACCGTGTCGGCCCATCACGACAATGGACTCGGACAGTGTCGGCCAGTCGGACAATACCGTGTCGGCCCATCACGACAATGGACTCGGACAGTGTCGGCCCAATGCCGGACAATACCGTGTCGGCCCATCACGACAATGGACTCGGACAGGGTCGGCCAATGTCGGACAATACCGTGTCGGCCCATCACGACAATGGACTCGGACAGTGTCGGCCAATGCCGGACAATACCGTGTCGGCCCATCACGACAATGGCCGCCGCCTGCTGCGGCTGCGCCGACTTGCGTTAGCGCCGCGTCGGCGGCCGGCCACCGTCGACTGGGGCTGCATAGCAAGCGCCCCCCCCAACACCTACCCACCCACCACCACCACACCCCGCCCACATCACCCCCGCCGGCTCACGCACACCAGGTGTGCACGGAGGGGGAGCCGAGCGCGCCCGGGTCGCCGCCGAGCAATGTCCGCCGACGTTTGTGACGACCGCGGGAGCTGGACAGACGGCGGCTCGCGGCGTGACGGGGTGCTGTCACGCGACTGTGTGGCTCGGTAACGCTTTTTTAGTGGGCTGCCTGACGACGGTAGTACACTGAAGAGTGCTTAGGGTGCTTGGCGTGCTAATATAGGTGTGTACATGTGTACATGTTTGTATAAATTGTTCTTATAAATTGTTGTAGCATGTCATGTGTACATGTTTGTATAAATTGTTATTATAAATTGTTGTAGCATGTCATGTGTACATGTTTGTATAAATAAAGGGTGTGTACATGTTTGTATCAAATAGACACACTTCGCTGATCTTTCCACTGCCTTCAGTTGACATTCTCGGCTTAGATTTTGCTGACAACCTCTGATGCTGAAAATCATATTAAGGTGGATTATGTCGAGTTCATGAATAATACATCCTGTATTAGTTAATCGTGGCATCCGGAGGAGACATGATATGTTGCTGAAAAAGTTCCCATATCCTTGGCATTTGCACAAGCGAGGACATTCGTACAGGGAGTAGGCTGGTGAACGGGGCAGACAATTGTGGTAGTTAAGCTCGGTATTCATTTCGTTTTCGACTCACTTGATGCCTGTCACGTCATCAAAAATAAACGCTTCGTGACAAGACATGTGGAATTACAGGTATTAAATGTCCACGAACAAGTCGCGCCGCGTTAAACATGACGTCGCCATGAGGCCGCGGAGCTTAAAATTACGAAAGCTGTCGTGCCTTCTCAAGCCGTGTCTCCAGTCAGGGCTTAGCTTGGATTAAAATAGCACGTTTCAAGGGACTCGACAATAGTCTCAGCGAAGGCGAAACCCAACGAAATGGCCGGACGTGACATCGGCGTCGCTTCTAGCGTCGCATCTTTACATCGTATTCGCCCGTTATGTGTGTGACGGCTGCCGACTCCCGCCACGCCGCACACTCCCGCCACACCACGCTTATCTTCCGACCATTACGTGTGTGACGGCTGCCGACTCCGCCGCCCGCCCACCGGCGCCGCTCCGCCGCCGCCACTCCCGCCACACCACGTGTGTGTCTTCCGACCATTATGCATGTGACGGCTGCCGACTCCCGCCACGCCGCACACTCCCGCCACACCACGTGTACCATCCGACCATTACGTGTGTGACGGCTGCTGACTCCCGCCACGCCGCCCACTCCCGCCACACCGCGCGCATGTCACCCGTCCGGTCCGACACCCCGTCCGTCACGCGCGGTCATCCGTCACCCGTCACCCGTCACCCGTCACGCGCGGTCGGTAAACAGGTGGTCGGCCGCGACGAGATGCAACACCACTCGATGTGTTCCCTTCCTGGAACCGGCTCGGCGACAACACAAACAAACGGCCCGAGACGATGATTTATGCGGCGGGGCGCGGGCGTCTGGCGCTCCCGATGACGTCACCGACGGCCGGCTCGCACTTGCGGCGGGACGATGCGGGGGCGCGCGCTCGCGCGCGGCCCGGCGGTAGCGATCGGCGAGGTCGGCGACGGTCAGGTTCCAGGTTCTGCGCTGCCGTTCGACGACGGTGACCGCGCGGCGCCGGCGGCGGTGGGGGGGGGGGGGGGGGGGGGGGGGCGCGTCCGCCGCGCCGTCTCCCGACGTGACCCGGCCAAACAAACAGGGTCGCGCCTGCAAAATAAACACACACACACACACACGCCCACCCGAACCCACCTTGATGCCGAGCGGCCAGGGCATCCAACACACTTAGTCCAGCCTCAGTCCAGCCTCAGCCAGTCAGTCACCACAGCCTCAGTCCCGCCTCAGTCAGTCAGTCACCACAGCCTCAGTCCAGGCCGCGCGCGGCCGGCTCACCTTTTCCGGATATTTCCGTCGGCCGTGCACGCAGATCAGGAACAGGAACAGCGTGCCGATCAGCTGGAGCGCCCTGCGGCCGGGAGGCGAGACACGCGTCAGGTCACGTGACCGGCGGCGGGCCGGTCGCCGGCGCCGTCGACTACGCGGCCACAACGGACGACGGCGATTGCCAGGTGCGAGGGAACACACTTCCAATTCGCCGACGCGCACTCTATCTCTCGGCGGCGGCGCGCCAAGTGGCCACGCCGACGTCGGCAGCAGGTCGTCGGCACCGACGTCGGCAACAGGTCGTCGGCGCCGCCGCCGCCCAGCAGCGGGTCGGCTCGGCCGCCGGGCCGACGTCCCGACGTCGGAGCTCTCCACCGCCGCCTGCACGGTGCAGGTGTGGCCATGAATGAACTTTGGACATTGTGAATGCACCCTATCCAAGTCACTTTGGACTTTATTTCGTTTTTTTGTACGTTATGATTCTTGGACGTTGTGAGCTTTGGACGTTATGAATCTTGACAGTGAATGGATTGTGGATGTTATGAACGCTCCGCGCCATGGACACGGCCTGCGTGGCGATTTACATCAGTAGTGTCCCTGTAATTAACCTTCCCCGGCGGCGGCGCGTTCTTCAGACATAAATAGCAGTGAACGTCCAAGTCGGAAGAAGTGTAGATCACTGGTACCTAGGCCGCGCTATAAATAGCAGATTGGCCGATTATTTGGGTCTTCGCACGTGCCGACTAGCGCAAGGTCACAATTAGCGCCCATAACAATTAGTTGTTCAAAGCGTGACTATGTGATCTCAACCGCGACTGGTAACATGTGTAATAGCAGCGTTTCCGGCACTACATGCCAGGAACAGGTAGTAGGTGTAGGTGATGTATCAGACAGTAGGTGATGCGCCTTGGAACCCAGATAACTAACCAACGAAGACATGCTTCAACCGTAACTCCTCGTGAATCACCGGAAAATTGCGGGAGTATCATCGGAGTATTGCGGGAGCATTGCGGGAGTATAGCTGGAGTATTCTAGGAGGATCGCTGCAGTACTGCAGGAGTATCGCTCAAGCACTGCAGGAGCATCACCCGAATACCGCAGGGGAATCGACGACGGAGTATCACGCGAGTGTTGCCGCGGCGGTGGCAGTGGGAGCAGTCGCGGGCGGGTCTAATTTCGGCGTTGCACCGCGGGGGGGGCGACGCCGGCCGGTGACCGGTCGGCCCCTCGGGCATCAGTCGGCGGCCAGTGCGGGTCAGCGTCGGCCGGCGCGACGTGTGCGAGATGCGATCCGTCGGCGGCCGCCCGGCGGCTATTTCCAACGGCCGGCTCGGCTGTATATTATGCCAGCCGGGCGTGGTGAAAGGCTATACGGCCGGCCGACGCGCCGCGGAATATTATTGGCGGCGGCGGCGGCGGGCGCGCGGCCCTATTTGCCGAGCGCGCTCGACCGAATTAAAGCAAAACACGCGCGCCGGCGGCGGCGCGCGGCCGGCGCGCGCTATTTTCAAAACGTGTCAATCTGGCGCACGTGACTGGCGCGCGCGCGGGGCGCCGGCCGGGCCGACGCCGTCACCTGAGGTCGCGCGCGACTCACGCTCCGCCGCCGACATAAACAGTGGGCGGTCGCGCGGCACTCCAGACAGACAGGCGGAGCGGAGCGGTGTCACTGTGTTGGCGGACGGGCGTTATCTCCCACAGATGGAGCTGATTGGCTGCAGTGATGTGTGACCTCCGGCACGGTCTGATGATCACCGGGGGACTGTAAGATGAAGGGGGTAGTGATGCACACAAGGTATACATACATTCATGTATGTATATATATATATATATATATATATATATATATATATATATATATATATATATATATATATATATATATATATATATATATATATATATATATATATATATATATATATATATATATATATATATATATATATATATATATATATATATATATATATATATATATATATATATATATATATATATATATATATATATATATATATATATATATATATATATATATATATATATATATATATAGTGTATGTATGTGTGTGTGCGTGTGCATATGTGTGTATCTATATACGTATTATGCTGTGGTGATGATAGTAGGATGTGCTGGTGAATTTGTTGTGCCATGAACTTCACGGAAAACAAAGCTGCTTATCATTTTGTATCGTTTGGCTGTTATGTGCTGAATAATGCCTATAGATTATGCATGCCAATGACACCTATGAATGGCTATGCTGAAAAGCGTGCCTAGTTACAAATATAATCCTAATGCAATGTGCTTATATAACCTATTAATGATAAAGATTGCCTTCAACAGCAGCATTATGGCACTTAGCAGTGGCATTGACTGTTGACAATAGGTGCGAAATGACAGTTGATTCCTACCCGTGACGTACACGTATAGGACTTCCACTGTAACGCGTAAATTCCCCCGACAGACAAGTGTAACTCAATACCTGTGACGGAGATAAATTGCATCTGACGAAAGTGCAATCACTGACAAACAAGTGCAGCTCATGAGGATTTGACGGACAAATGTGACCGCGAAGGAACAGATTTGACCTTCGGACGATGGGCGCGACTTGTAACCGTTTACGTGGAATAACAAATTCGGACACCGGAACTGGTAGGTGCTGGGGGTGCGAGGGGCCATCGGCCTAACTGCTGTTTGAATAAGACTGGATGATGGAGTAAACAACATATTTCCGAAGAGACGGGCCTTTTTAGCTTAACCCCCTTCGGCCGATGAAATGCCCAAGATCCACCGATAGAGAGCGAAGCCAGCTGTAGTTTGAACAGCAAACCCAGGTCTGCCTCCAAGCGAAGCCAGCGAACATCGGTTTGCCAACATTTCCAGCGTTAATGTTGTTTCCAGCATTAATGCTGCGCTACGCCAACAAATGAACCGACCTGGTTCAGCGGTGTCGTAGTAGTCCACGGCGTCATATTGGTACGCGTAAATTATGTGGACCTTCTGCCCATCCATTCTGGATTCGGCTGCTGCCTGGGCTGTAATTATCCCTCGTTGCGGCCTGCATTGGTAATATCATGCTGCATTTTCCTCCAGATGATCTCATCCCACGAACGCATTACATGCACCTCGGTGTCGGCATCGCCAATTACGCCAGCCATCACTAATTACCCGATTACGCATCGCTATTTATGAGATGGAATGTGCCGGTCGTATGCTGGCCGCGATAAGGCTTCAGATCGCTAACTGTTCGGCGAAGCTGATGGATGGATGTGGGTCGATTCACAGGAAACACGATGTATTGGTTCAATCGCACGGCCGGACAGGTCGCAGCCGGGCATCGCTGCCCGTGGCCAGACGCCCAGCACGTGTCCCGTTCAGTTGCGTCGTCATAAATAGTCTGCACTTATGCGTGTTTTTATATCGTGTTCCACGTCCTCGAAACATCCCAGCTATTACCGACTCAGACTGGAATGTTGGTCTTAGCTGTAGGTCGTATCGTTTATTTGTATAACCAATTTTCGCTCTAATTTATCAGCCGTCATATTTTGCATTTATGTTCATCAAGCACGAGGACATGCTTCGCCAGAGAAGTTAAACAAGACATTGATATACTGCGGGGCGAGTCGACCAGCACTCAATAAATCACTACCTCGGCACACACACACACACACACACACACACACGTGGTTGGTTATTGGTTTTGCGACACATCGACCCTTTGGGCCATGTAGCGTCGCCAAGCTCTCACGCCCATTGACCGCGGGTGAATAGTAGCGACAGGTGAGACTCAAACCCACGATCTTTCGATTATGAGACGGGCAACTTACCCCCAGACCACTCTTCCCCTCACACACACACACATACATGCACCTCTACACTCGCATCTACACACACACATATACACACACACCACACACCTACACACACGCACACACACAACCTACACACCCTAAAACTGCAACGATAACCGCATGTCCCAATCGTCCTTTTCGTGCGCCGCATTTGTGTGCATCGCCGTCGCTCCCACCCGGAGACCTGCTTGAGCGGACCGCTCCTGCGGGCAGCGCGCGGGAGCACGGACCGCCGCCGTCCGGCTACAAGATAACGCCGACGGCCGACATGGGCCGCGCGTCAGGCGCGACACGGGTCCGACACGGGCCGGCGGCCGGGCCGCCCGGCACGTCCGCAGATTACGACCGACCGGCGGTGACGCGTACACAGAACAGAACACGGCCGCGGCTGACGTAGTGTCGGCCGACGACGGGACAGCGCCGCTATCGCCGCAATTAGCGCGCGCACAACGGGCGCCCACATGCCGCGCGCCGCGCGGACGACTGCCGCCGCGGCGGTATCGTCGCGGCGGCACCTCGTCGGCAACACCTTGTCGGCGGCACCTCGTCGCCAGGACTGTTTGGCCGCCGGCGGCCACCTCAGCGGCGGCGGCGGCGGCGGGTCAACACGACCGACACGTGTCTGGTGTCGGCCGCGGCCGGCGCGCGTCCGTTCGCACGCGGCCGCCGACGGTGGCCAGCAGATTAGGCGGCGGCGCGCGCCGGCGCGCACGGACACCCGCCCGTTGATCGCTCTGTTAGGCCGCCGACACGGGCGGCGGCGAGCAAACGGCCGCCGCCCGGCCTTGGCATGGTGACCGCCCTCCGGGGGGGGCGGTGCGACACGGCCGCCGCCCTCCCCGGGGGCCCGTGTGACACGGCTGGTCGACGCGAGGTCGGTGGCGACGGCGCGCTGATGCCCACCGCCTCCTCTCCCCGCCACCGCTCCCTCTCCGACCGATGACAGGTGAGCTGCATGACCACTGCAGTCGATGCGCCCCTAATCCCCCCCACCCCCCGATGACAGGTGACGGTCGGACCGTCGGCCTGCCGGGCGGTGGTGAGAAGAGATGGCCCGGAGACAAGGCGTGTCTCCACTGTTGCCGGGCCGGCGCCGGGGTGGCGGCGCCCATGTTCGACGACGGGATAAACTCGACGAACTCGACGAACCCGACGAACGAGACGAACCCGACGAACGATACGAATGAGGGCGAGCCACGCTCTGCTAGCACGAGCCGCAGTTCGGCGAAGCGGGCAGCGGCGGAGCCGACTGGAAGCCGCCGGCCGCCCCGCGGCCCCGCCCCTGCTCAGCTGACGCGGCACGCCGGCACGCCCCCTCCCCGCCCCTCCCCGCGCGTGGCCCGCGCGGGTGGCGCCCGCCGGCGCGCGCGCGCCATTTCCGAGATTGGCGGGTTATTTCGGCGCCGGCGGCGGCGGCCGGGTCACGCGCCCGATCGCTGCGTCGGATCGCGCGCCACTGCCGACTGCAGCCGAGCTTTACCGGCTCTAAACGCCGCCGTAAATCAAGTCGCATCCGGTGGCGAGCCGGCGCGCCGCCGCCGCCGCGCCGCCGTCCCAGCCCGGCGCAGAACGTGTCCGACACGGCGGCGGGTCCACGTGCAACCGCCGCCTTCCCGGACCGAGCCGACACGTTCCGTTTCGGCCGTGACCCAGAGAGGCCGCGCGCCTGTCGGGGTTCGGAGGTCGGTTATTGGTTATTGGCTTTTATGACACATTGACCGTTGAGTCATGTAGCGTCGCCAATCTCTCGGGCCGATTGGTCGCGGGCGAAGAGTAAGCGGTTCGGAGGATTTCGTGCGGGTTTGCTCGTCCCATCCGAGGCACCAGTGTCGGCGGCTTCCACTCGGCGGTGTCAGGTCACATTCACTTCCTCCTGCTGATGATTATTCGTGCCGGCACGGTGGTCCCTGCCACGTCCAAATTTACGTTTCAATCGGCATAGAGCTGGCTCCTCACCAGACCGAAAGTTCTGCGGTGTAATTCTTGTCACGTCCTGATTCACGTTCAAATCGGTATAAAGCTGGCACCTCATCAGACAGAAAGTTCGAGAAGATCGTTTCTCAGGCGCATCATGCTCCACCAACTCCACACTTGTCGCAGTCCTGGTGGCGTGCGTCTACCGTGAATAGTCTGATGCCTGAGACGCGCGGATCCAAACGCGCGACTCCGGCATCGCTTCCGCCCGCCGACCGGCCAGGTCAGGTCATTCAGAGAGCAGAGAACAGAGAGCTGCCCAATGCCACGCAACGACCCCAGCGTCACGACAGGGCACCCCCCAGCCCCCTCGTGATCCAAGCGAGCCCGGCGACCCCCCGCCGGCCGCCGCCGGGCGGAACGCGCCCGACGCGTCGGTGGCGGCGCGGCGCGCGACCTTGACCGCGCGGCCGCCGGGCGTGGGCCGACATCAGACGGGTGCTGATGCCGTGACGTCACCGCCCCGCGGGCGTTTGTTGTTGGCGCCGCCGGTCGGCCTGTGACGGCACGCCAAATTCGCCGACGCCGGCGCCGATATCGTCGACGCCGACGGCACGATCGTCGACGGCGACGTCTGGCTCCAGCCGCCCGCGCTCTCTCCTCACTTCTGAGGCTCCGCTGGTGTCTGACACCACACTGACATGGTGTGCCTCGGGGATCCCTGGTCGGTCCCTTGGTCTTTAGCATCTTCACGAACGACTTTCCTGAGTACCTTCGATACGGACGTCCGGTGTCATGTGCCGACGAGACCCATCTGCTAGTCGCTGCACATCCTGAAGACTTGCCCGTTCTTAAATCCCGGCAGGAGAATACCATCCATGCTATTCAGTCCTGATTCACCTCCAACTTCCTGAAGGTGAACCCTACCAAAACCACCCTACTCCTTGTCGGCACGGCCCACTCCCTCGAGAAAGCCACATCCCACCACCTCAACATTGGCAGGTCGCGCCCTAACCCCCTCGCCATTTGTGAAGATGCTGGGGTCATTGTCGACCGCACCCTATGCTGGGAAGAGCACAAATCCCACGTTGTCAACGTGAAACGTGAAACGTGTCCAACGTGAAACTCAATTGTGTTCTGTCTCCACAAAATGTGTCACCATCTCATACCTGAAGCACGCAAACTCCTGATTCAGTTTCACGTCTTCCCACACATCCTATGCTGCCTCACCGTCTAGGGCGGGGATAACCAACGTCACCTCGGAAGAGTGCAGAAGGCAATTAATTTCTGGGCTCGGATCGTCCCTGGGGTTCGCCGTCGCGCTCACATCTCGCCGACAGTGGCAACGCCGGGCTGGCGTAGTATCTGTGACCTCGTCACCCACCGCGACAACATCGCCGTGTTTAGAGTCCTGAATGATCCGCGAGCCCCTGAGGCGATCCGGTCTCTGTTCAGCCGTCGGTCGGATGTCTCCCAGCGCTCCAGCCGTGCGACGGTGGCTGGGACGCTGGAGCCGCCGCCTTTCCGCCTCAGCATTTAATGCAGAGCTTTCTCCTTCCGGGCAGCCTCGTCCTGGAGCCTGCTACCGTCGGCCACTTCCGCTTCACGGAAACGGGGCGAGTTCGTGGCCATCGTGACGTCTTTTAAATTGACTTCATCTGTATGCCGTTGTTTTACTGCTTCCAATTTTGTTCACGTTTATCAAGTATCTGCATCTGCATCTGACTGTAATCCGACTCAAACCAAATACGAATCCATTCCATGGAGTTGTTTTGCTAAACTGACAAATACGAAGATACGCTGGCACACCGATCGCAGCGGGCTGCCCGGTCGGCTTCCGCAGAGACGGCGTCGCCTTTGAAGTGCGGGGCGCTGCAGGTTGTGATGCGGTCACGTTCCGACTGGGGATGGGGGTGGGGGATGATGGGAGGTCTGCAGAGGGCATCTGGCCGGGGATGATATTTGACCATTGGACTGGGAAGTTATTTGAGCTTCAAACGGCGTCAACTGTACTGTACTTGCATGGCTTGCTATGATCGCTCACTGGGAAGCCATGGTATGCAATTGCATATTTGCATACCATGGCTTATTGTAGTCGTCGTGGAAAACATGGTATGCAATTGATAATAAACGCAGCGGACATCGCGAAAGGCGAACAAGCAAGCGCGCTTCCTATCGCTCCCCCCGACCTCCGGAGACCTTTCTGACTACCTTCCCTCACTGCACCGATTCCGCGTCCCAAGCGGACGACCGGAATCCCGTCCCCCGTCTCCAGGCGGGGGGGGGGGGCGACACCGGCCGTGCCGCCGACAGCCGCCTCCCCTCCAGCGCACCCGTCCATTGCCGACCTGTCTGCGGCGCGTGAATGGGCGCCGGATTTGTGGCGGCGGCGACAGTGTGCGGCGGAGGTCGGCTCGACGGCCGGTGACGCGCCGAGCGACGCGTGAATCGGCCCGGCGCGGCCGCCACGCTGGGAGGGCCGGCGCCCGCGGCGCCCGCGGCGGCGGCGCGCGGCGGGGCGCCGACGGGGCGCCGGGGCTGCCTGTGTGGTCGGCGGGACGTGTGTGCGGAGACGGCGGCTACCGCGGCGGACACGCCCGTCGGCTCCGGTGGCCAACTGGCGCCGGGGTGGATGTCGCCCAGGGCGGCGGCCTGTCAATCCCGAGGTGGATGTCGCCCAGCGCGCGGTCCTGGTCAAATCAGCGGCGCACCCGGCCGACCAGGAAATTCGCCGCCGGCCCGGCGGTGGGCCCACACGAGTCGCCGCCGGTGACGACGGCAGGCATTGTTGCACGAACCGACCGCAAATAAAGCGTCACGAAAGGGAGCTCCAGCCCGAAATGGAAAGTGCGCTGATACGCGGAGCGCCATGTTTGTATCGCCGCGGTGAGTGCATGCTCACGTGCAGATGCAATCGCAGATATTGTTCCGCAAGTTGGTGTCCGATGAGTTATGTTGCTTTTATCGATGCAATCTGTTCGCTTGCGTAAAAATCGCGTTGCGGTCACGAATCCGTCGGCACGGACGTAAACTGTTCCATTTGGGCACGCGTGTAGCGCATTGGTGATTTTTTTGCTTATGCAGATCATAAATTTGTTGAAATGACTAATTTCGCAACAAATCCCGACACGAGTTTTCGATCAAGGCGCCGATACTCCCTTCAGAAGTTAGTCAAGGCTTTGCCGATCTGACTCTCTCGACGAGGAGACAGCGAAAGAATTAGCCGTAAAATATTACCTGTCTGTGAATCTGAGCCTGCTGGAAAACCTAGGTGTCAAGGGTTAGCGGGACCGGTGAATATGTCTCGGGCTTCAGCAAGGATTCCTCCAGACCCGGGACAGCTTTGTACAGTTACAATTTAAGAACCAGTTACACCTTGGGAGGGATGATGAGGGAGGATGCAGATGCAGAGGGACTGCTTTCTTTCGTTGCATCCTGGATCTCCTGATGAATTGGAACTCAATACAGCATGCGTGTTGCATGCATACCAACGTCCATTGAAATGCAATTCAAGAATTGTGCGTTTTTTAGCCTGAATTGAGGCATCGCGTTAGCTCAGTCGGTAGTGCGATGGACTGTTGGTCGCAAGACTGTGTGTTCGAATCCCTCAACCGACGGGGTTATCGAATCGACCGGCGACCAATCAGCGCGAAAGATTGACGACGCTGTACGGCCCACCAGACGAACGCGTCGCAAAAAAAACCTGGGTTTTTTTACGACGAGTTCGTCTGGTGCGTCGTCAAATATCGGGCCCCAATGCTATTATGCACCACTTATAAAATGTTCCTGACAATGGGTGCACAAACCTGAATCAAACAATAGCTGAGACGATGAAACATACATACGATAAAACGGAACATACAATTCCCATCAAAATTGGACCTTGGGCATTGTCATATTTAATTTCAATTGCTGACATTCCAAAGCAAATCTGCAATGTGGTGAACATTTATCAACGTAATCATTTCCTCAGAAAGTCGCCCATTCTGCAAATGAAAGACGCAAATCCACTTTCTTGGTTCATTTGAGAGGTAGACCCTTTGTGGTTGTCACAAATGCTTCATGCTAATAGACACAAAAAGAAGTAGACCCGTTATGGTTGGCACAAATCTTTTTATGGCATTGGACGCAATTGAGTGGCAGATCCGTTGTGGTTCGCACGCATGCTTCATGGTGCTGGACACAACTGAGAGGCAGACCCATCATGGCTAGCACAATTGCTTCATGCTATTAGACACGAATGAGAGGGAGACCCGTCATGGCTGGCACAAATGTTTCACCCATTTGTATGAAATGCCGGCAACATCACCGCATATCAACGCCGCGACTGTGTCAGAACCAACCGCAGGCTACAACTGGGATACTACATGTCGCACATGTCAGCTCAGCTACCTCAGCGTTGCTTTCCTGTGTGTGCGTGTGTGTGTGTGTGTACTTTGACGCTCCGAATACCCATTAAGTGCGAGGGAACGGCGTGGAAAACTCTGCGGACTTATACAGTTCAACACGTGATCAAAATCGACCCCACCACCGTTGATCAGGCGCAAGCGAACACAGCAATTCTTGCATACAATCCCCGGTACTAGGGGGTGGGGTTTGGGGAGGGGGGGACGGCGGTAATGCAGTCACGAGAGCTGTCAAGGAGCGCCGGATCGACTTAAATGTCGGTTGACTGTTAGTGTATGCGTCTCGTTTCGTCACTGTTATCCGCTTAACTATCCGCTTCAAGCAGCACGTCTTTCTCGAACGACGCGATGCACCTAGTGTACGTGCAGTATTCTCTACACGCCAAAGTGCCGTTTAAGAACGGTGCAGATGCTCATCGCTTGCTAATTCCTCCAAATAGCCGGCGTAACGCCTACATTTGGCGAGTAGTATCAGCAAGTAAGTGCACAATGCATTGACAGCTCCTCTTAGGTGGAGCGCTCTCTCTTGCCATTAGCGCTATTGATAGCTGGCGAGGAGCCTCGCAACAGCCGACTCTCCAATTGTAATGGAGCTCTCCGGCTATGTCGCACACGTCCAGCTGACCTCTGATAAAATCTGGGGGTCACGGGTCACACGACGGTCACGAGACCACGACCCCACACACACCACCAGGGACAACACAGGGGAGACACCACCAACGGGACAGAAGGAGACCACACCCACACACACCGGGGCCACACCAGACGGAGAACACTCACCAACGACGAGAGGGAGACCACGACACCAGCCAGAAGACGCTCACCAACGACAACCGGGAGATAACGACCCCACACACACACCAGGGCCATACCAGCCAGAGAAGGACACTCACCAACGGTACTGTGACGTCTGACATGGATAAACTAATTCACGGAATACAGATGTATATTGACATACATACATACATACATACATACATACATATATATATATATATATATATATATATATATATATATATATATATATATATATATATATATATATATATATATATATATATATATATATGCGCATGTTGATGTATATGAGCATGTACATGTGTGTGTATTCATGCACGCACATACAGTCTTAAGCAAAACATGCTTCCACCCTGAACAACCCGCGAAAAGTGAAAAGCAAAATGCTGCCCGGTACTCACGGACACATTTAGCGTAGCCGCGTTTCAGACACGTCATTTCCAGTGCCAAATGTGTGTCATCATAATTTGAGGGGCAATGGCACCGCCATAAATCATTTGCTGTCCCGTGTGATGTGTAGCAGAACACCAAAAATGACACGACATGACCGGCGAGTGGTGTAATTGTTTCTGTCGGCTGGTACACTACAGTGATAAATCGGTGGCGTAGCCCAAACCACTGCCACATCATCACCGACCGACGTTCAGACTCGTGCTCACGTTCACGACCGAACGTCGCCAACAGCGGGAACGAGCACTGATGCGTCACAATCCCAGGTCACGCTTCAAAGATCTGAAGGGGAGGGTGTCGAAACAGGTGTTAACAAGCCTGGCATGAATCGAACAAGTATTCCAAATGTCCACGGTAGAAAGGGAAGGCATTTTGAGGACAATCCTGCTTACTCCTAGTCCTACTGGGACACAGTTCCCAGTAGTAGATGGGAAAGTGAAAACATTCCGGGAACTGTACGCGAACATGACGCCAACATTGCCGAGGGTGTCTGCACTGCGACTCTGCACAGACACACGGCGCGTTAAGCTGCGGGGAGGGAGCAATTCGTCGGTAGCAAATAGCCTCGCAGATTTCTACACCGTAATTTAGCGTAACTGTTAGTCGCCGGACGCAACTCAACTTGGCTCGTGGCGTCCAGACTCAGACTGTGAGAGCGGCTGTTTTATCGCCGCAGCTTATCGCCGCCGTCGGACACTCGGCAGTAACAATTACACAGCTCGCTGACGTCTCGTGATTTCTGGTGCTCTGTCGCTTGCGAGGGATAAACGTAGATGAACGATGCTCATTGCTCGTCGTCATTAACTGCCACTACATCACCGGCGCTATCAAGAGCGGCGAAATATCGTGTGATCAGAAGAGGGGCCAGACTTATCTTAGGCTCCATATTTAACATGCAACCCAATAGGGTTAGTGCCAAAAATCAAAGATATGGCGAGGCAACTGCCCTCTGCTTCATCCTTTAATCTGCTACCGCTGGAAGCAATCGCAGAACAATATTTACCAACGAAGTGGTATGCGAAAACCGGAGCGTTGAATGCATGCAATGTTTGGTTTCATGACTGGCTTCGCTTCTTGGCATGTCTAGGGGTAATTCCGTGCATTTTTACACCTCGAACTAAAACATGCCCAATGAAACACGTCACCCATGATCGCACCCATGCTGCGAAATGCTCAGCTACCCATCCACCTCACCTGCACAACATCTTGTTCCTAGAGGCCTCGATCACGAGGTTCCTGGTGAGGTTGGCATTATTGCTGACTGGCCACTGGTTTCGTGGTTCTCCTGTACCAACATTATTCGCGGTAATGATTTTACAAATCAATGTAGTTACAACATCGAGGCCAGTTGTGTGTGTGGGGGGGAGTGGGGGGGGGGTGATGCTTGTCCCTCTGATGATGAGACGCAAGTTTGAGAAGGAAGGCAGAGAATGTGTACGACGATAGGCAATATAACACTAGTCGGTGCTGAAGAATTTCCTACCCGAGTAGCGCAAGGGTAGGACATTCGCTTCATCTAATCAACAGTATACTTCTTTGTAAGGTGGATTGGGAGATGAGGAAAACTGCATGGTGTAGGTTCTTGCTTGAACGTCCAGAATTATTTCGAACATTTGCCGCCCTTTTTGGTTGACGTTGCAGATCAGGCAAAACTTCCGGCAATGTCGAACACAGTCAATCGGGGCGGGGATGGCCGAGTGGTTAAGGTGTCAGGCTATGGGCACCAAAGGTCCCGGGTTCGACTCTAGCGCCACTCAGGACATTTCCCAATCCCGCGGCCCACCAGCGAAACAGTGTGGGCGGCGCCAATAGCCGTGAATGTGCATAAAGTGTGTCGTGAACCAACCAATAAACAATAAACAAGGACACAGTCAATCCCAGTGTTTCGCCGTAATTTTCGGATTCTGTTCGGAAAGCATATGCAATTTTGTGTTTCAATATCGATATCATGCCAATGGGAGACAGCTTGAAACAATGACACATATGAAGGCCAAGGCCACCGAGCGGTTCAATTACCTAGAAATATATGGTAAAATATTGTAAGATCAAGATTTTCTAAGGATGTTTTACTCAGGGAAAGGTCATCAGTGCCACCAAAAACAAAGCCAAATATGCTTTCCCCTCTTGCAATTTCTAGAATAAATATTTTCGTTTTGGACAGTGGTGAAAATGTTCCAAACGTTAAATAATCCAACTTCGAACATGAAATGTGGGGACCATAATCACATGGTGGTCGTGGTGAATTGGAGCTTAGGGGCGCATCGACATCCAGGGTCATTTTGCACCCATAACTGTATTATACTCAATATATGGTGCTACTATCATAGCTTATTAATATTCACGGGCGGGAGTATATCACCTCCAGGCGAGCTTGTCGAGGGAAGGTAAAAATATTCCCAGACGCCACGACATCAGAGTCGTTCCAAATTAGCATACGTAAAGAAATGTCGGCGTTTAGCAGTCCTAAAATCTGGCGTCGTAGTGGTTCTAACATTGTACAGCCTACTAAAACATGGTACACAGTAAGCGGATTTGAATAGCGTGGGCATAGGGGTCGGTCATCACTAGTCAGCATGTAACTGTGTGTTGCAAAGGTATGATCTATTCTCAATCGGCAGAGTACTGCTTCTTCCTGTCTTTTGGTTCGGTGCGAGGATCGCCATTTTCCTAGTGTCGGTTTTAAAACCCTGAGCTTAGTACACTTCGAGTTCCAGGCTCGTTGCCATTCTGCCTGTATATTTGACAACATATTAGGGTATAGGTCCCTTGGAGGGAGCCGTAGATGGACCACGCGGCCATTGCTGATGGCGTGTTTGGCGGTTATGTCAGCAGCTTCATTTCCCGCGAGTCCGACATGGCTAGGAATCCAACAGAACACGATATTTCTGCCGATGTCACGTAGGGATTTCACGAGTTTGATGATCCTACGAACAAGTTGGTTATCCTGGTTAAAGGTTGTCAATGCGAGGAGACTGCTCAAGGAGTCTGTGAAAACCACGTGCTTTGTGGACCGGTCTTCCTGTATAAAATAGAGGGCTTGGAGAATCGCATACAATTCGGCGGTAAAAATCCATGCTTGTGTTGCTAAACAGAAATATCTTATACTGTGTCGACTGACGAAGGCACATCCAGCACCAGATACTGACTTTGAACCTTGAGTGTAAATTCGCGAAAATTCGTGATATTCATGCATTTTTTCCAACGCCAGCATTCGGAGTTCCTCCGGGTTTACATGTCCTTTCTTCGAGCACGATAAAGTCACGTCAGTTTGCACTGGGACAGCGTGCCATGGGGGAGTGCTTGGCGTAGTAAGACGTGCTACACAACGCGGCCTGATATTGCAGTCACGAAGGATAGAAGCCATGCGAATAGAACACGGTAATCCGCCCTGGTGGGCCATGTGACATGTTCTTGATGTTCTCGAGAATATCCACTGATAGGCTGGATGTTTCCGGTTTTGAGCAACATGGCACGCGTATCTCGCGCCCAATAACTTACGAGGTAACGCAAGTTACTTGGTTGAACAGCGTTACTCGTGGACGGTGGAACCTTGGTCGCATCAATGTGGTTTGGCTGACCTCGACTCACGTGCGACGCAGGAGGTACTCCAAAGGAGCGAAGAAGGGCTGCTAACTGTGCGACCAACTCAGATGCTCTGTCGGGTTGTGTGTGCTGTGAAGAATACGTGCTATTTTTAACTTTGGATGCATAAGATATTCTTGGATGAGTTTGTTTGCAATGATCTCTTGCTTCGCGAAATGATACTTTGTGTGTGTGTTGATGTATATTATTTGTTTCTCTCTGATGTAAGTCGGTCAAGTTCGGTCGAAAGAAGTGTGTGGGTTCTGACCTGCCCCGCAATTCGCACAAAAGGGGGTCTCCGAGGTGTAATTTTCGCTTGCGTGTTAGTAGGAGGCACAGTTGGCACATGCAGGGCGATTCCGGCAGAATTTGCTGGCATGGCCTAACTTCTGACATTTGAAGCATCTCATGGGATTCGGGAGAAACACACGGACTTTTACTCGGACGTAAACTACACGTATTTCAGGCGGAATATCTGTGGTATTGAATGTTAATATCACGTTGTTTGTTGTAATCATTTCGATCCCCTCCTTGCTTTCATTTCCTTGCCTCAGTTATCCAACTCCGACAAACCATCTACAATCTCCTCCTCCGGACTTCTCAAGTCGAAGCAGTTGATGATGCCTCGTGAAGTTTTTTTGTTTTGTGGGGTTCACGGTGATGGAATCTCGTCGGCCTACTCTGATTTTTCCGGACGCTGTGTCTAAACTCCAACTTTTATGCGTCTGCCTTCCTGCCCGTAAATTCTACCTCTAAGGCACCATCCTTATTTCTCGCAGCGTACAATTTTACCAAATCGGTCAACCGTCTCGCCTCTGAAATGGTGATAGTGAGGCGAGGGACCTAGTCTTACCTCGAAAGATAAGTACGCGTGGGGCGAGAAACTACTGGTTGGTCTCTACGGAGGGACCGGGTTTTTTTGTGTTGTAGGCCTAAAGTGTGATGTGTATTCTGCTCCTCGAACGTCCCACCGCAAGGGGCCCTACTGGGGGGACGCCTGTGTCCCGATAACGGGAGGACGCCGACGTCCGCGGGCATACGGGCAGGCGACACCTCACCCGGTGGGGGAAGCTCACCCCCGACCGGGCCGCGTCACCCTTGCGGCGGGGGCCAACCTGGGCACTGGGAAACCCAGGCCCCCAGCCCGAGGCGACCTGCCACTTGACCCGCGTGAGGCCCCACGGCGCCCCCCCCCCTCCGGGATATCGGGACCAAAGAGGTGTGTTGGTCCCCCGTCACAACTAGCACCGTGCGACGGGGGACCTCAACCTCCAGGACTCCGTCAACCCCGGGGGGCGGGCCGAGGGGGCGCGGCTACCCCGATAAAACTGAACTGGTGGGCAGGACCGGGGAAGTTGCCCTGCTTGCTCATAGTAGGGATAGTTGGTGTTGCAGGGCCAGGTGAAGGATATGGATGATGGGATGAGATAGGAATTGGAATGGGAGCGTATGGACGGAAGGACGAGTGAGGCACTCTTGGTCTCACTCCTCGCCGGTATGATGGTCGCCGGGTCATTGGGGCACTCAATCCCCCCCCCACCACGAAAAGGTGATGCCTCGTCGGGGGCCCACAATCACATGAAAAGCATCATCAACGTGCAAACTCGTCCTGTTTTGGTTATGGTTGCCCCTCAATAGCGTGCATCTTAGCCTCCAGAGAACCCGCAATACTAATATATATATCATCTATAACAATATGCACTCTAGGTGTTAATTTGACTCTGCTGCGCACTGTGGACCAAATATGTGCCGGCTTTCAAGCTGATTCAAGTCCCTCCTTCCGCCACGAGGTCTCTACCGTCAGCTAGGCTACACTCAGCTCTGACGAGTCCTTTGTCTGACAATGACGTCACAGGGAACGGCTGACGATTTGCGATTAGGCGGGATTATGAAGTTGGTCACCATGTGACTATGTTATGGAGTTGGTCACCATGTGGCCATGCAATGGAGCTGGTCACCATGTCACCATGTGGTTGAGCTGGTCAATGCGTGGCCATGTGATAGAGCCCGTCACCATGTGACTATGTGATGGAGCTAGTCACTGTGTGGCCATGTGATAAAACCGGCCACCATGTGACCATGTGATGGAGCTGGCCACCATGTGGCAATTTAATGGAGCTGGCCACTATGTGACCATGCAATGGAGCAGGTCACCATTTACCACCCATGTGATGGAGCTGGTCACCATGTGATGGAGCTGATCACCATGTCACCATGTGATGGAGCCGCCCACCATGTCAACATGCGATGGAGTAGGTCGTCATGTGACCATGTGAGTGGAGTTGGGCGGCGGTGAATTCTGCGATGACGAGCGGAAAGCCCGTATTGCGACTACAACGGCGATTTTGAAGGGAGCTTACTGTTGATCACGCATGCGATTGATTTACAACTGAACTGTTCGCAACACGCCAGATTACCACGAAACAGGCGTTCGGCCGACCATTCTTCGTTCTTGATTTTTTTCTTTTCTTTCTTCTAGCCGACCTTTCCGTTGGTAGCGCAACTCTGCCTGTGTGGCAGCGCGACACCAGCTGCTGGAAGTGCCGGAGCCACTTCGCTAGTGTCGTCGAAGCAGAGTCTCCGCTGTTTTGTCACGTCGATACGCTGTCGGCCGACACTCAGGCTGACCGGAGGTCCACAGCAGTGAAGCTGCTGCCATTCCGCGCCACGATCACACGACCAGACTTGTGCTCGACTCAAATTGTTTTGGTCGACTCACATGTGACTCGTAGATCTTGAGATCTGATTCGACTCGCGACACGTAAGCGAAAGAAAAGAAAAAAAAAAAAGCCAACCCACCCGAGAACAAAAAACGCGCGGGAGCAGCCGAAGGGGAGGTGCGTGACAGACGCAAACCATCGAGTGCTGGTTGACATCAAATGTGCTTTAATAGGGATTATGCATAGTTACTTTTGTATATAGAATCATACATGATGTTAATTAAGAGAAAAAAAAGATTCGTAACTATTAAATGACGTCTAATTCAGCACTATAACTCCAACACGTACTGTTGTGATAAACAGAGAGTAATGAACAGGATAAGATTTAATATTTGCATATAAGAAAAAAAAAAAAAACAACCAAATACGTTCGTGCCGAAATCGGCTGGAACGGAGGGTCCGATAGCGAGTAAGAGCGTGTGCACATTTCGGCCACATGGTGCAACAGCGACAGAGTTCGATAATTGTTTGGTAACGCCAAAAAAAAAAACAAACTAATCCTCAATGTGACTATAGATCTTGAGATCTGATTCGACTCGCGACTCGAACAGACTGACATCAATTTGAATCGATTCAGATCCGACTCAGTGGTATCAGACTCACGAGCCATATGATTCAGTGCGCACTGACCACACATGATATTTGAATGATTGACCCATGATTCGACTCATTTAAAAAGAAAGAAAGATGTGCTTCAACTCACGACTCACGACACGACGATATATTTTTGGGAAAAGAACCCATTCAACTCGCGACTCATCCAAAACGATTGATTCATGAGTCGATTCTCGATTCAACTCGAGTCGAGCACAAGTCTGCACACGACACGTGTGGCCCCGTTGTGGACATAGCTGCCGCGCGTGTTGTCGCGTGTTGTGTTGTCGCCGGCCCGCGCCCTTCGCCCGTGCCGCCTTGTTTCTCTTGTCTGCGAAATGGTGAGCGGCGCGTTGCCTGATGCGATCTGCACACATTCCACGGCGTCCATTTAGCGTGAAATACATCCCGCGTCTGACAGGCGGAACAGAAGAATTTGCCAACAACACCACGTTGAAATGTTTTGTTTCCGCCGCGGCAACAAAAATAATCACGCCGCGCTTTATCTACTCGCACGCATTGCCGTGAGCCATGCAGCAGCATGTGAGCACACGTGCTGCGTGTTACCGAAATTAGTGACCGAGATTTGTGACCGAAATTTGTGACCGAAATTTGTGACCGAAATTTGTGACCGAATTTTGTTTCCGAAATTCGTTACCGAAATTTGTTCCCGAAATTTGTTCACGAAATTTGTTCACGAAATTTGTTCACGAAATTTGCACCGAAATTTACTACCGAAATTTGACGGTTGTCGCGAACTGGCAAACCATCGACAGCCAACACGACGAGACTGATTATTCTGCGGTTACATACCGTCACATTCTCCTGCACTTAGCCAGTTGATGGTTCGCACCCGAACCCCCTGTACCCCCTCCCCCTCCCCTTATACCACACTAGCTACAGCTGTGATGATGACACACGGCTACACCTCATCAGCTGCGTGTAAATCACACCAGCTACTGCTGCGCTGACCCCCAACTACGGGAGGCAGCTGCCCAGCTGAGGGTGGCCGTGGCCAGACCAGACGGGTGGCAGCTGCCCGGCTGAGGGTGGCTGTGCTGACAACTACGGGTGGCAGCTGTCCAGCTGAGGGTGGCTGTGCCCAGACCAGACGGGTGGCAGCTGCCCAGCTGAGGGTGGCTGTGGCCAGACCAGACGGGTGGCGGCTGCCCAGCTGAGGGTGGCTGTGGCCAGACCAGACGGGTGGCGGCTGCCCAGCTGAGGGTGGCTGTGCCCAGACCAGACGGGTGGCAGCTGCCCAGCTGAGGGTGGCTGTGGCCAGACCAGACGGGTGGCGCTGCCCAGTGGGCTGCCCAGCTGAGGGTGGCTGGCCAGACCAGACGGGTGGCGGCTGCCCAGCTGAGGGTGGCTGTGCCCAGACCAGACGGGTGGCAGCTGCCCAGCTGAGGGTGGCTCCAGTGGGTGGCTGTGGCCAGACCAGACGGGTGGCGACTGGCCCCCCAGCTGAGGGTGGCTGTGGCCAGACCAGACGGGTGGCAGCTGCCCAGCTGAGGGTGGCTGTGGCCAGACCAGACGGGTGGCAGCTGCCCAGCTGAGGGTGGCTGTGCCCAGACCAGACGGGTGGCGGCTGCCCAGCTGAGGGTGGCTGTGGCCAGACCAGACGGGTGGCGGCTGCCCAGCTGAGGGTGGCTGTGGCCAGACCAGACGGGTGGCGGCTGCCCAGCTGAGGGTGGCTGTGGCCAGACCAGACGGGTGGCGGCTGCCCAGCTGAGGGTGGCTGTGGCCAGACCAGACGGGTGGCAGCTGCCCAGCTGAGGGTGGCTGTGCCCAGACCAGACGGGTGGCAGCCGTGCCGCACGACCCACCGTCACGCGCCGGCTATGATCCAGCTGTTGCAATCGCTCGCGGTAATTGATTTCATTTGTACGCGTCATGCGATTACATAAACAAAACGGCGCGGAAATGGGTTCGACGCGCCGCCGCGCCGACCCCCCCCCCCCCCTCCCCTCATCCCCTGAGTGATGGCGCGTCCACGCCGACGTTGGACAGAGACGGGAGCGCCGCCACGCCCCGCCTCTCACCCCCCCTGTTGACTGGGCCATCGATACAGTGATCGTTAGTTAGTTACTAGGGTTTCAGGGCGCATCAACTGCAGTGGTTATACAGCGCCTCGATACAGTAGCCAGTCGACAGGCTGATCACGTGGATATTCTGACGGACTCTACCGAGGGGGGGGGGGAGTTTCAAAGTGGCTGGCTGCTTGCGTCTGAACGCCTTCGTCTTCAGGTCATGCCTGACTCATCATCGCATCGGCCCCGAATAATCCACGAGCCAACTGCCGATCGGCCTCGAGTTGGCCTCCAGCCGTCTCCGAGTCATCTCCGGGCTATCTCCGAGTCGCCTGTGAGTCGCCCTCAGCTGAGAATGAATCAACATTGAATTGATCTGAAAGTCAACCAACTTTCCATTAATCTTACCCTAGCTCTAGGTTTCCCCCGAGGCTGCTGCGTGCACATCAGCGGCAGCTGAGTGCACACGGCGACTCAGCGACTCGGCGGCTCGGCGACTCGGCGACTCGGCGACTCGGCGCCTCGTCAGCGGCGTGCCTGGGTGCGCCACTGGCCGGCCGACCCCCCACCCCCCGACCACCACGGCACCTCCACCTCGCACGTGCCCGCCCAGGTCGCCACGGCACCCGCTCACGCTGGGGCCGGCGGCGGTCCGACAGGTCAGCTGGCTGGACTGACATGCTGACATCAGGCCGACACACTGCCGCACCTATGTCAGCATGTCCACCACCACCACCGCCGCACTGTGCGATGGCCGCTGACCAGGTCCACTGCAAGGCTCCGTGTCGGGGATGGGCGGACGCGTCTCGGAGAGGGCGCCACCCCCACCCCTACATGCCGACGACGTGGACGGGTGGTACCTGAGCTGCTCAGAAGTCCAGGTGGCTTTGGCTTGCTTGCTCGCTGTCTTCGGACTGGACCACGGGCCATTGGGCAGCGCAGAGTCCAATGTCTGGTTTTCCGCACGAATATGCTTCCCTCGGAGTGTGCGTCTGGGTGGTCGTGGATGGGAGAGGAGATTGATGGAAAGGCAAACGTCAATCAAGTATTACGACCGCACCCTCAGCTTCGGGAAGGCTATGTTGCTGGGCTCGGAAAGCATTCGCAGTAGAAGAGCACACTGGTAGCCATCCCATCAAAACCAGGGAATCACGAGCCAATGTGTCCGCACCAGATCTGGTCAGCCGCCCTCTCCCAGTTCAGGATTAGGACTAGGACTATGTCTAGGACTATGTCTAAGACTATGACTATGTCTAGGACTATGCCTAGGAATAGGACTATGTCTAGGACTATGACTAGGACTAGGACTATGTATAGGACTATGTATAGGACTATGTCTAGGACTAGGACCATGTCTAGGACTAGGCCTATGTCTAGGACTATGTCTAGGACTAGGACTATGTCTAGGACTATGTCTAGGACTAGGACTATGTATAGGACTATGTCTAGGAATAGGACTATGTCTAGGACTAGGACTATGTCTAGGACTAGGACTATGTCTAGGACTAGGACTATGTCTAGGACTAGGACTATGTCTAGGACTAGGACTATGTCTAGGACTAGGACTATGTCTAGGACTAGGACTATGTCTAGGACTAGGACTATGTCTATGACCAGGACTAGGACTGGGACCAGGACTAGGCACCAGGATGCCCATCCTGGTGCTCTGCTGCTGACAAGGATGCCCAGTGCAGGCCAGGATGCGTGTCAGGTGTATTAATAGTTCGCGGTCACTTCCGTGGTCACAGCTTAGCACTGCCTCCGATGCCGGGCGCCACAGCACAGACCCCGGCTGGCGGGCGGTCCGGATCTCGCGCCGGGCATCTATTCGTCTTCTCCGCGCGATATTGCTCAAGCGAGCCGAGAGAGCCCGCGAGATTAACTTCGGGTGATATACGGCGGGGGTGGCGAACCGCTGTGTTTATTCTCGGCACGCGCGAGATTATGACACATTAGCGTAAGCGGGCGTGATGACTTCATGATTGAGTGGACGTGCGGGCGCACGGGCGCGGCTTATCCGTCCGCGAAGTGCGCACAGCGACTGTCCGGATGCGGAAGCACGGTCACGGCGAGCACGCTTCCTTCCGCGATTAAATATATAATATGCATGATATTCCCGGACTGTCCATAATAGCCACTGCACGTGGATGGCATGTATCGTGAAATAAATATAGACATAAATAAATATCACCGTCACTGCCTGCCGGCCTGCTTCGATGATTCGATTGGATCCACCCGTCAGGCACCACAACGCCATCGCCTCCCTCACAGGTCTCCCTGTGTTACCAGCCACCCTCGGCGGGCCGCGTCATGTGACCTGCGCACCCTCGGCGGGCCGCGTCATGTGACCTGCGCACCCTCGGCGGGCCGCGTCACGTGACCTGCGCACCCTCGGCGGGCCACGTCACGTGACCTGCGCACCCTCGGCGGGCCGCGTCACGTGACCTGCACGCCCCCGGCGATCGTCGTCACGCTGCCCACGTGACCGGGCGGCTCCGTGACGGGCGCCGTCACGTGAGTTGGCATTCACGGCCGGTCGGCGTCGGCGTGTTCCCGTGCGCGCTCGCATCGGTCTTCCGCACGGTCCTTTGTGTTCCGCGGACGCCGCCGCAGACCCCAGCACGGGCGCACCGACCGCAACGGGCGCCGTCCGCCTCCAGCGCCAACAGAGCGACCGGGCGACTGACATCTGCTCAGGCATAGACCAGATCGGGAATAGGTCAGGTCAGGCATGGGTCAGGTCAGCTATAGGTCAAGTCAGCCATAGGTCGGGTCAGCTAGTCAAATCAGGCGCAAGACAGGTCAGGCATGGTCAGGTCAGGCATGGTCAGGTCAGGCATGGTCAGGTCAGGCATGGTCAGGTCAGGCATGGTCAGGTCAGGCATGGTCAGGCCAGGCATGGTCAGGTCAGGCATGGGTCACATCAGGCATGAGTCGGGCCAGTCGCATTTGAAGTCAGGCACAGGTCAGCTGGTGCCGCGATTGGTGACGCGACGGCGGCCGTTTCGGCGCACCGACGGCGGACGGCGCGTCACACCCGACGCCGACGCGGCTGCACGCGACCGTCGAGTGGACCTGCCCCCCCCTCCTAGGTCGCCACACATCCCTCCGCCGCCTCCCGAGAGCGCCCGAGGGTACCCCGCGACGATGATTATTGGTGTCACGACACGCCGACCGTTGAGTCGTGTAGCGTCGCCGATATCTCACGCCGATTGCGATTGCGGGCGAAGGGTAGCGACGGGTGAGACTCGAACCCACAATATTTCGATTGTGGGACGAGCAACTCACCCCTAGACTATTCGTCCCCTCCCCCCCCCCCCGAGGGTACCCCGTGCCTCGGAGAGGCCGATGGAGGCCCTTCGTTCGAGGCTCTTTGTAGTTCCGAGTTACTGAGTTGCCGAGTTGCCGAGTTGCCGAGTTCGGATGTCTCCACGCGTCACTCCCACGATGCGCGGCGTGGTCATCGCTCATCGGCACTCATCAGCACTCATCAGCACTCATCAGTGCCCATCAGCAACCATGCACGAGTATAGAACGACGTCAGCCCCCTTCCGCTCGATATAGTCTCAGTTTTAGCTACGCGGGCGCAGTGCAGCAGAAAACTACTTGAAACCTGTCCGCGCGCGCCCCACGCCTCCGATCTTCTCCCTAAGCCTCATTTTTTGTTCGCGACTAACGAAAAA
Source organism: Imbricaverruca yamaguchii (assembly GCA_034440575.1). NCBI lineage: Eukaryota > Metazoa > Arthropoda > Thecostraca > Neoverrucidae > Imbricaverruca > Imbricaverruca yamaguchii. The sequence goes on from JAOTOL010001629.1 coordinate 537,492, forward strand.
TAGATCTAGAAGGAGAGTGTGAGATCCGGATGCAACCTGAGTTGCGTAGGATCGAGTAGCGGCAGATAGACAGTCATGGTGATAGATAGCAATGACAGAGACAAATACAAAGGGATATTTTTTTTTTTAATGCGGAAGGAGACGACAGATATTGACAATGAGAGGGAGAAGGGGAGTGCATGTGAAAAGCAGAAGGTGACTGCGATGTCACTCAAGAACATTATGTCGTCTACGCACCCGACAATGACACTTATCCCACTTGTAGTTCTACATTGTTCCGCCAGACAACGCTAAACCTCCTCATGTGGTGAACGCATCTTTTTTACACGGCTCGGAAGCGATAAATTCTACTCGGCATGCCAGATAATAAATCATCTTGACAGATGACCTAAACTGCTCCAGACAGGCGAAACATACCGCAGGATTAAGCGTCACATGATTGTAAACGATTGGCTGACATGAAGATCACGTCATCTTGAAAACGCGCTCACAAAACCAGCCCAATCTCGTAGTCCTTTCAAAACCCGACCTCAGGCACAGGAAGCACAAATTCATCTCTTGCCAAATACGTATCGCGTAATCCAATCCCTTCCTTCGATTCTGCACGGTGCAGACCTACCTACAAAGGCAAAGATAACCTGACTCAACTTCCAAGTCGCATATTTTCGCAAAACTCATTGTCGCCCTCTTCAGCCTAGAATGCTTTCAAGTCTCGGCATTCGACTTGTGACTGGCAGAGTACAAGTAATTATGAATGACATCTACCCACCGTGGCGATCTGGATGCAGCCGGTGTTTACGTCTGTCCGGGCTGACACTTTCATCACAACAGTCCGATCTTCAGCCTTTATGCAGCGCGGAACTTCATTGACGTCATAGGACTTAGGAAAGAACGACGTTGTTCTTCGTGGTATCCAGTCATAGGAAGTGATATACGCGGGAATATATATATAAAAAAAAAAAAAAAAAATATATATATATATATATATATATATATATATATATATATATATATATATACATGTATGTATTTATACACACAAGCATATCACTTCCTATGACTAATTCCTATGCAAAATCCAACAACGAACATAGGGGACGAGTAGTCTTGGGTTAAGTTTCCCGTCTTACAATCGAAAGACTGTAGGTTCGAGCCTCATTCGTCGCTACTCTTCGCCCGTGACCAATCGGCGTGAGAGATTGGCGACGCTACATGACTCAACGGTCGATGTGTCGTAAAGCCGATAACCAACCAACCGACAACGAACATAGAGGATTGATCCGACAGGAATATGGAACACCAGCCAGGTCCCGCAGCGACTGCAGCTGCAGCCATTGCAGCGACAGCATAACGCCGGAGTTGTGGGCGGGTACGGCGTTGGGCAGCTGTGGCGATCAAAGCACCGACTCTACTCGCGCTGAGGCGACCCTTCGCTGAATCGACGTCATTTTGCGTATAAGGCGCTGTCGACCTCCTGTCGAAGTGCACAATGGGATACAATGATGAGCATCTACTTTCTGAGAAGGCCCCGTGCACGGAATTATAAATGGTGAATGACGGTGCAGCCAGGCAGCCGCTTCTACTCGCAGTCGATCATGTACTAGGTCATGTGGTAGGTCACGCACTAGGTCAGCTACTAGGTCACGTACTAAGTCATATACTAGGTCATGTTCTAGGTCATGTGCTATGCCATGTACTAGGTCATGTACTAGGTCATGTGCTAGATCCTGTACTAGGTCATGCACTATGTCATGTACTAGGGCATGCACTAGACCGTGTACTAGGCCATGCACTAGGTCATGACACTAGGTCATGTGCTATGACATGTATTAGGTCATGTACTAGGTCATGTGCTATATCATGTACTAGGTCATGTACTATGTCATGCACTAGGTCATGTACTAGTTCATGTACTAGGTCATGCACTATGTAACGTACTTGGAGTAATGTACTAATTCAGATGCCAGTGGTATCCGATGTTAAACCTGATGCGAATCGAGAGTTCAGTGCTGCAAGTATGACGTAAAAAGACTGTCAGAGAATATTAATCGTCGAATATAAATACTAGCAAATAAAGAATGAGTCGAACTGCATGCACCATAAACACTTTACAACGGACACACGTGGCGATTTATCGGTCGCATACATGACGCTATATCATGGCCATTCCTTTCGCGGCATTGTCCCCAAAGTAACAACGTACGTACGTGTCATGTTGCGCCATAGTCGCATCCGCAGTAAATTATAGGGTCGCCAAGTGCACGCTGAGTTATATACTGGTGTGCGTAGTAAATTCAGCCGGGCACCGCCGGCACCGTGCATGACAACGCGCAATGTCAGGCCGGGTGTATCCTGTGCGGTGCGGCGCGGCGTGGCGCGGCCGCCGCCGTCTGCAGCGAGCCGCGATCCGCCGATCTCCGCGTCGGCGCCGCGCGCGCGCCCGCCACGCCTGCGCCGCCGATCGTGTTTCGCGCCGCGCCGCCGCGGTGGCGCGCCGCCAGACGGCGCGGCGCTCGCGCGCGCCGCCGCCACCCGCCACCTCGTCTGGCGCGCGGCGCTGCCGCGTCTCCGTCCGGCGGCGGCGCGGACGGCGCCGCGGGGCAAAGGCCACCGCCGGGGGGCTCGGGCGTAAACTGAGTCGCCTGATGGACATCGCTCGCTGACGCCGGGCGGGGGCGCGCGCCGGCCCACCCGGCTGCCGAGCCTCGGGCGCCACGTCATTGTGATGGTCTGGCTCGATCTGAACAGCGCCAGTGTGACTGGTGTTTCCGGTGTGGGCGGACTCGGCATGTCGATCAACGTTGTGTCTCCATGGCATATTGTTTCCATGGTAACTGCAGTTGTTCTGTAGGGTAGCTACTCGGGCTTCAGCACGCATCGACTGCTGTGCCTACGTATCGGTTGGCTTCTGTGGACAGATTCATATTCAGCTGCGCTTACTTGCCTGTGCGCACACCTACACGTACACCTACATAACTCCCACCACTCCCACACGTACAGCTCGACAAAGCAAGTCACAAGTGTGGCTCATGAAAACAGTACACACAGAAAACGCGGCTGTTATTCGCCCAGGACATCTGCATCCAGCAGGCATCTCGAAAGGCTCGTCATACTTGGCGTTCCGACAACATTCAGCGATGCTTTATCCCGACGATTTACCAGCAGTTGAATGATGGAACGATGTACATTGAAACGTCCCACAAACCTTCTCAACGCCGAATACCATAAATCACAACCGGAGCTGATCCTCGAACTCGGAATTTCTGGATTCCCAAGACTCTATCGTCTGACAACGCTGACATGGGTCTCTCCGACAGACCGGCGTGTATTTCGGCTCGATCTCCATCTGGCATTGTCCACCTGCCGCCACGGAACAGGTTCGCCGGACACAATCCGCCACGCGGAGCTCGCTCCTCGCGTTGCATGGAGGACCGCGCCGACTCGCCGGTGAAATATGAACTGTGTCTGGCCTTGGCGCAAGTGAACAGCAAAGTGAATCACCGGCGCCGATGAGCTCGCCGCGACGGCGGACGGCTGAGTGGAGATGATGAATGATGCTCGGTGTGAATCGTGAATTGTGTTCAGCGCATTGTCGTCGACGACGCTTGCAGTTCGTGCAGCTGCTCGCATAGCATTCGAACGGTAACGATGCTGCTCGCATATCAGTATAATGGTGACGATGCTGCTCACATGCCGTGCGAAGGGTAACGATACTGCTCGCATATCGTTCGAACGGTAACGATGCTGCTCGCATATCAGTATGATGGTGACGATGCTTCTCACATGCCATGCGAAGGGTAACGATGCTGCTCGCGCACCGTTCGAACGGCCGCGATTATTTAGAATGTCCTTTTGCAAAATACGCAATCTTTCATTTCTGAAAAACTCTCGGACTGGGTTAGTATTTGTTAAAGATGAATGTTAGGTGGACGATGATGTTTGCAAGAGATAGATGTCTAATATGTGTTACTTTGCAAATACGAATTCAGAGAAGTCACTGGTAGTGGGAGAGTCTGTCACTGGTGGCGGGAGCGTCTGTCGCTGGTGGCGGGAGAGTCTGTCACTGGTGGCGGGAGAGTCTGTCACTGGTGGTGGGAGGGTCTGTCACTGGTGGCGGGAGCGTCTGTCGCTGGTGGCGGGAGAGTCTGTCACTGGTGGTGGGAGGGTCTGTCACTGGTGGTGGGCGAATCTATCACTGATGTTGGGAGAGTCTGTCTCACTGGCGGCTCATATATCCGCGCTGGTCAATGCTCTGGTCTTCTCGCAGATCCGCTGCTGTTATTCTGTGTATAGTAACGGAGCCATGAAGTTCAAGTATCTCGCATTGAACAAAGCATGAACTACTCGGTAAAAGTAATTTTCCGCCGCAAAACGTTTGACCATGCTTCGGATCTGCTGAGGAGACTGGGCTGGGTCAGTGCGGAGAACCTGGCCAGATACCACACCCTGTGTCTCACGCACAAGGTGCGCCGTCATGGCGAGCCAAAGTTACTGGCTCATAATCTCACCACCTTGGCGGAGATTCGTGACCGGACCACCCGTCAGGACCATCACTTGCATGTTCCCCGGTCCCGCACTGAGATGGGGAAGAGGTCATTTGGCTTCAGAGCACCACTTACGTACAACCTGTTGCCACCCGAGGTGATGCGGCTTCTCGTGCAGATCTTTGGTGGCCACCTACGGCGCCGCCCTTTTAACGTGCCGCGCGTGCCGGACTGATTTTCTGCTCGCCCTGCTGTAGCTGATTATCATTAAAAAAAATATTATGACATGTATGCGCGCCGGTTTAACTGTTATGTGATTTTGACAGTTTGTGCTGTGCTGTTTTATGTAATTAACGCGGTGTAATAGCCACGAGTCTATTGTGGATTACCTCAATACAAGTCTGTCTGGAGGGAGGGAGGGAGGGAGAGTCTGCCACTGGTGGCGGAAGAGTTCTCCGGGCAGCCGAGGGTGAGTTCGACAGCAGGTCACAGCGTGGCGACCACCGGCCGTCGAACGGCCACGGCACGACCACCTCAGCTCAGAAAATCATCTCCACAAAAATGGCAAGAACGGCGGCGGCAATACAAAACGTCACGGTGTCATTCACATCGGACCACCGCGTAGTTGGTTGGTTATTTGAGTTCTAAGGCGCATCGACCAGGTTTGGTCGTTTAGCGCTCATGGGCCACCGTGAAGCAGACTGGACAAAGCTAGCCGGCCGGCAGCTGACTGCGTTCGCCGTCCGCGAGCGTCACAAACCGCGCCGACACACAAAAGCCGGGGAAACGGCTATGCGTGGACGGCTTCCTGGAATGCAAAACCGGCGGGCACCGTTCCTCTCGGGGCTGCACGGCGGCGCGTGCATACATTAAGTTGGCGGGGAACGCCCTGTCTGTCGCCTCAGTCCATCACGGCTGGAATGTGTAGAGTTGTGGCTAGTGCCCTGCCGGTGGCCGAGAGGGTGATGTTTACGGCCGAAAAGCATGCACTTTAATCGTTTGGGTTTATGTGACCTCAATTTACGTCACCTACGTCACCTCAGAGGAGGAATATGAAGTTTATCAACTAGGTCGTATGTCCATCGAGTGAACTCGAATTCAGCCATATCACATTTTGCTGTAGAGCGCAATGAACGTGGAGAAGAGCGGGTGGTGGTGGTGGTTGTTGGTTTTACGACACGTCGACCGTTGATTCATGTAGCGTCGCCAATCTCTCACGCCGATTGGTCGCGGGCGAAGAGCAGCGGCAGGTGAGACTCGAACCCACAACCTGTCGATTGTGAGACGGGCAACTTACCCATAGACCACTCGTCCCCTGGAGAAGAGCGGCCACATGGGGAGTACGGTCCCCACTGGGTGACGCAGTTCTCCGAGACTCACCAGCGCAAATGTCTGCTCTGAATTGCAGACGAGGTAGCTGATCGCGGGAACCCGCGCCTTCCACAGTCCGTACATCGGGTGCTGCGACGCCTTCCACAGTCTGTACATCCGCTCCTGTGAGTGCGCGACCAGAGCTGCGGCCGGGGACCGACGCGAGGTGGCGGCATAATCAGGCGTGCAAGGGCGCGTGATCGGGCGAGACGACACCGCTCGCCGGCGCGGGCCTCCACGGTAGCCGGACGAGAGTGAAAGCGGGCGGCGCGGCGCCGGGCGTCGGGGCGAGGTCGCGGCGGTGTGCGTTTCAACAGTGGGTGCGGGCACCTTCCGGTGGATCGAAGCAGGCGGCATGGATGGCCGACACCTCGCCCGGTATGGCGAGGTGCGGACACGTTCCGGTGGACTGGACAGAGCGGCGCCCCCTGTATGGCCGGGGTGAGCCGGCCGCCCCGTGTTGCCATCACTCAGACGTGACGCTGGGATGGCTTCAACACGGCCATCCGTCTCCGGGCTCAACAGAGGACTCCTGACGGGCCGGCTGTCAGTGCCACCTCGGCCGTCGCCGGCACACACCCGCAGCGCGCGCCTCTCACGTGCATGAGGCTGACAATGGCCGGATCCCCAAGGGTGGGGTGGAGGGGATGAAGCCATGATGTGGCATGTCTAAATTACGCCAGGAAGTGCTGCAGAAAAGGACCGGGATTTTTACCGCGGCAAGATGATGCAAGCATGGGTTCTAACACTATCAATGTGGGCCCGTCATTGAAAGAAAACAAGCATATTTTCCTATGTGGGAACGAGAAGCAAAGAATGTACTTAAAAAGCCTCACATCTCCTGCCCAAGTTTTCACGTGGAGGAGACACGCATCAGATCGACACGAGCAGACAATTTCCTAGATAAACCTCTGTACTTCCGCCATCCCCACTCAAACAGAAATATCCTGCCAGTGGCAGCGCCGCTGTTCAACAGAGTGAAGATTTCTTCCGCCAGTGAGGGGGGGGGGGGGTTGCGGTAGCTCAGTTGGTCTAGCATCGGACTCTTGATCGCAAGATCGTGGGTTCGAATCTCACAACCGACGGCATTTACCGAGCCCAACCGCAATCAATCGGCGTGAGAGGTTGGCGACGCCATATAACCTAGCGGTTGAATGCGTCGTAAAAGAATCCAAATGCCAAGGCGTTCCTCTGCCGGTGGCAGCGCCGCTGTTCAACGGAGTGAACATCTCGCAGCGAGTGTTGGTCGTCGGACGGGGACGACGGCGCAAGGCCGGGGACGGCCGACGCGCCGGTGCCGCCCCGCCCCGCCTCGGTCGTACACCGACGCCGGCACGACCGTGTCCTACGCAGGCTGTCCGGCGGGCCGGACAGACTGTCTGGCCAGCCGGACAGTCGCCAGTTGTCTGGATTAGGGCGTTCGCACGTGTCGACCGCGGCTATCCATTGCGGCGCGTGCGCGCGCCGGAGACCCGATCCGGCCCGACCGGATCCGGTGACAGATGTGACCGACTGCCGACGCAGGTGTGACGGCCGTGACAGGTGTGACAGTTGGACGAGGTCCGGGACGGTGGGGGGGAGGGGGGACTCAGGTCAGGTCGGCCGGAGGAGAGGAGGTGCAGGTCTGGTCCGGTGGGGGAGAGGAGGCTCAGGAAATCTGGTCGGGTAATGGAAGGTTCAGGCCTGGTCCGGTGATGCAGAGGGGTTCGGGTCTGGTTGGGTGAGTGAGAAGCGGCTCAGGAAAGGTTGGAAAGAGGAGGTTCAGTCCTGGTCCAGTGATGCAGAGGATATTCAGATCTGGTCGCGATCTGGGGGAGACGAGGTCCAGGTCGGGTAAGGTGATGCAGAGGAGGCTCATGTCTGGTCGGGTGGGGAGAGGAGGCTCGGAAGATCTGATCGGATAGGGCGAGGTTCAGGCCTGATCTGGTGGCGCAGACGAGGCTCTGGTCTGGTCGGGAGGGAGAGAGAGGAGGAGGTTCAGGAAGTCTGATCGGGCAGGGGATCGAGGGTTTCAAGCTTGGTCATGTGGAGGAAGCGAGGTTCAGGGGGTCCCGATCGTGCAGGTGGGGAGACAGGTTCTTGATCAGACAGGACGCGGTCCGGCCGAGGCTATGCCGAGGAGTTCAGCGAGCCGTCGCTTGCCCTGAAAATTTAACGCCGGTGTCTGAGAGGCCTGCCGTTTTATAGGGAATAAATCCCTCCGGTGGGCGTCGGCGTCGGAAGCAAGTGGGCAGTAAGTTTTACTCCACTCCGAGATCACTAAATTGCAAAACCGTGCACTGCACACATTGCACGATGAAGTACATACGTGCACGATAAAGTGCATGTGCGCACGATGAAGTGCATTCGTGCACGATGAAGTACATGCGTACACTATGAAGTGCACACATTGCACGATGAAGTACATACGTGCACGATAAAGTGCATGTGTGCACGATGAAGTACATACGTGTACGATGAAATACATGTGTGTACGATAAAGTACATGTGTGTACGCTGAATTACATGTGTGCAAGATGAAGTACACATATGCATGATGAAGTACATGTGTGCACGATAAAGTACATGTGTGTACGATGAAGTACATGTGTGCACGATGAAGTACATGTGTGCACGATAAAGTACATACATGCACGATGAAGTACATGCGTGTACGCTGAATTACATGTGTACAAGATGAAGCGCATACATGCACGACGACGTACACCAGACAGTGTGCAGAAGGTCGCCATCTTCGCACTCAGGGTAACCACTGGTCGTCGTAGGCTCAGCCACGCGTCAGATCTGCGGGAGACTCCCGGCCGGGTGGCAGCTGAGGGCGCGTGTCGACCCGGCACGCCCCACCGGCTCCACAACACCCTGCCTGCTGACGGATCCCCTGGATCCCTGGCTGATCCCTGGATCCCCGGGGAATCCGGCGCCGCCCGCCCACGGCGGCGCCGTCGGCTCCCGGCGAGGTAGGGACTCTCAACAGTGCGGTCTATTGTTCGCCGGCGATCGGGAGCCGCAGCAGGCAGGCGCATGTTCCGCAGTGCTTCGGAATTGTGCTTCGGAGCTGTGCTTCGGAGCTGTGCTTCGGAATTCCGACACTGTGTGGGGAGCTGCTATCCGCTCCGTGCAGTGTGTCGAGCCTCGGGTGCTTTTTACGACGCGTCAAACCGCTAGGTTATACAGCGTCGCCAACCTCTCACGCCGATTGCTCGCGGGTGGACTCGGTAAATGCCGCCGGTTGCGAGATTCGAACCAACAATCTTGCGATCAGCAGTCCGACGCTCCAATGACTGCGCTATCGCGGCCCCCTTCGTGCAGTGTATTGGTGATGAGTTCCCGCAGTATGCGAGGAAGCCACACACCGGCCCATTGCTGATGTGTTGGACGGTTTGTGAGTTACCTCAGAAAAAGTCGGGCTGAGGTCAAATTTTCCCTTCCCCCTCCGTCCCGTCCTCACAATGCGAGTGCTAAGTAGGTCCACGCAGAACAGAGCATCCAGACAAAGTTTAATGTTTTACACGCTTCAGTACGATGTGTAAGATAACGGATTGCGCGCTAAATGCGGAATGCTGCGATGTGACCACATAATTCATGGAATGTGGCGAGCTTAGGATGCAGCGCATGCCACTCCAAGTTATACCAAATTGCGTTCCAACTGTTATTCTAGTCATGCTTGTATGGAAGCCATCGCTAGGCATTCCAACGTACAAGGAGCAGCTATCCCGACCATGCATGACACACTGCATAGGTAAGGGCGACACATGTGAACAGAAATTTGATAACTTTCACCTCTCTTTCCGATACCGGAGCAACGCTTGGATAAGATTGAACTACCAATCGGTTACACTTTGGCAACTTCCGGCAATTACCGGCAATTACCGGCAGGTACCGGCAGTTACCGGCAATTACCGGCAGCTTCCGGCAGTTACCGGCAGTTACCGGCAGTTGATGGCGGACACCGACCCACGCACTCACCACCCGTCGCATTGCGCGCGCGTGTCGCCGAACGAGAGGCGAGCCAAAGGCGAGCGGGCGGGATACCGCAGCGTTCGCGTACTACCGCGTCCCCACACCATTCGAGCACCTCCCGGTGAATAACGCGGCGCGTGGCCGGCCGGGCGGCTCGTGCGGCCAACGCCAATATTGGCGCAATTTGTCCGCCGCGGCCGATTTGCGCGCCAGCCGGCGGGCGAAATGGCGCCAATATCGGCGCGCGCTCAAAGCCGACCGCCTGCCGGCGCCGCGACGTGCTCCGGTAACGCGCCGCGGCCGCCTAATGGGACCGGTTTGATTTTTGCCGCCGAAGATCGATCGCCTGTCGGCGCGCATCGCCGGTGTCGGCCTATTGCCGCGCGGCGAACGCGGCTGATGAAACACCGCAGGCGTCAAATGATGACCTTCGTGTGGACACTTCTGGTATTCAACTGTGAATTGCATTTTCACAGCGGGAGTAGAACTTGTCACATTTGTGTGTGCGATGATTGCGCAAAAGTCGCACCGATGTGGAATTCCAGACCACAGTCCTCACGAATGTGCCTGTCCAGTCGACGGCCGATCTCACCCCACATAAGATGCTGCATCCGCTCAAGCGGCCATCAACGCTGAAGTATTTCTACGTCGAAGTTGTGTGGCTTCTGTGATTGATAGTCTCGGCGCCCGATTATCGTCAATAAACTGTTCCATCCACCATCAGATTTACCGCGTAAAATGCGAGCAACAAGTAACCCCGGTTGAAATGATAGTTCCAATACCTTATAACATCTTCCGTATAAACGGCCATGAGCGTCACCAGCATCCCAGGAAGTCAGTAGTGTTTCAACATTGTGGTCAGTGGTGTTTTCAACATTGTGGTCAGTGGTGCTTCAACATTGTGGTCCGTGGTGTTTTCAACATTGTGATCAGTGGTGTTTTCAACATCAACGGGTCCGGTGTTTCAACATACAGATGACAGTGTGTCAACACGTGCACATCCTAACCACCGCTTATACCTGCTGTTTGACGATGTTTTCTACACTACCTGATCTCCGTATGCGGACTGATTAGATCTGAAGAGCCACGGCGGGTGCCACCAAATGAGCGTCACCAAGCAAACATTCGAATCCCAGCGATTAGTCTCGAGTTCTAATGACGCAATCAGAAACCAGAGATGCATGCCTTGTCATCACGAAACTTCACTCCCGTCGGAAGCACTTCAGCAAGACCGTCGGCGCATGGAACACTTCCGCAGTTTAGCCCTGACTTGGAGACGCTGCGACACTACTGTCAGTATCTGGGGAATCACGGAAATACTGTCCGGACCTGTCAAACTACAGCAGTACTGCCCGGACCTGACACACTACAGCAATACTGCCCGGGCCTGCACACAACAGCAGTACTGCCAGGACCTGACACACTACAGCAGTACTGCCCGGACCTAAACACTAAGCAGTACTGCCCGGACCTGACAACTACAGAGTACTGCCAGACCTGACACACTAGCAGTACTGCCCGGACCTGACACACTAAGCAGTACTGCCCGGACCTGATACACTACGCAGTACTGCCCGGACCTAACACACTACAGTAGTACTGCCCGGACCTGACACACTACAGAAGTACTGCCCGGACCTGACACACAACAGCAGTACTGCCCGGACCTGACACACTACAGCGGTACTGCCCGGACCCGACACACTACAGCAGTACTGCCCGGACCTGACACACTACAGCAGTACTGCCCGGACCTGACACACTACAGCAGTACTGCCCGGGCCTGACACACTACAGCAGTACTGCCCGGACCTGACACACTACAGCAGTACTGCCCGGACCTGACACACTACAGCAGTACTGCCCGGACCTGACACACTACAGCAGTACTGCCCGGACCTGACACACTACAGCAGTACTGCCCGGACCTGACACACTACAGCAGTACTGCCCGGACCTGACACACTACAGCGGTACTCTGCTGTAGTACTCTGAGGACCAAGGATACTGCGACTTAAGCACACCCAGTGTGATCTCAATAGGAGGGTGAACCAATTATAAAGAAGGGAAAAACGACCGCCGACGGGCAGCTTTCAATGGAAATATGACCATAAATCGACCTAATGGTGGATGGGGAGAGTGGCAAGTGCGTCCCCTCCCCTCCTGTGAATGCACCCGTGCACTGCAGCAGTGCTACCAATGCTTGGGGCAACACGGAAATACTGCCTGGACCTGGTGCGACACAGCAGAACTACCCCGAATATGGTGCGACACAGCAGTACTACCCGGATCTGGTGCAACACAGTAGCACTATCTAGATCTGGTGCACCATAGTGCAACACAGTAGTACTATCTAGATCTGGTGTGACTCAGAAGTGCCACCTGGATATGGTGCTACACAGCAGTGCCTTACACTGATATGGTGCGACACAGCGCACCCGGTCTGGTGAACAGAGAGTGCCACATGGTGGACTCATCAGTACTACTCGGGTCTGCTGCTACACAGCACAGCTACCCGGGCCCGGTGCCGCCCGAACCCGAACCGCCGGAGCGCGACAGTGTGCGGCCGGGAGCCGACCTCAGCCGCGGAGCGCGGCCGCCGAGCTGCCGACAATTCGAACGGGTGACGGGCGGCGTCGTGCGTCACCTGTAGACGCGCGCGCACGGAACACCAATTAGCCGGCGCGCGCTAATGTATACATCGGCGGCGGGCCGACAGGGCGGGCGGCGGCCGGGCGGCCGGGCGGGCGGCGGCCGGGCGGGCGGCGGCCGGGCGGCACGCGCGGCCGGCCTGCTGCCGCCGGCCACCGGCCGGCTGACCTGCACGGTCGCACGGTCGCCGCCCACGCCGCGCCGGTGAGGCGGCGACCGTGCGAAGCGGGCCGCCGGCGACACGACCGGCCTCGTCGGACGACGGGGTGCCGCGCGCGTCCTCAGATGAGTCGCCCGCCACGATACTGCCGACGATGCCCCCGGCGGCTGGGGGGTCGGCCCTCCGCGGCGCGTGGCGTGCGGAGGGGGGGGTTGAGACGCGCCGCCGCCCCGTCGGCTGCCGCCGTCGACGCGTGCGACGCCAGGGAGACGCGTCATGACCGGCGCCCCTCAGGGGGGAGGGAGCTGGGGCGGGATCAGGGAGGATTTCTGCCGCAGCGACAAGTGGGCGGCGGCGAGCGGCGCGCGAAAACAGGACCATTACGGCGCGCGCGCCGTCAAAGCGCCGCGGCCGCGCGCAGATGGCCGCCGCCGCGTCACAATCGCCGCGACCGCGTCACAATCGCCGTGGCCGCGTCGCAATCGCCTCGCGCGGTAAACAGGGCGGTTAGTTGGCGGCGGGGATCGGTAATGGCCGGACAGATTGCTGCCTCCCGCGCGGCATCTGGTCACTGCTGTCGAGCGCCGTTGGTCACTTGGGCTTAGGGGCGTCGACTGCTTCGGCCATGTCATACAGCACCCATTCGAGCACCGTCGATCGGCTCCTGCGCATCATCGGCTCCCGAGCATCGGCTCCTGCGCATCATCGGCTCCTGCGCAGCATTGGCTCCTACTCAGCTGCTCAGCTTATCTGACAGGATGTGAGCCATGTAGAGCCGGAGTCCTACGCGACACGACTCCTCTATGGCTGCGTCACGTTGTTCGCAAACAGATATTATGTGAGAAACTTTGTCTATGCGTGCCGGCATCTAGTAAATACTTCCGTTTTGGAGTTCATTGTGTTTAGCATTCGGCGTGAACTAAGTATGACGTTGGCCTTCATTGGCGAGGGAAGAAAAGCAGTTGAGCAAACTAACGCTGTATTAAGAACTCCCTTTTTGGGAAGAACAGCCATGTACCGTGAAAACATCCCCTACAGTCAAGAAAGTGCACGGTGTCACAATATCGTATGAAAATAAATACGGTTGTGCGCATCGAAATACCGGAACCTCGATCTGCCAGCAAGCGACGCGGTACGATACGACAAGATTCGCAGCCAAGATACGACACGGAATCAGACGACACGGCGACCGGCCAATACCGCGAATTGCCGGCAAAGCTACGTCAACCACTTCACCACCCACTACGGCTGATCGGCAGACACGCCCGCTGCACCAAGTCCCGACGGACAACTTGGCTCTCTCGAGAGACAACTCGGCTCCAAACACGTAGCGGTTCTGGCTGCCCGGCGTGGCACCACCGGGTCATGCTTAGTACGTGTGGAACGGGACCGTAAACACTGGAGAGTATCAGCAGTCCGCCGGCAGTCCGACCATCCAATCCAACCAATCTATATCACTGACCAGTGAGTGCATGACCAGCCTATCTCCGGCCGATGTGTATACAGCTGGTATATTTACCAGCCGGTCCGCTTCTGACTGGCCTGACAGCCCACATCCCCTTGCAGCTCTCACGAGGCCGTTCTGCCCCTGACTAGTCCGGCAACAGTTACTCTACCTCAGGGTTAGTCTGGTGTATTTACCAGCCGGTCCGCTTCTGACTGGCCTGTATGTAGCCAGTCCACATCCCCTTGCAGCTCTCACAAGGCCGTTCTGCCCCTGACTAGTCCGGCAACGGTCACTCTACCTCATGGTTAGTCTGTCTACGGCTAGTCTAGGTCTCAGAGCTAGCCTCCTGAGTTGTCCAGAAGTTGGTAGGCTAGAAGTAGTTGGTCAGAAGGCTAGAGGGTCTGTTTACAGCCTCAGACAAGCCTCCTGAGTTGTCTACAGTCAGAAGGCTAGTTGGTAGTTGGTCGGAAGGCTTCAGAGTTGGTCTGTCTACAGCTAGTCTACCTCAGACAAGCCTTCTAACTTGTCTGTCTACGACCAGTCTGTCTGCAGCCAGTCTACATCTGACCTGTCTCCAGTCAGTCTACCTCGCGAGAACCTCCGCGCCGGCGAGTCGCCTCACCCCAGCCGTGCCGCACACGCCAATCTCCCGCCGCCGCCTCCCACCGCTGCAGTCCGACCGGCCGCCGCAGGACCCGGCCCGCCGCCGTCAGCCGACGCGCGGCATGCACACGGGCGCGGCTCATGCACGCGGCATGAACGCGGCATGTGCGGCTCATGCACGCGGCATGTGCGGTTCATGCACGCGGCATGAACGCGGCATGTGCGGCTCATGCACGCGGCATGAACGCGGCATGTGCGGCTCATGCACGCGGCATGAACACGGCATGTGTGGCTCAAGCACGCCGTATGAACACGGCATGTGTGGCTCAAGCACGTGGCGGCGGCGCGGTCCGACGCGTGTCGCTGGCCCGCGAGAGCGGGGGTGGGGTGGGGTGGGGGAGGACGGCTGTGTGGAGAGGGGGGGGGGCAGCGGGCGCTGTCGGCCGCCACCTCGCCCCACACCATTGTGTCCGGCTGACAGCAGCCGCCGGTGGCGGCTCCTCACACGCGTCGGCCGACCCTGGGCCCGACAGGTCGGGTTGGGCTCGTCCTGAGTTGGGGGGGGGAGCGGGCTCGTCCTGAGTTGGGCTCGTCCAGCGCCACCCGAGGGTCGGCTTCACCGGCCACGCGTGCACAGGGAGGGTCGCACGTCGACGCGGGCCAGGCGGGAGTGCGAGCTCACGGCGAGCAATGCGGTGATGTGTTGAGTAGGAATTCGTCCGCAATGGTGAAATCCGTACAAAAGTTGCTGGGTATTTATAGATGTGCAGCATTTATTATGGATTTGTTTCTTGGAGCATTTTTGTTTTTTGTTTGTTTTGTCTTAGTAAGACATCGGAAGCAATTTTAGCCAATATTTAGACAGTAAATGCACATAGTTACGGATGTGTAGATCAGGAACAAGATCATTTCAGGTACCTCGTGTACTGATCTGCCTGCAGATATCCGAACTTCTGGTGTTTGCGTATCGGCGTAAATGGGCTCCAGGGGACAACAGAACAGAAATAGCGTTAGCTTAAAGGTATATATTGACTTCGCTGCAAATTATAGTGAACATTGGGCGAGCCGCATTGTATCCTTTGTGCGACCAACAAATTTAATTTTTCGGCATCTTGCGAAGATCAGGTGTGTGTCGCCAATCTAACAATAAATTTAATTTTTCGGCATCTCGCGAATATTCAGGCTTAGGTGTGTGTCGGAACGTTGCAAAGATGCTCGATAACTCGTGTATACCGGGTGAAACGGTAAGCGGGGCGGTCGAAGCATACACCCTGGTATCCCTACACCCTGTTATCCCTACACCCTGGTATCCCTACGCCACGTCATCAGTCCTCAGCCGTGAACACATTTGAATTTTACACTCTAAAACATCACGGTTACGTCACTAGTTTTAAGTAAAGCACCACCAGCTTTTATATGACTCGATAAGAATGAGATCGCGGGATAATTGGTCAGATTTAGTCAGATTTATTAAGGTCTCCACAATAATATGGCTTTTCAGCCCTCTCGTCAATACATTTCTGTAAAACTATATACATAATCCTATTTCTCATGTCAATAAACAAGAGTCAATTAAAAACCATCTAGACACAAATCACGCTTGATCACCTCGTGATCGTTCGATCACCCCGTGATCGAACGCGCCTCCAAACGGCCGTTCCACGCGGCTACGGCTCTGAATGGGTAGCTCCGCTTAGCGAGTTCGGAGCGAACTCGCTAAGCGGATAATTAGCCACGATAAACCCACGGCCCTTGATGCGTACGCCTACAACCCGCCGCTCACCGCGGCGTCGTCTCGCTCCGTCGTGTCGGTTTGTTACGTCGCTGTCGTTTTTCCGCCGCGGCCGGCCGTTTTTGCAGCTGGCCCACCTGAAGAGCTGCAAATGTGCCGACAACTGCCTGGCGACGCGGCGCTGATCGAGCGGGGCGGCTGCGGCCGGGCCGGCGCACGGCGGCGGCCACGCGCCGACGGCGCCGACGGGGCACGGCGGCGGCCACGCGCCGACGGGGCCGACGGGGCTCGGTCGGCCGGAAGGGGGCGTCGACGAGGCGGCGCCGGACAGCCTCCCCCACCCCGGGGCGGGGATGGCCGAGTGGATAAGGTATTGGGCTCTGGGTACCAAAGGTCCCGGGTTCGGCACTAGTGCCCTAGTGCCGCTCGGGACATTTCTCAATCACGCGGCCCACCGGCGAAACAGGCATTAGCCGTGAATGTGCATGAAGTGCGTCGTGAACAACCCAATAAACAAACAAACAGCCCCCGCGACGGAGCTGTGTTTAGCCGGGGTACGGCGGACGGGATCATGCGGAGCGGACGTGCTCGAGCTGGTGGGCGGCGTAGCAGATTACTGGGTCGGGTGGGTGGTGCTGACAGAGGGAAGCTGCCATCACGTCCGCCTTCTCGACTTCCAGCAATCTCAGAATTAGCCGCATCGCGTTCCAGTGGGACGAAGAGATTATACCAAAAAAAAACATTCGCGACTAAACACTGGTGTGTTCCCGTCGCGCGTTCATGGTTGAGAGAGCTGCGTCTGCTCGAGTGGATAACTCCCGTGACAACGTCATGCCCGTTGAAGTTAAGTAGCACCTCGACTTGAACGGATTAGCCGACACGTAACAACCGGACACGCTTTCACCCCTGCCACCACCCCAACCAATGGTGGTGGCAAGCTCTGGTTTACTGGCTCATCGACAAGTGTTTTCATGCGCCTAATCATGCCATGCAATCCCCTAAACACATTCCTCGTGTGCATTCCCGGGTGTCAAGGTTCTGCTCGCAACAGACAAGAACGATCGGCATCTACACTGTTTACGTGCGGCTCGGCGGGCCGGCGAAGTGCTGAGCCTCGACAACCATCACAAAATAAACAGCCGAACCGATTGCAAAGCCGACGCCTTTCACGCCACCTCGTGTTTTCTGTGACGCGCCAAATGAATCGCCGATGAATGAGCGACGAGCGAACCACCGCAAGTGTCAATCATCCACTTACATGCATGCACCAAGTGCTTGCATGCAGTGCTGCACGTGCACGTGAAGGCCGCCAGGAAGGCGGCAACACTCACACTGCAGCGTACGTACAGCGCCTGGCATTAGCGGTCACGATTCACCAACTGCGGCCGGGCAGCCGGCGACAGTGCGCGCTTGACAGCGCGTGCATTCCCGATCGTCTTCGACATCAATATCCGCATCGCTCGCGCAAGCCCGCGGCTCCGCGTTCAGCGCACCGGGCGCCGCAGCAGCAGCGCGAACTCCCCGCAGCGGGCTGCCGAATCCGATCCGGCGAAATCCGGTGACACCTAGCACCTGAATGAGCCCACGCGCGAAAGGCGCGATGCATCAGCATTGGGCGCCGGCGCGCCCGCATGAATACTGCATGGCACCGCATTGGCCTGCGCATCAATACACGTTCCGAACGGGCTCGTGGCCGGCCGACACGGCTCCCGACGGCTGCAGGAGGGGATCGGCTGTCGACGGGCATCGCCGTGACGGTGTTTGGTGACGTGACGGTGTTTGATGACGTGACGGTGTTTGATGGCGTGACGGTGTTTGATGGCGTGACGGTGTTTGATGACGTGACGGTGTTTGATGGCGTGACGGTGTTTGAGTGACGGTGTTTGATGGCGTGACGGCGTTTGATGGCGAGACGGTGTTTAATGGCGTGACGGTGTGACAGTGTTTGATGGTATGACGGTGTTTGATGGCGTGACGGTGTTTGATGGCGTGACGGTGTTTGATGGCGTGACGGTGTTTGATGGCGTGACGGTGTTTGATGGCGTGACGGTGTTTGATGGTGTGACGGTGTTTGATGGCGTGACGGTGTTTGATGGTGTGACGGTGTTTGATGGCGTGACGGTGTTTGATGGCGTGACGGTGTTTGATGGCGTGACGGTGTTTGATGGTGTGACGGTGTTTGATGGCGTGACGGTGTGTTTGATGGTGTGACGGTGTTTGATGGCGTGACGGTGTTTGATGGCGTGACGGTGTTTGATGACGTGACGGTGTTTGATGACGTGACGGTGTTTGATGGCGTGACGGTGTTTGATGGCGTGACGGTGTGACGGTGTTTGATGGCGTGACGGTGTTTGGTGGCGTGACGGTGTTTGATGGCGTGACGGTGTTTGATGGCGTGACGGTGTTTGATGGCGTGACGGTGTTTGATGGCGTGACGGTGTTTGATGACGTGACGTTTAGGCGTGACGGTGTTTGATGGCGTGACGGTGTTTGTAGTGTGCGTGACGGTGTTTGATGGCGTGACGGTGTTTGATAGCGTGACGGTGTTTGATGGCGTGACGGTGTTTGATGGCGTGACGGTGTTTGATGACGTGACGGTGTTTGATGGCGTGACGGTGTTTGATGACGTGACGGTGTTTGATGACGTGACGGTGTTTGATGGCGTGACGGTCGTTTGTGACGGTGTTTGATGCGTGACGGTGTTTGATGGCGTGACGGTGTTTGATGGCGTGACGGTGTTTGATGACGGTGTGACGGTGTTTGATGCGTATGACGGTGTTTGATGGCGTGACGGTGTTTGATGCGTGACGGTGTTTGATGGCGTGACGGTGTTTGATGGCGTGACGGTGTTTGATGGCGTGACGGTGTTTGGCGTGACGGTGTTTGATGGCGTGACGGTGTATGATGGCGTGACGGTGTTTGATGGCGTGACGGTGTTTGATGGCGTGACGGTGTTTGATGGCGTGACGGTGTTTGATGGCGTGACGGTGTTTGATGGCGTGACGGTGTTTGATGGCGTGACGGCGTTTGATGGCGCTATGGGTGTAGTTTTGTTTTTGAAACTGGGCGGGGGAGGAGGCACATTTCGAAACTGAAAAGAAACAAAGTCTAAAATTCCGGTAGATTATGCCAGAATTCCTGGAATACGCAGGTTTCTCGAAGAAAATCTCTGGGAACAGGCTCCAAAACTGGGGGAGGGGCAAGCTAGTTGTTCAATACAAGTGGGGGTGCGAGACATTCCGGACCAAAACCAGCGAACGTCACACCCATGCTTGACGCCGTTTGAGCAGCACTGTTGGTACACCACTACGGAATGGGAATGATTCACCATCAATCCCTTCAATGGGCATTGCACTGCCGTGGGGAGAACGCCGACGGTTCGTGCTAATCTGCCGATATTTCAAACACAACAGGATCAAGCAAGATGGATAAATGTGGAAAAATGTTGAGAAATGGCAGTGCCGGACCAGCGTGACAGTTGACACGAAGTGTCGACATGAAAACCTGCATTTTTCTACATGTTCGGCATGTTCGCCTTCTTGGTTTGTGACAGGGAGATTCATGGACCGATTCCACTGTTAGTTGGGTACGACGCGATGCCCTCAGTTGCCTAGCTCTGACCCAAATAACTACCGACTCTGTCATGATTCATGATATCATATGAGCCCCTCCATAGCCAATCGATGTTTTCTTCTTTGTTTCAAAGTTGCGTCGTATTTGAATCCATATAATTTTAGATTGCACGGCTGTTTAAATCACTGCCAAAGGAACAGCATAGACAACAGCAGGCTGACAAAGAAAGGGCTTTCCACAATGTGGCTGCACTAACCTCTGCCCACTCAACTTTTCTACATTCCCCCTTCCCTCTACTCCCCTTTCCCACACTCCCCCCTCTATACACAGTCGCCCGACTGTCTGGAACATAGTCTCAGAATTGACACTTTCCCACCTCCCTCAGCAGCTACGCGCTTCTCATTTTGTGGATGGCATATGAAATCTGTTGCCGTGGTGCACCACGTCTACTGCACAAACTATGATGAACCAGGTTCCTGCTAGGTTTCTGCTGGTCGCGTGCTGCAGAGCAATGCCGAGTCTATCCAGATTGTGTTTAATGCATCCACGTGCATTCGTTTGATTGCCAACGACGTTTAGCATTCTGTTTGATGGGAACATTCACACTGCACTACTGCACGCGAACGCCTGCGAATGCATTTCGCGCGAATGCTTGAGAGCCTCCAGGAAAACAGTCACAGTCGCGCGATATGTCGCAGCTCGACAACACCGTCGCAGTCGCATCGACGTGTCGCAAACGTGCGCGTTCCTCTGTACACCAGCTTACAGTCGAGGGTCGGCAGACTCGCCGCGCTTCTGCTGCACTGATACCGCCGCCACCGACCACCGACCGCCGACCACCGACCACCGACCACCGACCGCCGACCACCGACCGCCGACCACCGACCACCGACCACCGACCACCGACCGCCGACCACCGACCGCCGACCACCGACCACCGACCGCACCGACCACCGACCACCGACCGCCGACCACCGACCACCAACCACCGCCGACCGTCGACCGCCGACCACCGACGCCGACCACCGACCACCGACCACCGACCACCGACCACCGACCACCGACCACCGACCACCGACCACCGACCCCACCACCGACCCGACCCCAACCGACCACCACCGCCGACCACCACCGACCACCGACCACCGACGCCACCACCGACCACCGACCACCGACCGCGACCGCCGACCACCGACCACCGACCACCGACCGCCGACTACCGACCACCGACCGCCGACCACCGACCACCGACCACCGACCACCGACCACCGACCACCGACCCCCAGCCGCCGTCTCATGGCATTCCAGTCCAATTGATGCTCGGACGGAGCGGGCGCCGCCGCGAGCAGCTGCCGTCTCCTGTAGCTGTCTGGTCAGTAGTGCTGACCAGACCGGTCTGGACCGGACCGACCGGACCAGACCAGACCAGACCAGACCAGACCAGACCAGACCAGACCAGACCAGACCAGACCAGACCAGACCAGACCAGACCAGACCAGACCAGACCAGACCAGACAGGACCAGACAGGACCAGACCAGACCAGACCAGACCAGACCAGGCCAGAATCGACTAGACTAGATTAGACTAGACTAGACCAGACCAGACCAGACCAGACCTGACCTGACCTGACCGGACCAGATCACCTGGCGGGCCGACAACACAACAAACGCGTCCGCCACGCACCGCGCTGCTGTACCGTTGTGCCGACTTCTCGGTCGGCCGCGCCGTGACCATTGACTTCTCCGCCCGTTGTGCCGTGACCATTGACTTCTCCGCCCGTTGTGCCGTGACCATTGACTTCTCCGCCCGTTGTGCCGTGACCATTGACTTCTCCGCCCGTTGTGCCGTGACCATTGACTTCTCCGCCCGTTGTGCCGTGACCATTGACTTCTCCGCCCGTTGTGCCGTGACCATTGACTTCTCCGCCCGTTGTGCCGTGACCATTGACTTCTCCGCCCGTTGTGCCGTGACCATTGACTTCTCCGCCAGTTGTGCCGTGACCATTCGACTTCTCCGCCCGTTGTGCCGTATTGACTTCTCCGCCCGTTGTGCCGTGACCATTGACTTCTCCGCCCGTTGTGCCGTGACCATTGACTTCTCCGCCCGTTGTGCCGTGAACGTTGACTTCTCCGCCCGTTGTGCCGTGACCATTGACTTCTCCGCCCGTTGTGCCGTGACCATCGACTTCTCCGCCCGTTGTGCCGTGACCATTGACTTCTCCGCCCGTTGTGCCGTGAACATTGACTTCTCCGCCCGTTGTGCCGTGAACGTTGACTTCTCCGCCCGTTGTGCCGTGAACATTGACTTCTCCGCCCGTTGTGCCGTGACCATTGACTTCTCCGCCCGTTGTGCCGTGACCATTGACTTCTCCGCCCGTTGTGCCGTGACCATTGACTTCTCCGCCCGTTGTGCCGTGAACATTGACTTCTCCGCCCGTTGTGCCGTGACCGTTGACTTCTCCGCCCGTTGTGCCGTGAACATTGGCTTCTCCGACATAATCTCTGGTCCGCGCACGGCTGGCCGATGCAACCCGCCGCGGCTGTTTTTTTTTCGCGACCGCGGAAACACGATCCGCCGGTCGCCTGGTGCAGCTGATGGGCCGAGATTCCCTTGCCGACCTTGTCGTGTGGAACATTTCAAGACGTCGGGTTAGGCAGCAAAGCTGTGACGTCATGAGGCTGACCGTGTCAGATCGCTTCTCGCTGAAATTGTGAATTATCAGGTGTTGACCTGAATTATTGGCCAAAATAACCAATGCTAGATGTGGTGGAACTATGCAGAACGCAATTTACCTGTTCACATATGCTATTCATATTTCCAAGGACGTTCGAAGTTACTTACATAACCTGACATTGGATGACGTTCTCTTCCGGTTTTTAGATTCGCTGGGGTTGATTTCGCCGCTGAAACTGAACTTGGCATTAATTTTCAGTCTTCGGTAGAAGAAAATGTCGTTGATTCGTACAATTTCGGAAGTCAACGAAACGAGGTCAGCATTTTAACGTCACTCGAACCTTAGGCATCTATGAGCTAGGATGAAACATCTCGCACATTTGTAGCATCCCAACACACTGAGGAATATTTAGGAATATCGAGGATCATTTCAACTACGCTCCAGTTCTCAGTTTTACACAGAATATTTTTTAATGTAAAATTGTCGATTTTTGCGAGAAAAACACTTGGACTAACCTGGAAAAATCAGCCGATAACTATTGAACAACAATGGGAATGAATCGCAAAACCCTGCCACTTGCAGCACGTTGATTCTTGTTTCATGTCGATACTACGATCCGTTTGGAAACGCGACGGGTGGCGGCGACAACTCCCTGCGCCGGCGAAGGTGGCAAAACTCCGTGCAGCAAGGCCGACGGTTCTCTCACGTTGTCTTTATTCAGGGAAGATATCCGCCAACGAACCGCGCTGCGGGTCACGCTGCCGTCTCGACACCCTCCCTACTGCCCCCCACCCCCCACACACACACTTCACCCCCACCCCCAGACCGGGACGGTGTGCGGCAGCCGGCCACGCCGCTCGCAGACCTCATGTTCGATCCGAGCGGCGCCAATCGCCAGTCGTACACGTGTCACGGCCGACTAAGACGGTGCCAGCATTTGGAGCGCCACAGCTGGCGTCGGACGATGTTCGGATTACCTGCGCGAGTTACGGCGGACATGAGGTGACGTCAGCACTGACGGGGTTGCGGCAGACGTAGACGTGTTACGGGCGCAGGAGTTACGTGCGCCGCGGCATGACGGCGGGACTATCGCTGGTCTGTGATTTACCATGCACTACATGTGCACTACATGTGTAACATTTCGCTCCTGTGCTACTTTGTGGGTCTCTGAAGCTATTTTGAGAAGTATCCCTGTCTAATGTCTCGCTATCCTATATGTCCTAGATGTTTTGTATGGTATACTACCGAAACGACATTGGTCAAGTGCACACGTGGCTTCGAAATAAGCAAAATAGGCGGTACAGACAAGTCACGGATAGTATAAAAGACGGTTTCTTAGTGCCCATGTAGTCAAAGGTGTGCAAGGAAAATATTTATGTCAGCTGTAAATAAAACATTACGGTCTCTGCCGAATGCATGGCATGACGTCATATCATGACGTCATATCATGACGGCACATCAGGATTGCGAACGCTATGGTTGACGTTCAATGCCGTTGAAATTATGGGTCCGTCGTGAGATAATGTCACGATTGCAGGTTATCGAGCGTCGTTGGAAGTTATGCGTGGGAGGACGGTGCCAGCCGACCCGAGCGAATCAATCAACTCGTCCGTGCATCAGGGTGGTTCTTTTTATGAACACGGGTTGAGCGGCTTCGCTACTCTGTCTGCAGCAAACTGGGCAGGTAACGGTTGGTGATGACGTGAACACTTCGTCAGATAGGACATTTGCGGAACGCCCGTGTTCTTTCTGAATGTGTCTCACGTCATGTCCGGGACCTGTCGAAACGCTGCGCGTCGTCGCACCCGGTATTATCGGCGGTCCGACAGAGCTCGATACTTCTGTCGGGAGAACCGCTTCGGAACAAAGCATCCGGGACGAACACAGATGCTAGCGTCGGCGCTGAGCATGTCGCCGGTTGACAGTCGAGAAGTTTCCAACTCTCCGGATCGCCCGCGCCGGCCGCCGCGGCGACTTACGCGATCCAACATCGCCCGACCGCCGTCGCTTCCGCCGCGCACCGCCGCGGCGCGCGCCACCGACCCGACCCGACCCGACCCGACCCGACCCGACCCGACCCGACCCGACCCGACCCGACCCGACCCGACCCGACCCGACCCGACCCGACCCGACCCGACCCGACCCGACCCGACCCGACCCGACCCGACCCGACCCGACCCGACCCGACCCGACCCGACCCGACCCGACCCGACCCGACCCGACCCAACCCTACCCGCCCGACCAACCCATCACCCTACCCGACCCGACCAGACCCGACCCGACCCGATCCGACCCTACCCGACCCTACCCGACCCGACCCGACCCGACCCGACCCGACCCGACCCGACCCGACCCGACCCGACCCGACCCGACCCGACCCGACCCGACCCGACCCAACCAACCCAACCCTACCCGACCCGACCCGACCCGACCCGACCCAACCCGACCCGACCCGACCCGACCCGGGAGCCTGCGCACGGGCAGCGCCTCCCGGTGTCGCTACGCCGCCGACAGGTCCGACAGTCCGCCGCCTGCCGCCGACAGTTCGCCGCCCGCCGACACGGCAGCGGCGCGTTCGCGCGGCAACGTCGGCGCCGGACGCGACACGGGCGACACCTGTCGGCCGGCCGCGGCCGTACATCGCGCGCGCGCCGGCCGGGCGGCGCGTCGCCGTCACGCCGCGCGCAGACGGACGTGGCGCACCGTCTCGCGGCGACGCGACCACAGCGCGCGCCGCCGCCGGCGCGCGACAGCGAAGTACCGGGCAGGCGCGCGCACGCTTTATGGCCGGTGTACCCGGCCGCGCCGGCGTCGCGGGAGCCGGAGAAGCGCCGCGCTCGGTGTCGGATCTCGGGTCACGTCTGGTCGCGACGCTGCGCGATGTCCGACAGTCTTGGTGTCTCACGTCCGATGTCGGCGCATGTTTTACAGTGGTGCTGCTGTCCAACGCACAATGGTGCGAATGATATGTGGGGATGTGCGGAATGTGCGGGACGTGCGAGATGTGCGGGGATGTATGGGGATGCACGGGAATATACAGGGACGCAGGATGACAAGCAGGATGTACGGGGATGTGCAGGGATGTACGGGGATGTGCAGGGATGTACGGAGATATACGGGGGCGCAGGTTTATATGTAGGATGTGCGGGGATGTGCGGGGATGTGCGGTGATGTGCAGGGATGTACGGAGATATACAGGGACGCAGGGTGACATGCAGGATGTACGGGGATGTGCAGGGATGTACGGGGATGTGCAGGGATGTACGGAGATATACGGGGGCGCAGGTTTATATGTAGGATGTGTGGGGATGTGCGGAATGTGCGAGATGCGCGGGGATGTGCGGGGATGTACGGGGATGTACGGAGATATACGGGGGCGTAGGGTGATATGCAGGATGTGCGGGGATGTACGGGGATGTATGGGGATGCACGGGAGTATACAGGGACGCAGGGTGACATGCAGGATGTGCGGGGATGTGCGAGGATGTACGGGGATGTGCAGGGATGTACGGAGATATACGGGGGCGTAGGGTGATATGCAGGATGTGCGGGGATGTGCGGGGATGTGCGGGGAGGTGCGGGGATGTGCGGGGATGCGAGGGGATATGCAGGGACGCAGGGTGTTTTTTCAGGATGTGCGGAGATGTGCGGGGACCGGCACCACGACCGGCACCTCGTCCAAGGGCTCCTAACGGTCGTTACCGAACCGACCACTCGTCGGCCGAAAAATCCCTGCGTCGTCTTTTTCGCGCGTCTGCAGAGGCAGAAACCGGTCGCATCTCGAGCCTGCTCCAGACGTCGGCGTCCACCCAGTACCGCGCGCCACGGGTCAGACCGTGTACGTGGCACGGCCGGCGATGAGAGTAGTCGGATAATGATGTTGATTATTGGTGTTTTAGGGTGCGTCAACCCGCGTGGATTATATTGCAGAGCAGGGGATGAGGAGGGCGGTGGCCGATCGTCGACCACGACGCTCGCCGCGAGCCCGACGGCGGCCTGTCCGAGCGGTCGGCGCCGGGACTTCGTCTTGGGGTCGCGCCACACGGCCGGAGCCGCGCGGCTACGGCGACCGCGCCAACGAGATGGTTTTGGCGCCAAACATACGCACGGCTTCGGTTGGTTATTGGAGTTTGGGGGCGCATCGACTACATCGGCCATGCCGCAACGGGACCATCAGCCGCAAAGGGGCGATGGCGGTGAACCAAGCACTCATGAGAATGGGACCGGACAAATATTTCTGGTGTTGGCTGCACGCGCAACCGGTTGGGAGCGACGATAAAAATGATCCGCCAGTTTTGGAGCTTAGCTCTTCCTTGGCAACCAACCAAAACCGACCGAACACAGTATTCCATCGTCAAGGTTGTTAAACCAAGCTGGACTGTCCGCTCGGTGTCCATCGTAAGTTATTGAACATCCCTGCGGGAGGGGGTATATTTGGCTCCCGATGTCCGGTCAGGTAAGCTGTGCTCCTGAGCGACAAATATTTGTTCTACAAAGGTGCGCGAAAGATAAAACTCCCTTTGCCCCCTCCCCTCCCGCAATGACCTTAATATTGGATAGACCCTGCCAGGAAGGCGCCCTACATCTGACCAGCCTAGCTCGCCAATTAGATGCCAATTAAACATCTTCACGGAAATCATCCCAGCGTGATCCGAATCGCAAACAGACAAGGGAGTCATTCGACTTCTTCAGAACCGGAGCATTTCGTGCACGACGAAACGCGACTTTACCTGCCGGCAGAATTGGCCGCAGAACAGGTGAGCACCGCTCTCCGAACACCAGTCAAACCGGACAAGCGTAATCAGGACCGACCGGTGATCGAACCATGCGATACGCCATCGGCAGTGGGCCCTCTACCTCGGACGACAAGCGCCGCCTGCGGGCTGAAGACGCTAGAGAGAGAGCCTGTTCATCACGGCTCAGACGGAGTCTGAGATTTTTAACCTCGGTCGGTTATTGGTTTCACGACACATCGACCGTTCAGTTATGTAGGGTCGCCAATCTCTCACGCCGACTGATCGCGGGCGAAGAGTAGCGACAGGTGAGATTCGAATCCACAGCCTTTTGATTGTGAGACGAGCGACTTACCCCTAGGCTACTCGTCCGCGGAACCGCCACACCGAGCCAGCAGGTGTGTCCGCTGACACGCCCACCTACCGCCACACTGAGCCAGCAGGTGTGTCCGCTGACACGCCCACCTACCGCCACACTGAGCCAGTAGGTGTGTCCGCTAACACGCCCACCCACCCCCACACAGACAGCAGGTGGCCCTGACACGCCCACCTACCGCCACACTGAGCCAGCAGGTGTGTCCGCACACACGCCCACCTACCGCCACACTGAGCCAGTAGGTGTGTCCGCTGACACGCCCACCTACCGCCACACTGAGCCAGCAGGTGTGTCCGCACACACCCCCACCTACCCACACACAAAGCCAGTAGTGTGTCCTGACACGCCCACCTACCGCCACACTGAGCCAGCAGGTGTGTCCGCTGACACGCCCACCTACCGCCACACTGAGCCAGTAGGTGTGTCCGCTGACACGCCCACCTACCGCCACACTGAGCCAGCAGGTGTGTCCGCACACACGCCCACCTACCGCCACACTGAGCCAGTAGGTGTGTCCGCTGACACGCCCACCTACCGCCACACTGAGCCAGTAGGTGTGTCCGCTGACACGCCCACCTACCGCCACACTGAGCCAGCAGGTGTGTCCGCTGACACGCCCACCTACCGCCACACTGAGCCAGCAGGTGTGTCCGCTGACACGCCCACCTACCGCCACACTGAGCCAGTAGGTGTGTCCGCTGACACGCCCACCAACCGCCACACTGAGCCAGCAAGCGCTTGGTGGGCGTGTCCGCTGACACGCCCACCAACCGCCTCTGCCCGGGGACACATCAGAGCCCATCGCACTTGTCGGAGGCACACCAAGCCGGTCGCACGTGTCCAGGAGCACAGACCAATCATCTGTGTCCGAGTGCACGCCCGCCGACCAGCCGTGTCCGTGACGTGACGAATCACCGGCATGTCCGTGTCCGCGGACACGGACATGCCGGCGATTCGTCACGTGTGGCCGACCTCGCAAACAACGGGCAATCGAGAATGGCCGCAAACTACACCCTCAATTGAGACGAGTGCTCGTTTGAGATAGATTCCAACTGAGAAGTGGGCGGACAGTCTAATGGATGGCATTAGACACTTGCGACACCGGTAATAAGCTACCACAACAGGAAGCGCCCTGTTTATGACCATCGAATTATGTTGTCCACAGATGTTTCCGCTGGAATTTCGTCACCTTTCCGACATCCGTCGGCGTACAGGACGAGCGTGAAATTGCCGGCTTGGTAGCGATATTACTGGCGTCTCGTTAGTGCAGCAGCTTCACATCCGTCCATTTGGTGGAGACCACTCCAATAACAAGTCGGGTTGGGAGAAGACTGGGGCACTTTCTAGCACTGAGTTTCTGTATTTGCGCATGTTTTGCAACGAATTTCACTTACGTAGACCTTATGACCGTCATCAAAGTGGTTGAACGAATGTTTTGGATCCGAAATGCTTTCTTTAGATCCTAAAAATGGCAAACCACAAGGTTCCTAATTTCCACCGAAAACTATTGCAACCTTCACCATGCATGTTTTAAGTAAGCGAGCACGAATGCGATGTAGGCTGTGCGATTATGTACATGTACATATATATATATATATATATATATATATATATATATATATATATATATATATATATATATATATATATATATATATATATATATATATATATATTATATATATGCATATATATATATATATATATATTAATTTATATGTCAATGCACATAAATATACAGTTATATGCATCAGAGCTTCGATAAAAACTTCAATATCCTCATGTTTCGCGATATTAGCTTGTCAACATAAAATCGCTTTCATTTAGCAGAACAATGCTCAAATGACTGTTCATGCAGTCTGTGAATTTGGCCAGTGCGGTGTGCTAAGCCAACCCCTCCTCCCCCTCACAAACACACTGAATTAGGGTGAGTTTGAGGAGACAGCTCACCTGTTCACAGAGGTTGGATACACAGAGGTTCCCTTCTCAGTACAGAGGAGTGACTCCGTTACTCAGTGTTACAGGCGGGAAGAACGATCGTAGTTTGATCAGTAAGTGAACGCATAGCCACAACACTGCACAAAACAGCGCATTTTAGTGGCTTCGTTTTTCAATGTTCTTCGGGGTCGACTCAGGCCGCTCAGTACTAAAATGATGACCTTACGTTAGGTTTACCATGCTATAGAAGCACAGATGAAGGTTGAAAATCACCACAAACGATTACACTCAAATTGCTTAATAGCGCCCATAAACTCAATCTCTAAACAAAGGGTACTTACATACAGTATTGTCTCGGTGGTTCTGGGAGCAATAATGCCTATGCTATTGACAGATGCCATTCTACAACAGACCACATCATAAGTAATCACGTCAACTGGAATCATATCGCAAGATGACTGTGGATCGCGGTGCTTAAAAGTGGTCATGATGATTCCATGTACGACGATACGTCGATGTAAGAAACGAGGAACGAAGAATAACTTTACATACACATAGAAGCAAGGCTTTGGAGAAGCATGCCGATTCAGTGTTAAGATTAAGTAGAATTATGACTTAGATGGTGATAAAGCTTAAGATTGTGATTAAGCTTAAGATTGTGATTAAGCCTAAGATTGTGGTTAGTTAAGATTGTGATTAAGCTTAAGATTGTGATTAAGTTTGTGATTAAGAGTATTAAGATTGTGAGCAATATTAAGCATGTAGAACGTTTCACACAGTTAAGGAAAAATGTATAACTGAGTCCGACCAAGTCCGTTACAATTAGCAATATCTTCTGAAAACAAATGCGAGCCTACATCTTTGTTTTAAGCCTGATACAAGACCTTTCTACCTCTGGAAATGAATTGAAATGGGCCGAAAATAAGTTGGATGTACATGGCTATTCAATGATTTACCGAATACATGAAACTAACTATGCTCAATAATTCTCATTTCACGTAATCCCTTACGCACACACTTGCCGACAAGACTTAGACATAAAGACATATAGACATAAAATATTAGTGCAACTATGAGCCACAAAGGCCCTTCTTGGTTGCACTCTGTACACTGAACCAGTCGCCCACCAAATCTGTCAATCAGTCCTCCCTGTAATACTGAAAAGCAAGCCCTCTATTTTTATAATGATTGTCTATGCTGTTCTTAAAGATGTTCAATGTGCTGCTACTGACAATGTTTTCTGGCAGCTGGTTCCAGTGTTCCACTACCCTGTTGGTGAGGAAAGTTTGCCTTAACCTTGTTTTGCTGTGGTTAACTTTAATTTTGAATTTATGACCTCTAATTGCATCATTTCTGTTCAATTCAAACATTTCCCCAAGGTATCCCCTCTCCACACCATGGACAAATTTAAAGACCTCGTTGAGATCTCCTTTCAGCCTTCTATATCTAAGTGAAAACATATTCAATTTCTTCAATCTTTCCTCATATGCCAGGTTACTTATGCCATTAACCATTTTTGTAGCCCTCTTGTGTACTCTCTCTAAAAGCCAACAATCGTTTGCATAGCTAGGAGACCAAGCTTGGATGCAGTATTCCAAATGTGGCCTGACG
The DNA here is from genome assembly GCA_034440575.1 of Imbricaverruca yamaguchii. Taxonomy (NCBI): domain Eukaryota; kingdom Metazoa; phylum Arthropoda; class Thecostraca; family Neoverrucidae; genus Imbricaverruca; species Imbricaverruca yamaguchii. The sequence continues at coordinate 568,807 of JAOTOL010001629.1, forward strand.
TATGCACAGTAAAGCTTCCTGATCACTTCCTCACTTCTGTATGATACATTCCTATTTATTTCCCCGAACATTCTCAATGCCTTCTTCCTGGCTTCCTTGGTCTGTTCTGATGCCCCCAGATTTGTGTTTAGAATAACACCTACAACACTTGCTGTCTTCCCGACTCGTATTTCCACTGTCGCATTAGTAAACATGCCAATCCGCATTTACACCGTCACATTATTAGCCACGACGCAACCAGCAATCGGAGGGTTGTACCAAAAAACTCGGCCCTTGAACATCAGACAGATGAGGGATGAGCGTGCACGTCTGCTCCGGCCTTCAACAGATCATCCTCAGATCAGCCGCCTCAGATCATCATCCTCAGATCAGCCACCTCAGATCAGCCGCCTCAGATCAGCCGCCTCAGGTCAGCTGCCTCAGATCAGCTTCCTCAGATCAGCCGCCTCAGATCAGCCGCCTCAGCCGACAGCCAGCAGACCGAGCCGGCCGCACAGCGCCGAGGAACAGCGCCGAGGAACAGCGGACGGGCAGGTCGCAGCGGCGCCGCGCGACACCGCGTCGCGCCAAGGCGGCCACTCGCGCCAAATCGTCTCACCTGTGCCTGTGCAGCTCCATGACGGTTCAGCGGGCGGGCGGACGGTCACGTGACGGGGCTGGCGCGCGCCGGCACAGCACTAGCCGACGCTGGCCGGCCGCATGGCTCGCGACGGTCCGGCGGCGTGCCGCTCTGCTGGCCTGCGGCGGCGGGCGGCCGCTGCCGCGGCGGCGGCTCGCTCGAGACGGCCGACAGCTGCCGCCGGCTTCGACGACGGCGCCGATACGACGACGGCGCTGATACGGCCTGTGGCGGGACGGCGGCGAATCGTCACGCCGACGTCTGCGTGGCGGCGACGGCGGGGCTCGGACGGCGGCGACGGGCTCGGAGCGGCCGAGCTGTGACGAGACCGGCGGCGGAACGTCGACGACGACGCGGATCGCGCGGCCTCTGACGCTGCTCGGCGGGTCGGGGCTGCGCGGGCGTGACACGGGTCGCCGGGTCGACGCCGACTGACGGGCGCGCGGCGCGCTCACACCTCGGCCGGCAGAGCACGACACCCCGCAGCGCCCGGCGGCCGCCGTCCGGCTCGTTTGACCGGGCCGCCGGCTGCGGCGCCGACCGGACGCCTGCCATCTGTCGGAGCGGCGGCGAACCAGAGCGGCCGCGCGCCGCACGGGAGCGGCGCGATGGGATTGGACCGTCGGGCGGCGGCGGCTCCGCACCGGCCCGCTGCAGACCGAACACCCACGACTGGCATGGGAGGTTGCCGTGCCCCTCCCCCACCCCCATCCCCACCCGCCGCCTACAAACAAACTTCAGAATCATCGGCCCAAAATGCACTTCACAGAGTCCAGACTAGGATCAGGTAAAAACAAACTGGCTTCACGTGCACGGGAGTGAACGCGTTCGGGCAGCAAAACCACCGAGCATCGGCGAAACCAACGCTCGCCAAAAACAAAATCACTCACACACGCTGTTATCAATGTCGCAACGACCTCCCAGCTGGCAGTCGGGCAGCGATTCCCAGCCAACAGCATCCACGGATCACCTCGCAAAGCCAACGTCAGCCACCTGCAGCGCCGGCGACCGGCGCCCCCACCTGCGACCCGCGGGCGCGCGTGGCCCCATATACGGGCAGCCACTTCCCCGTCTGTCGCGAGGCGCAGCTCACGCGTGACGCCACGTCGCGTCACGTCAGGCGACGTCTCACGTCACGTGCAGAGTGGACATGCGCCACGCCACCGGCGCCGGACCGGTCCGGCGAGGGCGTAGCGATGCATCCGGCTGATACGACGCCGCATCACGTGCGACATGGCCCGGCGACGGCGGCCGTCGGGCTGGAGCTTCTGCCGGCCGGCACTCCGGGCTCTTGTTGGTCGCATTCTTGACCGGATGCTTGCCATAACTTGGGCGAAAATCTTGGCCTAATCAATCTGCTTCAGTTGGTTGGTTGGTTGTTGGCTTTGCGACACGTCGACCGTTGAGTCATGTGGCGTCGCCAATCTCTTACGCCGATTGGTCGCGGGAGAAGAGTAGCGACAGGTGAGACTCGAACCCACAATGCTTCGATTGTGAGACAAGCAACTTACCCCTAGACCACTCATCCCCGCTGCTTCAGTTGTAATGAGCATACGGTCAAGAGTTCTACTTCCAGTATTATCAGCAAGGTTCAGTGTATTGCTGCATAATCTTCGAACTTCAGATTTCAGATTCTCCCCAACTAGGCGAGTTTCAAGCTGGACAATTGCGCTAATTGTGTTCATATCTGCCGGTCACATCGTGCGTTATTTTGCCAACCGCATCTCGCCACTCACGAGATTTTCCGTCCATTTCGCCTATCTGCTGCTATGCGTCCTGTTCCTGCCCGGCCACTCATGAAGAGAGACCAGACGACCAAGTCCTCACTGACATCAGCCGCCGCGCTGAAGGCTGAGCAGCTTCAGCCCCAGTTAAACATGTCTCACTTCCTCAAGCATCTCAATAGCATCGCAGTTAGTTGAGTTGTAGCGTGCTTTTTCAACTCATATAGCTTACTCAAAATGAATTGCGTGCTTCATACGCAGCGAAGATGAGAGCGACCCTTCATGCTTCGTCCCTCCTCGAGCATTGCTTATTCATGCCTGGCCATACCATATTTCACGACTGTTGGTTGATGTTTAGCTAGGCAAGCAAATGTCTTGTGCACACCACAAAATGTTCACCGCTAGCAGCAAAAACGACTTAAAGGAAAATGTAGCATTTCGAAGCTTCACAAACCACGCCAGCTAACGGGTGTTGTTGTCTTCTCTGCGTGAGATGTGGCCGGACGAAGAGCAGCCGTATCTCTTCGTCCACGACAACGCCAGCAGTCGCAAAGCCGTCGTGGCTCGTCGCTGGCTGGACGAGCATGCGAATGAGGCAAGCAAGCTTGGGCTGAATATACGGCATTACCTGTTCTCTATCTCGATATTTGGACATTCTGTGCGCTTTGTTAAGTCGTTCAAAGATGATCAAATGCGCACGCATAGTTAATCCTCAACAAGCTGTCATGGCAGCATTTCTCACTAGTCTGTACTGGATGTACCTTAAAAAGTGATGTGCACATCCAGCTGTATTGTCTGTTTCCGTAATTCGTAGCGTTTATGGGAGTTAACATACACATCGGAATATTTCAAAATAACACAAGCCAGGTAGTATTCCACTTCCCTAAGATCTTTGAAACTGCTCAAGCTAGAAGCACGAAATTTGAGTGCAGACTAGAGATTGTTGCTACAACACATGTTCGCGATTCGCAGGTTCATGTTCTTCCGTGACCGGCGAAATCTCTGAACCGGTTGAAAATGTTCGGGGGCTTATGGTCGCTGAGCTGTGGGGGGGGGGCGAGACTGCGCCATCCATTGCGTCAGCTGAGCGCGGACAACCTACGACCTATGAAAGGAATATAATAAAAATGACCCCAGGAAGCTCTTACTGATGTTCTTTTGAAGTCCTATCCATGCTTACGGATATATATATATATATACATATATATATATATATATATATATATATATATATATATATATATATATATATATATATATAAATATATATATATATATATATATATATATATATATATATATATATATATATATATATATATATATATATATATATATATATATATATATATATATATATATATATATATATCTTTGTTTGGGGCGTGAGAGGGCGACGATCAACTTTCAGACTCGCTCAAATGTCCTCTGCTAACCTGTATCCGAGCACGGACCGTGTATGCCGTACCCGCCCACTGTTCTAGGTCCAGTCCGCCGACCATTGGAGACGAAACGACAACGGACGTAACACCCTGGGTGCGGCGATGCCATTCAGTTCCAAATCCCCTGCTTTCTCGAAGACGGCATTACCGGAAACTGCGCTGGTAGGTTAGCCCGCATGACACGTTCCGCTACGGCCGACCACTAAGCAACAGGAATGATATTTTGAAGGCAACTGTACGTTTGCGCAAGTGTACGCAAGTGCCAAAGTAGGTATGTGCAAATGTACGTAAGAACAAATGTACGTATGCGCAAAAGTACCTAAGCGCAAATGTACGTCTTCGCGAATGTACTTATTCGCAAATGTACGCATGCGCAAGTGAAATTATGCGCAAATGTGCGTAAGCGCAACAGTACCTAAACGTAAAAGTATGCAAGAGTAAATGCACATACGAGCCTATGTACGTACATTCAGGCATACGTATCTTTGCGATTACGCACATTTGGTTAGGTGCATTTGCCATACGCGACGCTGTCCTTGCATGCTGTCGGAACAAGGTGCATGCCGCACCGCCAGATGTTTTCTCGTGCAACAGCCGGAAGCCAGTCCAGCAGCAGCCAGTCGCGAAGCGCTCGCAGGACTGTTGGCATGGCACACGCAGGCACTCCAGCCAGTTCAGCCGTTCCCACTCCCGCCCAAGTAGACAGTGGCCGCTGGTCCTGTGGCGGCGATGGGGGTAGCTTCGGGGAGGCTGACGTGAGAGGCTGACGATGGGGGTAGCTTCGGGGAGGCTGACGTGAGAGGCTGACGTGAGAGGCTGACGATGGGGGTAGCTTCGGGGAGGCTGACGTGAGAGGCTGACGTGAGAGGCTGACGTGAGAGGCTGACGTGAGAGGCTGACGTGAGAGGCTGACGATGGGGGTAGCTTCGGGGAGGCTGACGTGAGAGGCTGACGATGGGGTAGCTTCGGGGAGGCTGACCTGAGAGGCTGACGTGAGAGGCTGACGATGGGGGTAGCTTCGGGGAGGCTGACGTGAGAGGCTGACGTGAGAGGCTGACGATGGGTGTAGCTTCGGGGAGACTGACGTGCGAGGCTGACGTGAGAGCCTGACGATGGGGGTAGCTTCGTGGAGGCTGACCTGAGAGAAGTAGTACGTCAGCCGACGGACTTGTCCGGCTGCTGCTCGCCGCTGCAGGCTGACCGAAGAAGCTGCAGCACCCGGATAAGGCCCCGGCTGTCGGTTGCCTGCAGCTCGGCGGCGACACCGAAGACGAGCCGCCGGCGTCGTGAGGAACGTTCGGCATCCAGCTCACGGGCCCGGCTCGAGCGTCAGATCGCTGCCCGATGTTTGTTCAGCACCGCCATCCAGCCAACGGTTATCTGAAAACCGCTTGGCATCACTGTCGGATAATAAGTAGATCTGCGCGGACGCATGGCAGAGCGGCGAGAAGCCGCAACTGAAGACATTCGCACAGCCGCGCGACCAGCAACGGCGCGACGGCCAGCCCCTAACGCATCATCATCGTCGGTCCGTTACACACACACGACCAGCAACGCCGCGATGGCCAGCTCTTAACGCATCATCATCGTCGGTCCGTCGGTCGTCGGCCGGTCGTCGGTCGTCGGCCGGTCGTCGGTCGTCGGTCGTCGGTCGTCGTCGGTCGTCGGTCGTCGGTCGTCGGTCGTCGGTCGTCGGTCGTCGGTCGGTCGTCGTCGTCGTCAGCCACAATCGAAACTCGTGACACCACCACTCTCCTGCCGGTCAGGCTTTCACACTAGCTACCGTCGGGATTGTGGACCCGTGAAAAGGGGTTCCCAAGACCCGCGTTCGGCGTTTACGCGCCACACACGAGCTGCCCGATCCTCCAGTGCCGTGTCTCGCGCCGACGTGGCCAGCCGGCCCGCTACCGATAGCAGCATTGGACGACACGCGGCGGAAGTCGGCAGCTTGCAGCACGGCTCATCACTCGCGCTCACACCGCGACGTGCACTCAGCCCGACAGGGCCTTGGAGAATTGACTGCAAGCATCACAGATCTGAAGCGTAGCATCTATGGGCGCTACATGATCAATGTAGTCGATGCGCCCTAATGCCCTAATAACTAACTAACTGAAACATGGCAACAACCATTTCAAGTGGCGCTGTTGCTTTTGGTGTGGGAGATGGCAGGACATGATCCAGACACCGAGGAGAGCATGATTAGTGGCAACCCAGGTGAGTCTGTAAGCATTTCGCGAGCCTACACAGCACGCGCTTCATACCTCCTTTGCCTTGACTTCTGATATCTGATATCATTGAACGAAAGAGCTTGAAGAGGAACGGCTACTTTTATAGTGTGCTACAGCGAATCGAGGAAGGCCCAACAGGATGCTAGAGATCGGGTACAGCCGTGAGAAGATCGGGTGCAGCCTGGAGGAGGTCGGGTACAGCCGCGAGGGGGTCGGATACAGCCCATTAAATATGCACATGTGCTATGCCTGGCGCGAGCATCTCTTGAGAAATCCAAGTATGCCAGCTCTATGGGTAGTACAGGTTATCATTCACTTAAGGTGAGCCATCCGGCAGCTGTGATTCTTGTTGCAAATGTAGGAGCAAAATTATGGCTCCCTAGTGTAAAAACGATTGAAGGTATTAAGTCTGAACTTGATGTGATGCCTTTGAACTGACAACATTTCTCATCTTTCGTATGCTCCCACAATCATATGCGTTTTTATTTGCAGGGTGCTTAGGACTACTTCCGTGCGGAATTCGTGCCGGAGGAGACCGAGTGGCGGCCACCTTTCCCGCGGGAGGAGCTGGCAACTGCCTGGTGCCTGTCGGACTACCGCAAGTATGCGCTTGTTGTTCTTGCACGTCCAAAGGCACAACTCGGGGAGTGTGCACGAGCCGGCCAGTCCCACTTCATAAAGGCCTCTTCTGCTACGGGTGCCAGCGAACACGGCGCCACCAGTCGGGGAGTCGGGCAGTGTCGCACAATGTGCGCGCCGCGTTCTGAACTAATTTTAGGCGGCCGCGTGCTGCTGCTGCCACTGCCGCTGCCGCTGCCGCTGCCGCTGCCACTGCCGCTGCCGCTGCCGCTGCCGCTGCCGCTGCCGCTGCCGCTGCCACTGCCGCTGCCGCTGCCGCTGCCACTGCCGCTGCCACTGCCGCTGCCGCTGCCGCTGCCGCTGCCGCTGCCGCTGCCGCTGCCGCTGCCACTGCCACTGCCGCTGCCGCTGCCGCTGCCGCTGCCGCTGCCGCTGCCACTGCCGCTGCCGCTGCCGCCACTCGACACGACCCCTACCCGTGCCGTCCGTAAAGAACGGAAAGCAAGTCGACGACAACGAGCAAGAAGCTTTAGAAGATAACAGAATATTCAGCATTCACCATTGTCCCCGTTGGATATGTCCTCTGGTTCTCGTTAGGCCCTGGAACTTTTATGTCATAGATAATGCTTACAACTGGGAAGTTTGCTTCGGCGGGTGTGCACGGCGATGCAGTGCCGGCCTTCGGTGATGATAAAGAGAGTAGCCATGATAATATGGATGGCTTTTACAGAGGCCAGGATGCAGCATCGATTAGGGGCGGTGGTGTTGTTTTGCATATTTATAGAGGGGCATGGCTCCGTCCCGACGTTGAATCCCCTCAATGTTAATGCTAGCAATGTTGTGGTTACCATTGCACTTACATTCAATTTACAGCGACATCGCTCTGGATAGCGTATACCCAGTGAGAAGCGTGAACGGAATTAAATGAACACGGTCAACACTGGCCACTCGCTTAGCCATAACATCCAAAGGCAAACAACCAGTCGTCCGGTGGGACTAGAGTGTGATGTCATGACTTCCAGAAACGAACATGGGCTCATGAAGAAAACACGTCCATTTATCCTGGAGACGTGCTGTCCATTTATCCTGGAGTTCCGATTGATTCGACTTTACCGGATATGTGCATACTTGTGCCACCCGCAATATCGGTGTCTCCGGGTTGACATGGTAGGTCATCATGCGTGCTATTGGCATGGGTTGACGTGGTCACCACTCAGCAGGGGTAGTTGCAGGGGTGGGTGGCACTGGAAGCATGTGTCCCCAGTGATGTGCTCAACAAATGTTTCCACCAATGGCACTCCCTCCAAGAAATATCGCTCCTGCAGATACGAGTACCTCCCCGCCCCTCCGCGTCCATGGAAATGCCTGGATCTTCCCCTGAGTTCCAGATATCAGAACCATTCACTTTGGTCATCCTGACATCCTAGGCTTTCATTTCATCTACGGGAAGGAATTAATGTATTCCATTTCATCAACTCCGCAGGCGTGATGACGTCTCCGACTTGAGCGAAGGGCACCAGTACCAACACCGGGTCCACATCTGCACAGTGCAGTGCCGATCTGGAAGGGCCGGGCGGGGGTCGGCCGGCCCGTTCGGACGACACCTTATCGGGACACGCAGCGGCGAGAGTGGGTGAGTCGGCACCATCACCGGGCGGCCGGCGCACCTCCTTAACCGGCGGCCCGCGGCGCCCGAACGGGCGGGCGGCGCGACGAAATCAGCCGCCGTGACTGGCAAGAAGCGTGTGTCTCCGGCCGACGGTAGATGGCGCACCGCTCCCGCCGCTGCATACAAAGGTGGCGCCACCGGCGTCCCGGCAGCGCTGCAGTCGCGCGGGTGTAGTCACCGTGGTTGAAGCGGGTGGGACTCTCGCGAAGTCGGGGCGGGTCCAAATCCATATTTTCAAGACATGCTTTCAGAGTGAATAGGGGAAATGACAAAAGAGCATTAGCAGGCTACCAAACGGGGGGTTCAGGCCCCCAGACCCATTCGGGATCTACAGCCATGGTGGCGGGCGCACGTATTACTCAAGGGTCACGAAATTGAGCTTTACTCCTGTGGTGCACTGAAAAAAAACGGCCTGAGCACATATTCGCTATGTGGCTCACGAAAGGACAGTCATCGGACCCAATGTTTTACATGAGTGCGGTTTTGGGGCGGTGAGATCCTATATTTTGCTGATTTATATCATGGACCCAGTAAGCTTCTCAACATTCATGCCTAATTATATCTAGACATTGTGAGGAAAAATGCAGATCTTAAGTTTTATCCAGCTGCGGCTACCATGAGCCTAGATACTGGATCCATCGTCTATTATCTTCTAACGGCGTCTGGCCGCCAGTGCTGTGGCAATCTGTTCGGAGCTTGTCATGTGCCCAGCTTCAAAGTGATTGTGTTCCTACAACCGACTAACGGTGTTTGGAATACCGCACATGACACCTGCACTTGTTAAAACAAGTGAAATATGTGTTGAATTCCGAACACGGACTTAATAAGCATTTTAAGCCCGCAAGGTGGTACTTGGCTAGGACGTGTCCAGTATTTAGCATTGGCGAAAGGGCGCATTTTCTCGGAGGGGTGCCTTCGGCGGAAGAATACGCTAAATGGGGAGGGGTATGGTAATAGGGGGTATCCGAACACACTGCTCCCCGAACACCTACTTTTGCACGTCTCCCGCGTCACGTTGGAGTAAACAATAAAGGGATGGCCTTATTGGTAAATAATCAACATTTCTCTGCCGAAAAAAAGGTCCTGGTCGCACAGTGGTACCGATTCTTCGTGACGGATCCGCTGAGGTCCACGGACGCGTTTTCAGGCATTAAAAAAACTGCATGGAAGTGACCTCCGATATTTTTCGCAATTACATCGCTATTTTTAGCGATTACTAATAACTTGTGCAATAACAGCTACATTGAAGCCTGGTGATTGCGTGCAATCATGCTTTACTTGCCTCAAATGTATTAAACAGTCTTTATTGGGCTACAAAAGTGGTCGGCAAACAACACAGGCGATTTTCCGATTGTTCTCCAAACCGAACAGCGGTGTTCGGAATACGACACGTATATCTACCCCTGTTAAAACAAGTGTGATGAATTCCGAACACGGACTTAATCAGCATCTTAAGTCTGCAATGTTGCACTTAGCAGGGGCGGACCCAGCAATTGGCATTTGGGGAAGTGGTACATTTCCTCCGAGTGGTGCCTCCCGCGGAAAAATTCGCTAAGCGGGGGACTGGAGCCGACTGGAGCACACACAAGGGACACGTTTTCGTCCCAAAGGGGCTCATTTTTTTCTGAGAGATGCGTCTGTCGCATACAAATCTGTCGAGTATAGGGAGGGGAGGATGCCCACTAGCCTTTCTAAAGGGGCGCCTTTGCCGGCCGGAGGGCCACCACATTTCAATAAGGGGGAGGGGAGGGGCTGCAGCTCGCCGCGTCAACCAGACTGAGCTGGCGACTGGCGACCAACCACTGATGATATGGGACTGCTTTCCGCACTCCCACCACAACAGTTATCTCTGGCGCCACTCAGGACATTTCCCAACCCCGCGGCCCACCGGCGAAACAGTGTGGGCGGCGCCATTAACCGTGAATGTGCATAAAGTGTGTCGTGAATCAACCAATAAACAAACAAACAAACCACAACAGTTAATTCATAGGTGGCAAATGAGCTTGCAAATGATGCAGGCTGTGGGACATGCGAGCGAGACGAAGGCTAAAACTATCGAGGGAGACGCTTACATATTTTGCGCCAGTTACGCACTGTGACAGCTGGCTGGCTGATGGTTCGTGTGCTGTGCTGTAGTGTGCTCACACCATGGATAGACGTTGTCAAGAGATTGCAATATGCATGATATGCAGTGGTGATGGCTTCGTCGACACAGTGCGAACATAAACGTGGGTCCAAAAAGCTGTGTTAGTTGCGAGGGAGAACACAGCCGAGCGGGTTTAATGTGATCTATCAGAGGCCTTTTCAGAAATCAGAAACCCCACCTAGTAAACATTCCTTCGATGAGGTTCTGATGAAACCACTGAAAGGAGTGGATAACCTGGGATAATGCAGCTGGCATTCCCCTCTGAATGGAGCGGGAAAGCATCCCGGAAAACATTCCGAGACTCGTAGTCTCGGAATCGACTCTGAATTCCGACCGTTTATTATTGGTAGGCAGTACCTGAAATTAAAACATCTAGTGATTAAAAGCGAGGACAAAGTCTGAGCGAGTTTCCTGTCACACCAAATTCTTATCTGCACTTCAGTTTTTGTATCCCACTATGAACTTCCATGTTGTGACTTCTTGTATGACGAAAGGCCATGGAAGGCCCGGTATGATCATTTGTGGATTCGGTCTGATCAGAGGAAGAATAATTATATTCATGATCTCATGGCATAGCAAAAAGAAAACTTTAGGACTTCATGTCCAGTGGCGGAATATGTCAGGCCGTTGTTGGCTGTCATGGTGAATCGTTGGCAATTGCTCCCACTTATTCCTTCCAACTGGGAAATTTGGGATGCAGTTGGATGGCGGACCATGCAGCTAACATATATGCGTTTGTCATTGATCTTATCGACATCATTCGGGGCCACTGACCTCATTTGAACTAAGATAATTTTATTCGTGCTTCTGAGACTTTCGTGAGCTATTATGATCATTGATGCTGAATTAGTCGTCCAATTTTTACCTTTGAGTACGACAAAATAGTATGTTGGAGCACTGTTTGGGGATGATTCGAAATCAGATCAACAATTCGACTTCATTTGGCTCTGTCCCAGGATATCAGCAGATCGCTGAGGTATTGCCCTGGGACAACTGCAGATCGCTAATGTCCCGGGATAATACGGAATGCAGATAGGAAATACATAAGGTCGTACGGGTCGTTGGTTTTAAGCAGAGAACGAATTAGCGTTAACATGTTCAAGTTGAGCTAACATGTTCCAAAATGATTTTTGGACAGTTTCTTGTGCTGCTCAGAGTTTATTAACTAAAAGAAAGCTAAAGGACCTGGATTATCACCGCCAATTGTTGCTACCAGATAATTGTATTTGCTTAGCCTAGATGGACTGCTGTGGCTCTTTTTAAGTTTTAACACGCTATGACTTGGTGTCTGTATTACGGATTCCATCGGTTTATTCATAATTATGTAGCCGTGGTGCCGTTAGATCTGCCCTTTACATCACCATTTGTTCCTGGCTGGTACTGCACCATGGAAAACTGAACTGTGGTAAATGTGGAGCTTGCATTACAAATCAAAGTGATTGTCTGGGTTAGGCTTGGTTGGTTTCTTTGGTATTACTGTATTTAAGGTGTTCAAGATAAAAGTTTTGCACACATTTTTCTTCATGAAGCAAACAACTAGGTTAGGCTCCATGAGGTTGGTTTTTAAAAATATTTTATATTTAATTTCGGTATCGGAAGCTAACATGTAGCAAAAGAAGTCATCCGTCCGCATAAATACAGCAAGCCACCAGCAGTCGTACGTTACTATCAAGGAGACCAACTTGGGTTCAAGCATCCAACGAGTGCTAAACGTGCTAGCACCATAGGCGAACCGTACCCAGGAGGTGCTGATTTTGGCGTAAGCAAAAGCTAGCACTCTGGGGTTGCTGGAGCGCACTCACTCCATCGGTGCTCATTTGCAGCACCTTGCTACTAAATATAGCCCAATGAATAGGTCGTAGTCATAAGCACCATGCATATATTTAGCACTTGAACTTTTGCGATGCGATGCCAACTCCAGAAACGTGCTTAATTCAAGCAGCCTTATGGTGCCGGAATTTGACGCCTGAAATATCACCATAGGAGTGCCAATCTTCTTTGTTGATTCTCCAGTGTGCCAGTGCCTATTTTCACTCCTGACAGTTTACGATGCTGTTCAAATACCCTTGAAGCACTACACGTGCTTTCACTAATCAGGAAGACTTTTTAGAAAGATCACAGTTCTTCCCTCTTCGGCAGGAAGCAGGGATGGGAGGGAGAAGCTCAGAAGGCGACGCCATTGATCCAGTCGATGTAGGCTGACACCTTGGTATAGATACCGGGAAATTGCGGGTTTCCACAGCCGATGCCCGTCGAGACAATGCCGATCACCTGATAGCGGCCCGAGTCCCGATCCTCCCAGACCAGTGGACCGCCCGAGTCGCCACTGCAGGCGTCCCTACTGCCGCCGTCTGGATCCACGCAGCAGATCTTGGTGCCTTGCAGCCCGCCAGGGAACCTTCTTGAGAAGCTGGGCACTCGCCGGTGGATGTCCTCGCACCTCTGCTCGTCCTCGACGAGCAGCTCTACCTCGCGCAGCGTGGTGGGTGTGGTGTCGGCAGCGAACTCGGTGAACCCCCATCCGGCCAGGTCGACCCTCTGACCCTGGTGGTCGGCTCCGGCGGGCGGCAGACAGGCGGGCCTCACGGCATCCGTGAACTCCACCTGAGACTTGAGCTGCAGCAGTGCAATGTCGTTCTGAGAGCCGCGGTAGTCGGGGTGGCGCACCACACGCGCCACGTCGCTCTGCTGGTGCCGCACCTCGAAGGGAGTCAGCAAGTCGTAGTCGCCGATGCGCACGAAGGTGTCGGCGGCATCGTCGGCGCTCAGGCAGTGCGCGGCCGTCAGCACGAAGCGCCTGTTGATGAGGACGCCGCCGCAGAACCAGACGCGACCGTTGAGACGTGTCTCGTCGCGCGTGCCGAGCAGTGCCATCCACGGCCACTTGCCCAGTGTGGCCTCCACGCCTGCCACGAGGCCGTCTATCGACAGTTCCAACATGGGCTCCTCGAGTGGAGCTGCAGCTAGCTCAGGGAGACTTCTCCGCAGACGGATTGTCCGCAACGGACGGCCGCAGTCGACAAGAGCGGCGTTCGATCCCGTGCCGTTGACGGTCGGCGTGACCACCTCGACCTCCGGCGGTGAGCAGCACACGACTGGGACGGAGCCGCTGAACCGACACAGCTGCGGCCGGCGACGAGCGATGTCCTGGCGATTCCTGTACTCGTGACACTCGCGTATCGACACGCACGTGCCGGCCACCCCGTCGGTTCTGTAGCACTCATCGCCGTCCGACAGTCCGGGGAACGTCACCTGGATAGTGGTGGTCTCAGTGGCTAGCAGGCCGAGCAGCAGCGCCGCGGCACGTGCGCAGATGACCCGCATCGTGCGGCGACTGGGGCGGATTGTGCGGACGCGCCTCTCAAATAGCCGGGACGCGCCCGGAGTATGGTGATGTCGGTAATTCCGAGAGATAAGCCGACTGGCTCCAGCCATCCCATTTCAACATTCCGAGGAGTTGCCGGTTTGCAAGTCGGGTGCATGCAAGCTGTGCGGGATTAGCGAACTGTAGGTTCCACCGACCAGTATGTGTTCATTTTAAGCCGCACACAAGCATTTGTGCATCTCCAAACCAGGCTGCTGGTCCAAGTCAGCTTGGTCAGCTGGCATCACTAACTGACCTTGCCAGTGCGACGTGCGTCATGGCGCGTTCTCGAACTGGTCTAGCTGGGCCAAACCGGTTCTGAGGACGGCCACACAACTGAACGTCGGAAACACCGGTGGCGCAACCGCCTGCGACTCACGAACAGCCTGACGTCACCGGTGTTCCCCGGCATAACCGGCACTTGGTGCGGGTAGGTGCGTACGTGACGTCATATGATGGGAGAGGATGGCTGATGGGATCACTGCAGGTGGGTCGCCCCAGGGGCGGTCCGAGGCATCGGAATCGGGTGAGGCAGTCACCACTGCCCCCCCCCCCCCTCCAAAAAAAAATCGTCGGATTTCGACCACTCTATTTTTCGGTTCCCAAAATTCTGAACTTGTTTGGTGCCTATACTTTTCACACAAAAATATCCATACAATTGTGCTTTAAGGTATTTTTTAGACTCTTAGGTTTTTACCAATAGACTCTATAACGGTGATGAAGCTAGTGTGACCACTAATTTCCCCTCCAAATGCTTACTTTTCAGCTGACAAACAAAACAACACAAAGGAAGTGGCTTTGAGTTAGGTAACATGGTGTCAAAATAAGGTGGAAAATAAAATGTAATATGCCCATTTACTAGTCTAGCCTAACATTAATAGGAAAAGAACATAATTTTCCACGACAAATGGAAAATTGTTTTGTTTCGTATTTCAAAACTGACAACATAAAATCCAAATCCAACGGATTACTTTCTAATGGCAAAAATTAAAACATTCTAAATGACCCATTTGATTGCTTTCTGGAGCAAATAGGACATGTGTAACACATGTCCTATGAATACCTTAAGGCACAATAATAAGATATCTTGCATGAATTATCATCAGCGTTTCCCAAAATGGGTACAGCTACATTTGCCCATTCCACAGAAGCACAGCAGATTGGAGAGAGGAAGTTAACAATAACCAAATAAATTGTTTGGCCAGACAAAAACTATACATTTGCTAGATTTGGAAACGCATTGGCTCATACACTAAGGATCCAAGTTTATAATAAGATACACATTTAAGCTTGTTCAGGGTTTTAGAGTCCATAAAAAACATTATGGAACATTGCAATTGAACAAACAAAAAAACACCAACAAAATTCCCACATGTGTCAACCAATTCATCAATTTAGTCATAGCTGGTCACATTTAGAGATTCTCAACATCTTCCACTCTCCATACCAAACTTCCTTGGCACTTGCAGGGCTAGAGATCTCTCACAAAGTCAGGGATCCAAGTTCATATTTTCAAGGTTTCACAGTGCATATGGAAAATGACAAACTAAGATTAACAGGAAACCAAACCAGGGGGTCCAGACCACATACCAACTCCAGGCATGGGCACCTGGCTACCACCTATAAGGAACATGAGCAATATTATAAGCCCAAAGATCAGACCAAACATTTGGTCAGACTAAGCCCGGTGTTCAATTGCGAACAGTTCAACATACCAGTACAAATTGGAGCATTGGAAGATCCAGAGCTGGTTTTGAGTTGCTTAGCGGTGACAAGCAAAATTAATGGCAGATTTGTTTTAATATTTTGCACAAGTTTCTAACCCCTTGAATTTGGCATGAAATGTTTCTAGTTTTGCATACATTGTGTACCATAGACCAAATATGCTGCAAAGCAAGCTATTAGGGGGGGGGGATAGCTGAGAAGAACCACATCAAACCCCAGGCTTAGCCCACCGTTCCTGAACGCTTTTAGTTGAGCAGAATTGCTTACCTCTCCTACCCATCTAAGCAGGTAGGAAACTTGTACCAACACCACAGTGTCACACAATTCCTTAATGTCATGAATCAATGGGAACTTTTCTGTGAAGCATGTTCCGATGTAGCCCGAAATTCAACTTGCAAACAATTTCCTCTGACGGTGCAATTCACCAAGCACTTCGCTCCGCAGAAACGTTTTAGCTAGTCTTGCGAAGGTTGCTTTTTTATTTTATTTTTTATACCCTACGCTTCGTATGAATCGAAAGCGCATAATATGGTGACATTTGGATTAAGGCTGGCCTCACGCTTACGTATTTCAGATGATTGATAGAGCTGTTCCTGAATAGAGCTGAATATGTAAATCTAAACTTATTTTTTCACGATTATTACGAATCAGCAATGGACGTTTCATGTCAACTTTTTAATTTTGTGATTTTCCAATGGATAAGAGGATCGCTATGTACCAAAATAACATCAGAAAGATCTTTCAGCTCTACTGAGGTGAGGCACTGCCTTAAGTGCCTCAGTGGGCGGACCGCCCCTGGGTCGCCCTGCCTTTTTACCAGGGGTCAAATGGTGTCGGTGCGTGTGAGGTGTTAGAGGAAACACAATGGGGAGGGTCAAACAAACCTTGCTGCCCGATCGTCAGTGAAATTGAATTGGCATCCAACCTCTACTCGCTAGAATGCGGTATTGGACCAGCATCCAGCATATGATTACCGCGCTATTTCTCTTTTTTACCTTACGTGAGGTGTGTAGCCATTGCTTTCAGACTTAATATACGGTCACTGAGGATTTCCTGCTGACTGTCCACCAAATTTTTCCCTGTACTTCATTTTTTGTATCCCACTATGAACTTGCATGTTGTGACTTCTTGTGCGACGGAAGGCCATATAATAAACCATTTGTGGATTCGGCCCGATCACGGGAACAATAATCACGTTCCCGATTTCATGGTATAGGAAAACAACTTTTGGACTTCATGTCCAGCAGCGGATCATGTCAGGTCGTTGTTGGCTGTCATGGTGAATTGTTGGCAATTACTCCCACTTATTCCCACCAACTGGGACATTTTGGATTCAGTTGACTGGCAAACATTCAGCTAACATATATGCGTTTGTCTCATCTTATCGATATCATTCGCGGTTACCGACCCCAATTGAACTACAATAGCTTTTTTCGGGCTTCTGAGTTTTCCGTGAGATGCTATGATCATTGAAGCTGAATTTGTTGTCCATTTTTTTCCTTTCAGTAGGATAGAATAGTATGTTGGTTCACTATTTGGGGAGGATTCGAAATCAGATCAACAATACGACTTCATTTAGCTCTGCAGCGAAATGTGTTATACTACAGATCGCTAATGTGCCAGGATAATACGGAGTAGGATAGGAAATATAGAAGTTCGTATGGGCCGCAGGTTTTAAGCAGAGAACGAATTAACGTGAACATGTTCCATTTGAGCCAAAACTTCCCCTTAAGCTGAACTTTGACGTCAAAATAATGACCTGAATTATCAAAGATAGTACTTCGGTCACTAGATATCGCCATGCACAATACACTAGTGTTTGCTACATGTCGCTACCTCCTTCCGTCTGTAAGCCGTAGGGGGTGGTGTCGCAGCAACCTCGGAACACTGGAAAATGTGGAAAGATGTCCGGCACGGGCGGTGGATTTGATGACCTCTCAGTTTTTGTCTGCTTAATTACTTAAATCGCAACTGGTATCTCGCTCCACCATGCGTAGCCCCCTCCGATCTGACATGGATACTGATTGGGAGGCAGCACCACACTAGCGCGTAACACTCCGATTTATTGATGTTTGCAAGTGATCTCGACAGTGCGCGAGTTGACTTGGGTGAGTTGTGAGACCGTTGTGCACGGCGTCACGTGGTACGATGGGTGCCGCACTTTAGTGTCGCCGACCATGCACCGGTACTCTACCGTCGCTGCACGGTTGTCCCAGCAAGTGAGCCGCCTCCTGTTCTTGTTCCGCCCTTGATGATCCCGTGCACTGGCGTTGCTTTGCGGTTAGGTGCCTCCTGGATGCTAGTCTCTGCTATCTGTTTCTGCACGGATGGTCAATTTTTTCGACTACCCAGAACTGAATGCAATCTTTGTCGCTTTCAGCTAGTGTTTATTATGTTTTTTGCGACGAGTCGAATGTTGTGTCACATAGCGTCGCCAATTTCTCAGCCCGGTTGGTCACGGGCGAATGAATAGCGACAGGTAGCAGGGGCACTATATCTACTCTACACTACACTATCTATATCTACAATATCTACTATCCGTTATAGGGGCACTATCTACACTACACTATCTATATCTACAATATCTACACTATCCGTTGTCATTTTCTAGCTATTGTTCGTAGCTTGCTGTTGCATTACGCTACTCGAATCCGCATGCTCCGTATTCGTTTGATCAACACCATAACGTCATAAAGTGAGCCCATTTAAGCCGTATATGATCATGCCGAGTGTTGTCCAACACCCAAGCGACGCAATCTCAAGTATCACAAGTGTGGATGCACGCAGTACTGACACAAATGTGAAGAAAAAACATTAGCGCTTTTGCTGCTAATTGCATGCTCACTCTCTGCTTCAAACAGCGTTTGTTTGTTTATTGGTTGGTTCACGCCACACTTTATGCACATTCAAGGCTAACGGCGCCGCCCACACTGTTTCGCCGGTGGGCCGCGGGATTGGGAAATGTCCTAAGTGGCGCTGGAGTCGAACCCGGGACCTTTGGTACCCATAGCCCGACACCTAAACCACTCGGCCATCCCCGCCCCTCAAACAGCGTTGTTCCCTAAGTATGCTAGTAACGAGCACCATGGTGCGTGTGCCGACATCTCCTCCACTGACATCTCCCGTGGAGGAGATGGTTGTGGGGGGGAACTTTACCAGCCTGCAACCGTGCGGTGATGTCGGCTGGTTCTGGTTGTTGAGAAGAGGTGTTAGAGAGTGAGCAGCGTAGGGTAGGATGATATAACAGAGGGGGGGGTTAGTTGATCTCTCGAGCGATGTTGAAGTAGAGTTGAAGTCGTCTTGAAGAGTAGAGTTGAGCTGGTCCGGATCGCTTGAAGCTGTAGAGATGGTATAGCAGAGTTGTTTGACAGCCGGAGATGATATAGTCGAGAAGAGATGTGAGTCCGGTCGGTGCCACATTGGGGTATGGGGTGTAGTGGGAGGGGGGGGTCGTGTCATCGCCATGTGTTTGACCTTGCAAGAACGTGCTTTTTTTTGGTCTTTTTGGAACATGATGTTTTTTTCCGTTTTTCTCGGTTTTGTTATTTTTTCTTTCGCTTTTTAACGTATCATTTCCGTTTTTTTCTTCTCTTTTTCTCCGAATTTTTCACAATTGTTCCAGTATGCGTGTAATATTGAGAAAATGGAAGAGGTGTTCGTGTAATGCTGGATGGTCGTCGTTGAGCAGCGTGGTGAGGTTCAGTGGGATGTTATGTGTGGTGCAGTAGTTTGTGATATGTTGTCTTTGATTGTTGTATTTGGTACAGTATATGAGTATGTGTTTAACCCGCGCCGTCTTTCCGGTCAGATCCTCCCACCCCGCCTCGGAGGAGGGCGGCTGAAGACCCCCCTCTAAAATCCAAACTAAGCGTCGCACGAAAACGAAAGAGGCGTCATCGGAAAGCGCTCGACGAGTAGGGTCCGGATCCCCCCTCCAAAACAATTTCCCTCCAAAAGTGGCGGCGTCATCAGGGGGCTAGTTTTTCACGACTTTTCACGACTTTCATCATGTTTTTGACTCTGGGGTTCATTTTGGGGATATATGAAAAACAAAATTTAGTTGGAATGAGAAAAGAACAGCGAAATCGACCAGGGCTATAACTTCCCCCCCCCCCCATTTTTTTATTTCAAAGTTTTCAGTTTTCAATTTATCTTTAATTTTCCTTTTCCAATGGGTAGAGCAGACCGAGAAACGTTGTTGGAAGTCAACTTTCCCCAATAAAAGATGCTTACTTTAGCCAGAATCCTGTATTTGAACTGCAATTTGGCAAACACGCAGAAGTTATATGTAGTCAAAAACGACAAAAGAGAGAAAAATTCCACTCGTACGCTTTGTTGCATCAGTAAAGATAAGCAAACGCTGGAAGTTTCATTAAAATATCTGTGTCCGTTAAAGCGTGACGACTGCTTGAACTGTTTTGGAGGTGACCTCACTTGACCTTGACTAACTCGTTGACCCTAAACGACCTGACCTAAAAATTGTGCATCAGCATGTCAAATTGATGTGGGAAGAGGTATGCCAAATTTGGGCGCGCTGCCGCGCGCCGTTCGTCCGCTATCCGTGAAAAACCTGAGGGGGCGGTTGAAGACCCCCCTCCACGAGACGGGACGGGATAATTGTGAGGGTTCGATGGCATGTGGTGCATTGTGGTCGTTGTTGATTTAGTAGGAGGTAGGAGGTGTGTGAGTGTTGTGTGCCCTATGCGTAGTCGTGTTAGTGTCCGTTCTTTGAGTCTGGTGATTTGGTTAATAAAGTGCCAGTATTCGTGTTTGGGGTGTATTTCGTGTAGTTGTGTTACTGCTGTATCCCATGTTTGTTTTATGTGTTTGTTGATGGCTTGTATTGTTGGGTAGTAATCGGATTGGGAATAGAGACATTGTGTGGTTTGTTGTAGTGTTGTGGCTATGTTTGCTTCCGTGTCTGCGTGTTCGTTGCCATGTATGTTTGTGTGACTTGGAATCCAGAAGTAGTAGGCGTTGTTGTATGGTTAGTTTTTGTGGATGTGTAGTATTTTTTGTATGAGGGGGTGTTTGTATTTGGTGTAGGGTATAGGCTCTGTATTGCTGATTTTGTGTCTGTGGCTATGATGTTGTGTTCAATTTTGTTGTTGTAGATGGTGCAGTATGTCGAAAAGATTGTGAATAATTATGCTGTGTATGTGGATGCTGTGTCGTACAGACGGACACGTAGGATGACCCGCGGCGGTGCTGTGTTGGGGTACAGCATAGCCGCTGTGCCCGTCTGCTGTGTATGTGATATTGAACCGTCTGTATGCAAGAGGCTGTAGATAGCGTAATGTGCTATGAATTGTACGAATAGTTGTAGTTCTATGTGTGTATATGTTTTTCGTTTTGCCAATTAGGAAGTGTGTGTTGGGTATAAGTTGTCTCCACCATGAGATGGGTGGTGGGAGTGGTGTCGTTATGGGGAGTGTTATATTTAGAGTGTTTGCGAGTTGTTGTATGCGGCAACCTATTGTAGTTTTTAGTGGTGTTGATCTCATGAGTGCGGAGTTTTAGTACCTGGGTGCATGGGTGTTCTTTAATGAGTTGTGTCTTGTGGTGGTACCTAAGCAGTGTTTCTAAAGACATAAAGACATAATGACATAAAAGATTAGTGCAACTATGAGCCACAAGGGCCCTTCTAAGGCTACTCGTAAGAGGGAAGGGATTGGAGGGAGGGGGGGGGAGAGGCCGGGGAGGGGTGACCTTCGGTGTACTCGTCCGCAAACGAAAGTGCGGGTGGGTGGGTCGGCGCGGCCTGACTGGGCGGGCGGACGGAACGGCGTGTGTACTCGGCATGGCGGGCGGATGGGCGCGGAACGGGTTGCGCCATATTGCGGCCGGGGCTTCCTGGAGTCGCCGTCGGCCTCGCCTACACGGTGCCTGCCGGTCCACCGGTGGGGTCCTGAGGACGTGGGTCCCCGCGCAGGCTGGGCAGTGGCTGGCCGCTCGCTGGGTCGGGCCGCTTGCCGGGTGGTCGGCGGGGCGTAGTGTCGCGGCTCGCTGCCCCGGTGCGGGCACGGTGGTGCTGGGGCCGCTGGCGCAGAGGACGGTGTGGGTTTGGGGTGCCGGTGGTGTCGCGGGGTGTTGGAGCTCTGGCCCGAGGACGCTCTCAAGGCCCCCGCTCGGTCTTTTGCCGTTTTCTGTTTGGGCCGCCTCAGCGTGGCCGTTGGACTGGGGTAGTGCGGGGTGATGTGTGTGTTCGCGCGCCGCGGAGTCTCTGGTTGTGGCGTGTTGTGGGCACCGTGCTGCGTCCAGAGACACCGGTGGAGGCGAGATTTCCGCGGTGCCGGACGGTGGGCGGTGGCGTCGCTGGCGCAGTGCCACTGCGGGCCCGGAGAGCGATCGTACACCGGTGGTTTGCCTGCGTGCTGGAATCTGTGGCCGCTCGAGCTCGGCACGGCGGGGGTCCGCTCGCGGCTTCGCTGCTGGCGGGCGCCGTTCGGCCTGGGGGCGGTGTCGGCATCGCGGTGTGCGGCCGTTCGACTGGCGTGCGCGGCGCTGTGTGCGTTGCTTGGTGGGTGTGGGGTGGGTGTTGGTTTGGGGTGGGGTGCGTGGTGCCGTGTGGCGGCGTGCCGCCGTTGGTGGGGCGGGGGTGTTTGTGGAGCGTTTGTCGGTGGGTTGGCGTGGGCGGGCGGCGTGCGGGGGTGGGGTTGGGGGCGGGTCGTGGTGTGGGTTGGGCGGGTGGGGTTGGTGTTGTGTGTGGTGGGGGTGGGTTGGGGGTTGTGGGGTTGGTTGGTGTTGTGTGGGGGGGGGTTGGTTGTGGTGTTGTTTGGGGTGGTTGTTGGTGTGGTGGGGGGTGTGTGGGGGTGTGTGGGGTGGTGGGTTGGGGGGGGTGGGGGGGGGTGGTGTTGTGGGTGTGGTGTTGGTGGTTTGGTTGGGTGGTTGTGGGGTGGGGTGTGGTTGGGGGGGTTGGTGTGGGTGTGGGTTGGGGTTGGTGGTGTGTGGGGGGGGGGGTTGTGGTTGTTGGGGTTGTTGTGTTGTTTGGTTGCAGTCTGTACACTCAACCAGTTGCCTACCAAATCTGTCAATCAGCCCTCCCTGTAATACTGAAAAGCAAGCCCTCTATTCTTATAATGATAATCTACGCTGTTTTTAAAGATGCTCAATGTGCTGCTACTGACAATGGTTTCTGGCAGCTGGTTCCAATGTTCTACTACCCTCTTGGTGAAGAAAGTCTGCCTTAACCTTGTTCTGCTGTGGTTAACCTTAATTTTGAATTGATGACCTTTAATTGCATCATTTCTGTTAAATTCAAACATTTCCCCAAGGTATCCCCTCTCCAGACCATGGACAAATTCAAAGACCTCGATGACATCTCCTCTCAGCCTTCTATATCTAAGTGAAAACATATTCAATTTCTTCAATCTCTCCTCATGTGCCAGGTTGCTTATACCATTAACCATTTTTGTAGCCCTATTTTGTACTCTCTCTAAAAGCCAACAATCTTATTCATAGCTAGGAGACCAAGCTTGGATGCAGTATTCCAACTGTGGCCTGACATATGCACAGTAAAGCTTCCTGATGACTTCCTCACTTTTGTATGATACATTCATATTTATTGTCCCAAGCATTCTCAGTGCCTTCTTCCTTGCTTCCTTGGTCTGTTCTGATGCCCCCAATTTTGTGTTTAGAACACCTAAATTTTGTTGAGTCACTGATAGTACTTGGCCACCCATCAAGTATGGAGCCCTCATATGCTGTTTACCTACATACACGATTTTGCACTTATCAGTTAAATTTCATTTGCCTTTCTTCGGACCACTTCACAAGTTCGTCTAAGTCTTTTTGCAGCGAGATATCCTCGTTTTGACCTATTGTTGCCCTAAAGACCTTCAAGTCATCCGCAAGTTTCAAAACTTTACTGCTTAGGCCACTTTCGATGTTATTTACAAATATAATGAACAGTAGTGACCCCAGTACTGACCCCTGGGGGACTCCACTAAGAACATTTTACCATGATGACTTTGTACCATTTAGCATCACTATCAATGAAGTGAACATCATTTATCAGATCACATGTGACTGAACTATGGTGCATGGTCGGCAGATTGGTCATATCTTCCAATGTAAACACTGATTTAAACTGCTTGCTCAGCTCCTCAACCATCTCACTATCCTCACCCAATGTAGTCCCATTTACTTCCAGTGGACCAATTGTGCTAGAAACTGTGCTCAGCTTGTAGAAACTAAAAAACACTTTACTGTCCCCATTGCAGTTCCTAGCTAAATCCAATTCTTTTGCTCGCCTTGCTGCTCTGGATTTTTGCTTCACAGTGTCTCTAGCTTTTCGATACGCCTTTCGATTTACGATATTTGAAGCTTCTTTAAAAAAAAAACTCTAGCTATATTTGAAGCTTTGAAGTTTATATGCGTCCGTGTTTGAGTTCTTGGATGTGGTTTTTTTATGAAGGGCAAGATAGGTTGATGTGATGTATGCTCCAGTGACTATTTTGAAGCATTGGTGTTGCAGTGTGTTTATAATTTTGAGGTTTGTGTAGGCTGCGTTTTCGAATAGTGGGATCCGTATTCCTTGATTGGCCGAATGATTGCTTTATATAGTGTCAGTAGCGAATTTCGATTGGATTCCCAGTGTGTGCCAGAAAGTGCTCGTAGTATGTATATTCTTTTTGAGACGCGGTTTTGTATGTCTAGGATGTGTGGCCGAAAAGATAGTCGTGGGTCTAATGTGATTCCTATAAATTTTGTTCTGGTGACGGATGGTACAGGTGAGTTGTCTATTTTTAGTGGTTGTAGGTTTGTGGGTCTGTGGTATCCGAAAACCATACATTTGGATCTGTGTGGTGCGATGTGTAGGTTTAGTGTGGCGAGTTTGTTGTGTAGTTCTGTTAGTGAGTGTGTTGGTGTTTCTTTGGATGTCCATAGTACTATATCGTCGGCGTATTGCAATTTTGGTCGAAAAGTTGTCGGTGATGACTGAATTCAGAGCTAAAATGAAAAGCAGGGGGCTTAGAACAGAGCCTTGCAGTAATCCATTTGTAGGGAATTTGTGTGTGAAGTGTGGGGCCCAGTTTTGACTTGAAATGATCTGTTAAGTAGATACAAATTTAGGTAGTGTATCAGTCTTCCCTGTATGTCTAGATTGTATAAGTGTTGTAGTAGTGTTGTTATGTTGACGGTGTTTTATGCTTGTTTTAAATCCAGGAAAACGATGACCGTGGAGCGTTTCCTTACCGCCGCTTCCTGAATGTGTGTGATTAGGTAGGTAAGATTGTGCAAACATGATCGATTAGGAATGAAGCCTGATTGTACAGGAGATATTAGTTTTTGTGTTTGGATGATATAGAGAAGGCATATTTTTTTACAAGGCGCTCGAATAGTTTGTGGAAGCAGCTAGTGAGAGCAATAGGGCGATAGGAGGTGCAAAGAGTTGAGTCCGTGTTTGGTTTAGGTATAGGTATGAGAAGAGCATGTAGCCATGATTGTGGGTATGTATGTGTGGTCCATGCGGCGTTGTAAGTGTCGAGTAGTGTGTGTAGTACTGATGTTGGTAGGTGTTTGAAGAAGGAATACTGCATGTTGTCTGGTCCTACACTTATGCTACCAGTCTGTGCGATTGCTAATTGTAGTTCTGTGGGTGTAAATCTAGTGTTGCAAAGTTGTGTGCGTGTGTATCTGATTGGAGGTGGAGGGGGGCGGGGGTCGTGGGAGTGTAGATGATCTAAGATTGTAGTGGTGTGCGAATACGTTTGCTATTGTTTGTGGGTCTGTTGTGGTGTTATTCTAAGTGTGATGGCTTGGATTGGGAGTCTTTGTCGATGTTGGAATGTTTTCAAGTGTCTAAATTTTGCCGATAGGTGTAAATCTGTTATATTTAGAACAAAATATGTTCAAAGAGTTCTTTTTTGCGTTTTTGATGATTGTTTTACATTGTGTTCTGAGTTGTTTGTATATTGTGAGTGTTTCTGGTGTGCGGTGTGCTTCGTATCTGTGTCTTGCATGGTTCCTCGCGTGGATCGCCCGGTGGCATTTGTCACTCCACCAGGGAGCCCGCGAGGTGTGTATTGGTGTCGTGGGTATGTTTGTGGTATGTGTTGATGTGCTGTGGTGATGAGGATGTCTGCGAATTGCTCTGGTGATTGTTGAGGATTATGGGTTGTTTGAATTACTAGGGATTCTGAGAAAGTGGTCCAGGAAGCATTTTTGAGGTTCCACCGGCCAGGCTGGGGATTGGGTGGGCCAGTGGTCGGGATTTGGTTGAAGGTAATGGTGGTGGGTGCGTGATCGCTGAAATGTGGGTCTGTATCGGCTGTCCAGGATATGGTAAGGGCTAGGCGTGATGATGCGAGGGTTACGTCTGGGGTGAGTGTGGGAGGTGGTGTTGCGTGAGCGTTGTCATGTTGCTGTGTGTGGAGCACTGTTAGCTGTCGCATACCGACACATCTCCCGCTGGTATGCCCACTTGGAGCAGTCGGGGTCGGTGGCGAGTGAGGCCCAGCACAGGCTGCACATCGCCTTTCGGATGCTGTGCAGTCGGATGCCGTATGGTGACCGGCCCTCTGGCTGCATCGCGTTTCTGGCGACGTGCAAGCGTGTTCACCATGGCCATAGCACAGACAGCGACGACATAGTAGTGGTAGGGGAAGATAGGTACCTCGTATACCTTGTGATGTATGTCCACATGTGATGACAGACACAGTGAGCTAAATGACAGAACTGAGATATGTGTGGTACGTGCATCCCGTCCAGTTTGATCTATATAGTGCCTGTGGCGTATAGGATAGCTGAGGTATTCAATAGTGTGACAACGCTGTCGAGTGGTAAGTTATCCAGCTCTAGGGCGCAGATGTGACCTCGGCTGGAGTTCAGTGTACGATGTAGCGTGAAGGAGCAACGAAGATTGTTGAAGCTGTGTGTGTGAGTCTAGAAGCGTTTGTGTCGGCGTTTCTCTGTATCTGAACTAGGCAATCGGTGATGTGTGATGGCATGTGATGGCATGTGATGGCATGTGATGGCATGATTTCATCGCGAAGTGTGATGATTGCAGTATGTGTCAGCATGTCTGTGCTACGGGGAAAGAAGACACCCGCGTGATGGTGTGGTCTGGATCGGTGTAGATGCCTGCTAGGTAGGCGGCTTTGGTGGTCCGGAGCGAGTCCGGTAATTCTCGGGGGATTACCGAAACCACCGTGCTATTTGAGAAGCGCGGCTGCACGATTCGCCCCAGTCGCCGCACGATGCGGGCCACCTGCGCATGTGCCGCGGCGCTGTTGCTCGGCCTGCTGGCCACTGATACTGCCACTAGCCAGGTGACGTTCCCCGGACTGTCGGACGGCGATGAGTGCTACAGAGCCGACGGGGTGGCCGGCACGTGCGTGTCGATACGCGAGTGTCACGAGTACAGGACTCGCCAGGACATCGCTCGTCGCCGGCCGCAGCTGTGTCGGTTCAGCGGCTCCGTCCCAGTCGTGTGCTGCTCACCGCCGGAGGTCGGGGTGGTCACACCGACCGTCAACGGCACAGGATCGAACGCCGCTCTTGTCGACTGCGGCCGTCCGTTGCGGACAATCCTTCTCCAGAAGAGAAGTCTGCCTGAGTCGCGTGCAGCTCCACTTGAGGCGCCCAGGACGGCAACATCACTTCAGGCGACCATGGCGCCAATGTCAATGAATTTCGTCGTGGCAGGCGTGCAGGCGACACTGGGCAAGTGGCCGTGGATGGCACTGCTCGGCACGCGCGACGAGACACGTCTCAACGGTCGCGTCTGGTTCTGCGGCGGCGTCCTCATCAGCAGTCGCTTCGTGCTGACGGCCGCGCACTGCCTGAGCGCCGACGATGCCGCCGACACCTTCGTGCGCATCGGCGACTACGACCTGCTGACTGCCTTCGAGGTGCGGCACCAGCAGAGCGACGTGGCGCGTGTGGTGCGCCACCCCGACTACCGCGGCTCTCAGAACGACATTGCACTGCTGCAGCTCAAGTCTCAGGTGGAGTTCACGGATGCCGTCAGGCCCGCCTGTTTGCCGCCCGCCGGAGCCGACCACCAGGGCCAGAGGGTCGACCTGGCCGGATGGGGGTTCACCGAGTTCGCTGCCGACACCACACCCACCACGCTGCGCGAGGTAGAGCTGCTCGTCGAGGACGAGCAGAGGTGCGAGGACATCCACCGGCGAGTGCCCAGCTTCTCAAGAAGGTTCCCGGGCGGGCTGCAAGGCACCAAGATCTGCTGCGTGGATCCAGACGGCGGCAGTAGGGACGCCTGCAGTGGCGACTCGGGCGGTCCACTGGTCTGGGAGGATCGTGACTCGGGCCGCTATCAGGTGATCGGCATTGTCTCGACGGGCATCGGCTGTGGAAACCCGCAATTTCCCGGTATCTATACCAAGGTGTCAGCCTACATCGACTGGATCAACGGCGTCGCCTTCTGAGCTTCTCACTGCCATCCCGGCTTCCTGCCGAAGAGGGAAGAACTGTGGTCGTTCTAAAAAGACCCTACCTAATTAGTGAAAGCATGTGTAGTGCTTCCAGACCATTTGAGCAGCATTGTGAGCCGTCAATAATGAACATAGACACTGGTACGTAGAAGGCACTGGTGTCGGTACTGCGTGCATCCACACTTGTGATACATGTGATTGCGTCGCCTGGACGTTGGACAACACTGGGCATGATCATGTACGGCTTAACTGGGCTCACTTTATGACGCTGTAATGATCGAATACGAAGCATTAGGATGCGAGAAGTTTAATCCAACAACAAGCTACGAACAACAGCCAGAAATAGACAACGGATAGTGTAGGCAAGCTTAAATGGCCCGGCAGTGATAGCCTATGGTTTTCCACAGCTTCTCAACGTTACCAGTTTCTCAAATCCAACAGCCGTTAATGCCCTCGTATTCACCGGGCTGATTATTAGCAAGTACGGTGACACCTGTGCAACAGCTCCAGCACAGGTAAACACCAGCACGTTCCATTTTAAGCATGTGCTATCAAATCAACAGACACCAAAACGGAAAGTCGTCCAGCGTCCTGCATGTCTGCTCACATTCACTCGCTCGGTTACATCTTACCGCATGGATCGTTCAGTCGTCAGGGGTAGCCGTGCGCGCGATAGGGCAACAGACAGCACATGGGGCCGGGCCTCCACCTGGTCAACACCTTGCCCTATCACTAGCCGGCATCACTTATTGCACCACACCGAGAGGGGAGGGGTCAGGTCGTCGCACTCCGGACACACCCCACATCCACTGCATCTACTCTTCGCCCGCGACCAATCGGCGTGAGTGAT
Organism: Imbricaverruca yamaguchii; assembly: GCA_034440575.1. Lineage (NCBI taxonomy): Eukaryota > Metazoa > Arthropoda > Thecostraca > Neoverrucidae > Imbricaverruca > Imbricaverruca yamaguchii. Next base: position 597,551 of record JAOTOL010001629.1, read on the forward strand.
TGGCGACGCTACATGACTCAATGGTCGATGTGTCGTGAAACCAATAACCAACCACATCCACTGCATGATACAATGGTGACACCGATGTCACAATGATGACACGGCTCAATGACAACGTCCGCCGACTGGCCGCTGAGAACGGAGACGGACTGAGCATAGTCGCCGCAACTCGAGACAACAACTGCGACGTCAGCGCACCGGCAGGTGCCGACAGAATGTCTGGGATCCGCTCGGAGTTCGGATCACGGGATACTGGAGAGCAAAATGCATTTCGAGAGTCGGACCCGAAGTTTACGTCGCTACAATGATGCTCGGAGACATTCACTAATCACGATTGAAGCTGACGTCCGAGCGAGACTCATCACGTACATTGTACATGAGCGACACGGTTCGATCAGACTCGAGCTGGCCCGGCTCGGTCCGACCTGTCATCGCAGAGCCAGGTTAGTCTATCACCATATGGCTGATGTCTTGGAACAACCGCATGAGGTGGGCAGCAGGCTTCATTGAAAGGATCATTTCTGATTTTTGACACATGCCTGGGAAGCGAAACTGGACTCCATCGTGCGAGTGTGGCGCAAACACCACTAAATCCAGCGTTCGTTAGGTTTCAGGACGGTAATTGTATTGGAACAACTAAAAAATACATGATCTACTTGGAAGTAAGCCCAAGTTTAGCAACCAACAATATATTCTTGGATTTCCAGATGTTCGGCCAATAAATCCTGCAAGGGTGAAGACTTGACTTCACGCAGAATTAACGATCAAAGATAACAATCGAAGAGGGGCTGGGATGCACTCCAGCGTCTTTCTGCAGTCAGAAGTGCGTCATCTCTCAATGGGGCGAGCGCGCTGCCCACCCTTTTGATCAGCCCCTCCTACATTTCACTATTCATTCGCCCGTGACCAGTCGGGTTCAAAGATTGGCGACACTTTGTGACACACCATTCGACGCGTCGCAAATAACTCAATACACACTAGCTCGAAGCGACAGAGTCCAAATCCGGTTCTGGATCGTGGAACATGCCCATCCCTGCAGAAATGGATGGCACGACTAGCATCCGGGAGGTACCTAACCGCAAAGCAACACCAGTTCACGGGATCATCAAGGGCAGATCAAGAACAAGAGGCGGCTCACTTGCTGGGATAACCGTGCAGCGACGGAAGAGTACCGGCGCATGGCCGGTGGCACTGACGTGCGGCACCCATCGTACCACGTGACGCCGTGCACAACGGTCTCGCAACTCACCCAAGTCAACTCGCGCACTGTCGAACTCACTTGCAAACATCAATAGATCGGAGTGTTACGCTCTTGTTTGGTGCTGCCTCCCAATCAGTATCCATGTCAGTTCGAAGGCGGCTACGCATCGTGGAACGAGATAGCTGCTGCAATTTAGGTAATTAATCAGACAAAACTGAGAGGTCAGCAAATCCACCGCCCATGCTGGACATCTTTCCACATTTCCCAGTGTCCCGGAGTTTCTTTTCCCCCCCCCCCCCCCCCTTCCAAAAAAAGGAGGAAGAACAAAAAAAAACAAATATTATATTATTAAAAATGGAATCACCTACACAAAAATTTTTAAAATTTTATTTAATTTTTAACCCCCACTTTAATCTTAGGGAAAAAATTTTTTTAAATAAATTAAATTTACTCTTTTTTTTTTTCTTAAAAAAAACAAACCCCACAAAAATTCCTTTCCCTCCCCTCCCCCCCCTAATTTTCCCAGGAAATTAACCTTTGTGACACAAAAAATTTCGAAGAAAAATAAAAAAATAATATATTAATAATCTTAAAAACCAAAAAAATGTTTAGGGTACTCAAAGGTGCCGGAGCCAGAAAAACTATCGTGTACAACGGGTCAGTGAACACGAATGATGTCGATAAGATACGAAAAGATATATTTTAGCTGGATTGTTTCACACAACTGCACCGAAATGAGTTGGAGGGAATAATGGGATGCAGTCGCGGCCTGTCTCATGAAATCTGGAACATAATTATTGTTCCCGTGATCGGACCAAAAAAAAAGGTAAAAAACGAAGTCTGAACATGTATGTTCCAGCGCGACAAAAAGCGCCGGTAAGAATTTGGGGGGACCTAAATGGCCGTTCAGGCGAAAGCAATGGACACCGGTAAGGGGAAAAAGGAAAAGGTCTGGCGCCATCAGGCAGAAGGACTGTGAGCTGGCGGGCTGTCTCAGACGAAGCGGCGGCGCGGCGGCGGGCGGCGGGCGGCGGGCGGCGGGCGGCGGGCGGCGGGCGGCGGGCGGCGGGCGGCGGGCGGCGGGCGGCGGGCGGCGGGCGGCGGGGCGGCGGGCGGCGGGCGGCGGGCGGCGGGCGGCGGGCGGCGGGCGGCGGGCGGCGGCGGGGCGGGGGCGGGGCGGCGGGCGGCGGGGCGGCGGCGGGCTGTAAGCACTGACCAGGCTCCAGACTGCGGGACGGGGCGGCCGGTGACGGCTGGGACGGTGCGATCGACACAGGATCAGGCCGCGAGCGCCTGTGGTGCGGCAACAGCGACGGCGACGCCACGGGCACGTGCAGCAGGAACTGTGAGGCGACGATGGCCGCGCTGCGCGGACAGTCGGCCGGCGCTGACACGCCACCCGCGCCGCCGTACCCCGTGCTGACACTCAGCAGGTGCGCCACGGCCTCACACTAGCGGACCTGCTGGACGATTCAGCCGCCCATCAGCGACGCGTCCAGGATGCGCGGCAGCGTCGGCCTGTGCGATGGCTCCTCGGCGCGCGGGCCCAGTGAGAACACGTGTCACCCACAGCGTTCCTTCTGGCCGGTGGAACTCCTGGAAGAAGCCTCTCTTCTTGTATGTCTGCGGCTTCGGGAGCCGATCGTGGCTCGCCTTCTTGGCTAGATGCTTGTCCACCGCTGGGCGGGGATGCAACGACGCAGTTCCCGCACTGTTGATGCTGACAGTCTGTCGTTCACCGTGCCGTCTGCCACACTCCTGCAATGCGCTCACTTGATGTTGCCGTGTGACACTACTCTCTACGTGGCACACTGTGCGGTGTTGCGCATTTCAAGGCTGACAGCAGCCGCTTCAGCACGCCTGAAGCCGTGCCGTGCATCGCCACCAGCTTTGCCATGCCATGTTCCTGCTCGGAAAGCTGGATGGCTGGCCACCGCTCGCAGACTTCACTGGCGAACTGCGTCACGGTCTCCTCACCAACACAGGCAGTTTGGGGGACATGGTCAAGATGCTCGCTGGATCCACCAGTGCAACTGGCTACCAATCATTGCTCCAAACATGGGTGTTGTTTTGCGTACTTTTGAGGAGGAAAGTTGGCCTGAATGTTGGCCTTGCCCCCAATAATTCCAACTTTTAACGTGCGACCCTGTGGAGGGTGCACACACCTTCATTTCCAGAGATCCGAAAAGATTGGCATTTGGACATGCCCACGGTCTCCGTGTATTGTGCCCATCCCCCCTCCACCAATCATTTTATGAGGGGAACGCCTCTGACTCCAAGCCGCTTCCAGTTTTGTTCACCTAGTATCGCCGGGGGGACAAAAAGCCGAACAATATTCCGCCATGTTACATATTGTTTTTTACCTAGCTTCAATATCTCTTAATTTTATCGACATCAAAGAAAATAGCTCAAATGAATATCGAATTCTTGTCACTCGTGTCATGCCACCTTACTAGCTTCGCTCCGTTCCTCTGTGTTATAATTATAATAAGTTTTTCTCGCTGACAGCTCGCTTTTTTTGCTATGTTGAATTTTCGCTCCACGAGGTGGGATTTCACGGCACTGCGCGGGGCGTGTGTGTTAGAGGAGGCCCTGATCCTTTTGCGGGTCAAGATGCAGTACATAGACGTGGCAGCATGCCACTCGAGAGAGCTGCAACATCAGAGATGTAGGTGTGAAATTGCTGAAGTTCAAAGATGCAGATGTAATGAAGACAAAGACTTCCGTTAAGAATATCCCTCTAGGAGACTACTTAACGAGACAGAACCACCCGTCCTACCATTGTCCCACATGGATCATATGCTGGATATTGGTGTCCAATAACGTATTCTAGCGAGGAGAGATTGGATGTCAATTCAATTTCGCTCAAGGCCGGACAGCAATGTGCGCTTGACCCTCCCACATTGCTTTGTCTCGTAACACCTCACCAGCACCGACAGCATTTGACCCCTGGAAAAAGGGCCGGCTACCCACCAACAGCGATCCCATCAGCCATCCTCTCCCGTCATATGACGTCACGTACGCACCTTCTACCCGCACCAAGTGCCGGTTATGCCGGGGACCACCGGTGAATGACGTCAGGCTGTTCGTGAGTCGCAGGCGGTTGCCCCACCGGTGTTTCCGACGTTCAGTTGTGTGGCCGTCCGCAGAACCGGTTTGGCCCCGCCAGACCAGTTCGAGAACGCGCCATGACGCACGTCGCACTGGCAAGGTCAGTTAGTGATGCCAGCTGACCAAGCTGACTGGACCAACAGCCTGGTTTGGAGATGCACAAATGCTTGTGTGCGGCTTAAAATGAACACATCCTGGTCCGTGCAAGTTACAGTTCACTAATCCCGCACGGCTTGCATGTACCCGGCTTGCAAACCGGCAACTCCTCGGAATGTTCAAATGGGATGGCTGGAGCCAGTCGGCTTATCTCTCGGGATAACCGACATCACCATACTCCAGGCGCGTCCCGCGTTATATTGCAAGCCAAAGTGAGCATGATGTCACATGGCCCGTCCAATCGAATTAATAAGCCGAGTGAGCCCAGGTAGCCAGGGACAGCAGTAGGTCTTGCAGACATCGCAATTCAACCAACCCTGTCTCATCATTTTGTCGACAAGTACAAAACTAAATTTTGAACAAAACTTTTCTTTTTTAGTTTATTTTTAACACGGGCGCGTTGAACTCAAGTCCAGGGGAAATTTTTGACATGTCAACGCGCATGCGGATACTCTAGGTACTTGCAATGGCTGCCAATGCAAACACGCAAAACATATATGGCCGGGAGGGAATCTGCTTGACCCGAATAAAAAATAGCACGCGGCTCGTGCTGCAGGAATGGCGCGTAGCTGGAGCTGGAGCTGGAGACGCATACCCATGGCGCTGGAACGTGCCGACCTCCCAACAACGTGACGACTGTCGTGTGCAGAGGACTGTGACTGTGACATGCCGTGGTGTACAACCGGGGTTGGCTCAGTTTCGACTGAGTGTGACCAGTGTCGGTGTCAGTCTGACACTAGTCAGTCACGCGTCAGTCCAGCCCCGACTCAGCATGGCCAGAGTCAGTGACAGTCCAGTGGCAGCCCAGTGTTAGCTTAACGGCAGTTCAGCGTCAGTCCAGCATTCAGTCAGTGTGACCAGGGTTAGCGTCAGTACAGTATTCACTCAGTGTGACCAGCGTTAGTGTCAGAGTGTCAGTCAAAAGTCGGCCCAGCATCAGACCACCGTCAGTTCAACGTCAGTCCAGTATCAGTTCGCGTCAATTCAGCGTCAGTCCAGTATCCACTGTGTGACCAGAGTTAGTGTCAGTCGAGTGTCAGCCCAGTGTCAGCCCAGTGTCAGTCACACGCTGCCGACCATGGCGCAACACCGACACCGAGCAGCAACACCGACATTCGAATTAGTCGGCAGCTCATTCACGCACGTGCCGACACCGCAGTCCAATACAATTGCGTCTTCGAATCGGACGGAGCCCGAGCTGTAATCGATCTGATTTCCACCGAGCCGATCTCCGACGGGGAAAACGACTTTCTTTCGCGTCGCCGGCATTGCCAATGGCTGCCACTACGGAGGTCAGCAGAGGTCGTGGCTGTGCGGACAGGTCACAGGGGTCAGCCGGCCGGACCGGTGCGCAGCAGGACACAAAAAGCCGACACCCCTGGCGGCGGTGAACTGAAGCCCCTGTTCGCTCGGCATGACTTGTAGTGCTGCTGATTTGTGCACTCTGCTCAGCCGGGGAAGGTCGAAACTGCCGGCGCAAGTCTGCATTGTGCTCCAGTGACAGCGGTGGCATTGTTCTCATCACCAGGGAGGCCCCAGCCGTGCGAAACGCTGTCACCGCTGAACGAAACAATACAAATGCCTTAGCACAGGCATAGTACATCGATAAAGAATGGCAGCAGCTCCGGGGCTAGTGTTAAACGGCCCTGCTCTCAATCATGTTTGTTTGCTAGATTTAGGCCACTTAATCGGCTGATGGCATAAATTTGCACTTATGCAATGTGCAAGACAAAGATAAAAACAACCGCACGTCTAGAAGTGTAGGTTATCACTTAAGGGGTATAAATTGTCCGACTCATCTGAAAGCCCGACAAAAGAACAGCGAACGCAATTTTCGAAACGTTTCGTTCTATCAGTGCGCAAGAGTTCCCCAGTCACATCTGCTCCGTTACTCGTACATCAACGAATGATCTACAAGCTCACCCGCATACAAGCATGATAGAGAACTATAAATATTAATATACTAGTAATATCAATAGTTGTGGGCACACCGAACACAACCAGGTAGGGAAGCATGGCTCCGGTCATACCAGCATGCATTATACAAACTGGGACAGTGGAGAGCACTGCGAGCACTTCCGACATTCGATATAAGATGTGAGTTATTATATATAACTTTTTAACCGATTTGAGATCATATTGTGTTCTTTATTGATGGTGAAAAATGGCAATATTTAATACGTATCAAGTGCAATTGTCAGCTGAATATAGATAACGCACCGTCTTCACGTCAGTTTATCTCATACCAATATGAGCTGAAAAAGGCCAAGTTCACGACATCCTCAAAATCCAAGCATGCAAGACCAAGTGTGCTTTAGCATTTGTATCACGGCATTCGCTCGGAACGCCCGCTGACTCTGTCTGAACAGCCAGTGAAAGCTCGTCAGGTGAACACTGTCTGGGAAACGTCTGTGGAAGAATACGTGCTAAGTACGGCTAAGCCTGGCAATGCAAACCAAATCAGGGCCTGTTCGACCTTCACATTCTAGCGACTTGTCATGCAAAGATGAAGGTGTGATGGCTGTTGCAAAATACCCTGATGATGAAAATAATGCAAAGCATCTGCATTTAATAGTCTGAGGACACATAACACATAACTCAGAAGTATTTAGGCGCGACACTGTCATTTGCAATCTGCCGCGGCCTACCACCAACAGCGAAACTGCAACACCAAGATGTACAAATGCATGTGTGTGACCATATCAGGCCCCTGCAACCGATCATATTGCATCCCTTCAACTTGAAACTCGTTACCAGTACAAGTGCCCTACTAGTCAGGGCATGCATGGTGTGGAATGAAACAGCCGACGTGCGCGATGTAAAGGGGATCTCGATCCATGTCTCGTATCGTTTCTAGACTGAAGTAAGGTCACCAGATCAGTAAGTAAGGTCACACACAGGTCACCAGAGTGAGCAGGCGTACGTCACTAGTTCCAGGATCATCGGCTGGGCCATCGGCGGGACCACCTATGGGGGCCAAATTCACTATTGGAGGACCAAATTAAACATGGGGACACACGCCCCTCCAAAAGTATATAAAACAACACCCCTCTCGACGTGTGACTGAATAGCAAGTAGCACATAACAGACATACTTATAGTCGGCCGTACACTTCTTGAAATATTCGAGTTAAAGCTGATTTACGCAACAGCTGATGGATTTCAAGTGTACGCGGAATGATAGCTGTACGAAATATCTGAGGGGTCTCTTCGGGGGCCTTATTACAAATCCTAAGTGTTTCTGGAATTGTGTGAAGTGTTTTAAACATGCGAAGGGGATTTCGGTGGGTGCAATGGCTGCAGATATCGGACGATGGACCAAATTTACTGATCATTGCGGCAACATTTTTGACCCAGCTCGCATTCATTTTCCGAACATCCCCAATAGTCATGTCGACGTCTCGACTAATTTTGCTGTGTCGGAGGAATAAATCTGCAATTTGTTCAGAAATATCGTTGAGGAAATGTGTGCGGCCCAAATGCACTGCGTAATGTATACAAATTATGTGTAAGTGTGCCGAGAGGCCGAGGGACCGGCACTTACGTATGGTTTTCACCATGCTATTGTCCTGTTGTATCTTTTCTGAGCAGTGAGCAGAAGCTAATATCATTCTATCTTCAGAAAAGTCTCTGGTGACCTTCCAGAAAAGTATTGATCGGTTTCCCTCATGCCACCCTGCGCCAACAATCTCGACCGCATTGTTTGTGACCAGCTCATAGATCATGTCCGGCGCTACCTGTCTCAGTCCCAGCATGTTTCAAAGTGTTATCTCCTGCATAAGTTGTACGTACATTGCTGGTGAACTCACGCTGGACTGCCTACGGTCGCACTTGGAGAGACCAAGTCAGAGAGTGGTGCTCAGTGGAAAGGTCTCTGATTGGGCATCTGCTGTATCTGGCACATCCAAAGGCAGATGATCTCGCCTCAGTTGTTCTTTCTCGGTCGCTCTTGATTGCTCTCAGTTCATGTGACATCGTTATGCTCATTGAAGACAATTCCCCTATCACAGCAGCCAAAAATTTTTTTTTTTGTCAATGCCGCACCCACGCTGGTAAATCTGGCGTACTGCTTTCGCCCACTATCGGGGTGGAAACAATTGTGACCAGATTGTGTCACAAGTTTGGTGTTTCAGCATATATTTTTTACCTAAAATATCATCCACCCGTATATTCAGGTGGGATTTTGGTGAAAACACTAAAGTCACTCTCAAACTTTATAATGAGTCAGTGCTGTCCCTTTCCAAAGTTAGAAAGTGAAAACAGTCCCAAATGTAGCAGATGTTCAAGATGCTCGGTGCTTCCCTGCATCTTTTCTGCATGCGTATACACACATGAATGGCATACTTAGCCTATATATGAACGCCACCTGGAAATAATGAACCAATAAGTCTTCATGTCCTCTCAACCGTTCCCGCATCGGCGAGTCCCTGTTAGTAACGAAAGCACCCACTACTTATCCAAATGCTGTCTGTTATAATAATGTTCGATGTGGCGCAAGACGGTGAGCTTTCGGGTAGCCTCCATTCATTCTATTATATTCTTTTATCGAAATATGTTGGCCAAAAGCGACGTATTTAAAGTATTGTGAATGCCATTAAATAACCGATTGCATTGACTTTGCTTTGGCATCACGAGTTAGTAGGTCAGAAAGCAAAAATGCTTTTAAGCTTTTCTACCCTAATTCTGACTTCCTTGTAATTCATTCGTCAGTTCCATGGATAACGCAGGGTTCCACAGAGACGCAGATACACTCAGAAAACATCATAATACGTTTCGTTACTGTATGACGTGCATGGAGGGCATTGCCCATCTTGGGAAGCTCTGCTTTTCCGAAGTATGCAAGACATTTTGTCATATTCTTTTGAGTAAGTTTTTCACGCGCCCCCCGAAAATTTAAATGTCTTCGATAAATCATTAGTATTTTTTGGAATAGGTTGATTATGGCCATGTGGTCACCATGAAATGGCCCTGGAATGGAGCGTCCGAGTAGAGAACTTCGCAGTACCCGTTCGCGTGTGCCGACATGCCCCTGTGAAACGGAAGAACCCACCAGAAAACGTCGAAAGCGCTGCACCTCGGAGAAGAGTCACGACGAGCAGAAACACCATTGCATGGCGGCCAGATATTCTTCTGATGTGACAGAAGTGCTTTCGGAACTACGATCACAAAGACAGCTGTGTGATGGTGTGCTTCGTACAGAAGAAGGAAGTGTTTTTTATGTCCATCGGGCAATATTAGCTGTAGTAAGTCCATATTTCAAAGCGTTGTTCATCAACAGCTTAACTCAAGGCGACCCTGAAACAAGTGATGCCACCTTACGGGATATTTCAGGTGAACTGCTCGGACTGATCGTAGACTACGCCTACAGAGGTACTTGCCACATCACACATGACAATGTCGCCCGTCTTCTTCCAGTTGCAGATCGTCTAGGTGTTCTAGGAGTTGTAGATCAGTGTTGCAATTTTCTGATCAAAGATCTTAAGCCTTTTAACAGCTTAGGTGTGAGCAAGTTTGCTAAGGACTATCTATGTGCAAACCTGGAGAAAGTCGCCAGGAAATACTCTTTAGTCAACTTTACCGAAATCATTCAAAAAAGCTCAGAACTGAAAGACATCTCTGCGAATGATCTGGAAGGCCTATTATCCGATGACGAACTCAATGTAAAAAGTGAACAACAGGTTTTTGAAACCGTCGTGTCATGGGTGGAGTGGAAAGTAGAAGAGAGGAAAAGATGTCTTCCAGCCCTCCTAAATTGTGTTCGCTTCGGCCTCACAAATTATAGATACCTGTCGAAGCAGGTTTGGAATCATCGGCTCATTGTTGACAACCAGGTGAGTAGTGACCATTTGTATTTTCATTATGCACATTTACCTCATACTATATCAGGAACAAAAGCGGAAAGTCTAGTTAAGCAATCGTGGGCATCATGCAGTGTTCTTTTAGTCGTGATGATGTAGTTCATTGTCGCATAGCTCACTAAGCTTCAGTATTCTTCATTTGATTGGTTTCTGGATCATTTAAAATCGCTCGCCCATAATAAATACTTCGGACTATATTACACAAGAAAATAACTTTCCTCACCACAATCCAATGCGTTTAAGCCACTTCCTATCAGACTAGTGCTGGACTCGAATTGAATCGAGACTTGACTCATGAATCAATCGTTTTTGGACGAGTCGCGAGTTGAATCGATTCTTTTTCGCAAAACATATTTTGAGTCGTGAGTTGAATCACATCTTTCTTTAAAAAAATGAGTGGAATCATGAGTCAATCATTCAAATATCATGTGTGGGCAGTGCACACTGAATCATATGGCTCATGAGCTTCATACCACTGAGTCGGATTTGAATCGATTCAAATTTTTGTCAGTCTGCTTGAATCGCGAGTCGAATCAGATCTCAAGATCTATGAGTCGCATGTGAGTCGACTTTAAAAAATTGAGTCGAGCACAAGTCTGCTTCCTATTCTCTAGCTTATTGCGATTGATGAACAAGATGGGCATATCCATGGGCAGTTCTAGGATTTAAGACTAGTTCCCTCAGCATATGAAATACGCATCAAACTATTGGACCATATAAGCTCTTGCGGGATCGATAGTAAAATGTTTAGGTGACACACGTACTACAGGTGAAGCACACTATACACACTCCGTTTCATCACAATATGCCAAATTCTGGTGGTTAGTTATGGTAGAAAACGGTAATATCATCGCCGGAAAACTAGCCTGGGTGTCCTTCCAGGGTCCATTTTGATGAGGGCAGTTGAGCCTTTCTCCAGAATCGCCACCAGTTCTCGTACGACACATAATCACCGTAAATATTTGCACAGCACCACACGGAAGTTCCATCGTCGAATCTCGGAAAACATTGCTCGTGATGAACACCATCTACTCTTAGCGCACTTGGATAGAACGAAAACAATATAATGAAAACTACAGTATCAGAATGTATCATTCCATATAGAAAGTTAGTTTTAAAAAACTCACGTCGTAGGGACTACGGGGAAAGAGGACAGGACTAGAGACTCCTCAAATGAAAGCTGTTCCGAATAATGAAGTGCTTGCGTGAATGTTAAATCGATGAGACAGGCAATTGACATGGACCATATAAAACTATCCTTGCACTGCAATGCTTGCCAGTCAACGTTATTTCACGTGCATACTGAAGCAATTTCATAAAAATAGCGCCCGTGGAAAATGATGCATATTTCTGTTCTGCAGTGTAATGTAATAATACTTAGGCAAGCATATGCAAGTTAATTTGTACCTAATGTCAAGATTTAGCGCTAAACTGAACAAAATTCCTGCAATCAATGCGACGAATTTGAGCAGTTTTCAATAAAGCCTTCTCGTAACTGGCTCCGATATCACCGATGTCGATGAGCACAGGCAGATGCGATGCACCTAACTAAATATTTAATGCACTTAGCCGAAGTTCGAGAATGGGGCATCAACACCATTTATGAAACTGGAAAAAAACAGTTGTGTCCATATTCTGATCCGCGAGCACTTCTGCAGAGTGGCTGCAAAAAAAAACTTCCAAGGCTGTTTTCAAAAGGATAGAGTTTGCAAATATACAAAACCAACGCGGGCAACCACCCCAAAATAGTCTATCATGAAGATGTCACGGTAACACTCGCAATGATGTTCAGGATGCTCAGGCAGCGCTATACGGACCTTCAATCTTCCTGGCGGAGTTCGACTCTTCCGATGGCATGGAAGTGGACCTTACCCATCCTCTTGCGAGACCTCGACAGCCTCATGAAATTCTCCTCTCGGTTGGAGGCTGGACAGCTGGAAGTCCGACCTGTTTCATCGAAACCTATGACGTCAGGTACGATTTCGATAATAAGTGTTAAGCACCGAGCCGGGTGTTTAAAAATGTGTAAACATTATCTCTCCATCTGTCCATACATATGTATTTATATACATATATATATACATATTTATGCACACATACATATATATATCCAATACAATTGTATTATTTATATAAACAACTAAATGCGTAAACAATATTTGTATATATAAAGGTCATATTAGGCTCACATATTGCCCTTGACTTAAATTCATCGAAATATATTTTAATAGCCAGAGCCGGCTTTGCCCCGGCATTGTTTTTCAAGAACAAGCATAAATGAATGCAAGTATATTGACCATAAGAAAAAATGATCAGGTCGATGTGCGTCAGGTTGGATAAGGACCGGATGCAATGGTCAACATCAGGTACATTGATCAAAGTCATAGTTTATGAACTCAGTGATATAATATTTATATTGGAGAATGGCTACAAAAGAAGAAAATATGTCGCTCAAATCTTGTCAATAGAACTATGGAGCAAAATGAGTATATCTGTTTGACACTCGAATATCCTAAGATCAGATTAGGTCACTTCGTTTCGTTAAGTCGTGTAAGTTCAAACTTGAATACCCAGGTATATCACATTTGAATTATACAAATTGCTTTCCCGAGAACAACTAATGTGACAATGCAACATCTCCGTGAGCCATCCAAATTCTGACCTCGTGACTTGACCTGAGGAAACGCTGGGGCAATGTATAGATATGTGCAACGATCACATCAGCCGTCGCCTAAGTGTACACTGTTTGGAAAGTAACTCCACAGAGATAGTAATTCGTGTCAAATAAGGTCAGGTCGCACGAGGTCGTGTCATATCAAGTCATTCGTTGGCCACCCAATGTCATGTTGCAGGAGTTCGGCGGCGCTGAAACCGGAGTCAGGTATGACCTGACGAGGAAGGGGAACATTCGTGTAAGATAACATGAAGAATATGCATGGCACTTGACCTGACCTTACCATTTATATTTGAAATAATTGAAAACAGAATGATCACTGCATGCTGATTGCCACTTTCTGCTTAACAAATTATTCCAAATTCAATTTTCGCAATCAATACGTAATACACTCTACAATTGCTCTAACTTCAATTCAGGAACCTAGCCACTAGTTAAAATTTATCGACAGCAGTTGTTCGTTTTGGTGAAAGTCAGCATGCTCCGAGTTTCGTATTGATATGATCAACCGGCTCCGAACGTCGGCACTTGGAAGATTTTGAAACATTACCACCTTTGGCCCCTCCCAGGTCTATAACATATGATTACATTACCCTGAAATTTGCACGATGGACACAATACTGATGCATAAGAAGTTACTGAGTGTCATGTCTCTGCGCCCACTAGCTCTCCCAATATCCAGAAAATCCTGAGGGGCCCTTGAAAGCTTCTCCCCATCCCAGATCCGGCGAGGGTTAAGATACCGTGGACTGCAGTGAAACGATCTTAGGTGTGTTCTGTGGCCCTACGACCTCAATCCGGTTGTTCTGACTTCGTTAACATGAATGCACGCTGGAGTTTGAAAGCCCCGAAGAACTGACCGAAATGTTGGTTTCCGAAACAATAAAAGGAGATAGAAGTACAAGGGCCATAGCCGATAATGGTGCAGGAACGAGCACGAACACACCATACTATCGGCCCCCTTGAACACCCTTCCTGTGGAACTAATATGCGCCGATTTCCGTCCATGAGATGGGCATGATGAATAAATATTAACTATCAGCTACGCCAGTTCCATATATGGGTTGGGCATGTTTGTATGACAATGTTAAGAATCCAGCAGAAATGTCTGGTGTTCCTCGGTAACCATCTCTCTGGGGAGCAATATAGTCAAAGCAACTGACACGCCAAATGATCCAAACTACACACACATACAAGCATCTCTTTGAAGTCTCCACCAATCACAAAATAAGACGTGTGAATTACTCCCTGTGAAGGTTCAAGTCATAATGGCACACATCCGTAATTTAACATGCGTAAGCTCAAACAACCCTTGTATGGCTTACCACCCTATGTATGACACTGCTTACCTCAAGCAAACTTTCATAGCGTGAAGACATTAAGATCAGAATCGGCCTCCATCTCCCAACATTCCACACCAAACATGCAACGCCGTATTGAAAATTGTCGTTTCTGATGCTAGTCTGTGTGCGTTGGACCTTCGGCGCCGCTGGCGCTTTTGATGCTTCTTTGCCAATCATCTGCGCTGACGTGATTTGGCGCGGCCGCGAACGTGCGCCGACAGGGCGGACCGGTGGTTCCTCTCGATGGACGTGGACATCCGACCGCGCGCCTACCACGGCCTCGAGGTGATCGACAACATGGTCTACATGGTCGGCGGCTTCGACGGCAACGAGCACTTCAACTCGGTCCGCTGCTACGACCCGGTGAACAAGACGTGGAGCGAGCGCGCGTGCATGTACATACCGCGGTGCTACATCAGCACGTGTGTCCTGGGTCAGTAGGCTGAGGTGTAACTTCGGTTAACAGTTTCGCTGTTGAGGAGTGTCTACTGCACTTGGCACTTGTAGTGCCCAGCAGGTGTAAATAGTGGAGCTTCCAGACGTACGAGCTTAACCAGTTTTTGGAAATATTCAGATGGAACCACATGATCACTTTGTTGACATTTTGTTTCACGATATGTTGGAGAATATGACACACCATTGGAATGCTGAACTGTGATTGAACTAGCTTGTGACACAATTGCATTTTTTTGTCCGTTGTCAGGTATGTAAGCTTGTTACTGGCATGGATGTTCTTTTGGAGGTGCTTTTCATACAGCTAGAATTGGTCCAAAGTTAGTCGAAACAGTTCATGCCTTTCCTTCCCCATCCTGTATGAATACACATTTCAGCTTGGGATGTTTAATGCCAGTGTGATGCAATCCAAAGATTGTGCACCACACGTGCCAGTTATCGGCCTGCAACATCAAGCAACGTACTGTTTGATATGGCTGGTGGCAGACACAATGCGCCCGGAAAATGTATTCAAGGTTCCTTTACAAAAACAATGTGCATCTTTAGTCACCTTCATGTCCCCGATCCATTGCACCTCAGTCTTGTCTTTCCATTGCCACCCCACAATGTATGCACTGATCGCCTGCCTCAGACTCCAAGATATACGCGATGGGCGGCTACGACGGCCGCTCTCGGCTCAACAGCTGCGAGAGGTACGACCCGGCGACCAACCAGTGGGAGATGCTGCCCAGCATGCACCGTAGACGCTCGGACGCCTCGTCCGACAGCCTGGCCGGAAAGGTGCTCGCCAGCAATGCCGAAGTTAGGCGGACAATCACGAGTCACTCGCGTCACAATCACTCGCATCACGAGTGATCGCGCGCGAATGTCGTTGGCATTTCGCGTCAGGATGGTGATGCTGCGTCGTTGGTTTTGCCGGGTCAGTCTGCTGTCTTGGGACAGCAGTGGGACAGTGATGTCAAGCACTGGGTCGCAGTACCGTGACACTTCCAGTCGCAAAGAAGCATTTCGATTTGTAAATGTCGACCCGGAGCACTGTACATACCATGCAAATGTATGGTCTCCTTTTTAACTACATGACAGTGAAATCCACTAAATTGCACTACTGATCACACTTCGCATTTATCCTACATTACAGAAACTACACTATCGATCGAATATATTACTTACACTAAGATAGTACATTATAACATTTTTCATGGTGGGCCCTCGAATATAAATATTTCTTCCACTAGGCCAAGGCAGTGTAAAATAATTCACCATGTGGCCTGGAAATGCACAGTTAATGGAATTGTGGTATTTCATCCTCGTCTTCGGTTTTTACCATTTTGCCACATGATGTATGCACAGTCATGCACACAACTGCTAAATAATGTAAAATGCATGTGACTGAAGCGAAAGGTATTCCGCTTGTTAATCCTTAAGTGGCAATCTTTTATTTTCTTCCAATCTTGCACCATTCCCAAGCAACTTCTTCCTTCATCCACACAGTTAATGGTGAAGTAACTTTAGGACACTGGGCCCAGGCTACCTTTTCTTGGTAGCTCAAAGAAAAAGATGTGTACAACCAAGTCGGCTGTAGATGACAACACTGATACACACAGATGGCAGCAGTGGTGGCTAAAGGTGGCAGCACCATCTCTGCAACATATCAGCTTCTTGCCCAGCAGGCAAAGTGCGGCAATCCTGTGGCACATCTTGTAATGGCCACATTGATTAAAAACTAGACGTTGTTGTTATGACACGCCAATCAATGACATCACACTTCCACTACAATAGGTAGCATCGTACATTGATGTACGATGTACGTGCAGTCAACGTACAACTTATGCTGAATTGCTGTGCCATGGGCACAGATGCCGTGAGGTATATTACGCCTCATAATTATTCATGGAACGTGTTATCAGTACGTAGGTGTATAAGTAGGAAGGAGGGACAATGGCTCATGATAATCGTGACACTTGACTTTTTGACGTTGCATAGGGAAAAAAGACTAAAAAAGTGGCTTCCCAACTTGTATAAGGCTCACATACGCCTGCGTGGCCATGCAACATGTAGAGCATCACTGCTTGAAGATGGCTGCAGCTCTAATGTCAGCAGATGATGCTTGAGCATCATGTACGTTTCATTGTGCAGCAATAACATTGCATCATGCAGTTAGCATTTGGCCTATGGCGAGTTGGAAAACACCGCCTTGAAAGCATACACACTGCACAAAAGCACCACACACATTTTTTAGAAAGGCTGAAAAGCTCCACTAGTGTGCTGCAAGAAGAACCTTAGACCCTTTTACGACTCATTCAACCGCTAGACGACATAGCGTCGTCAACTTTTCACGTCGATTGGTGGCGGGTGGACTCGGTAAATTCCGTCGGTTGTGAGATTCGAACCCATAATGTTGCGATCAAGTGTACGACGTTCTACCAACCGCCAGCATGCTAAAATCGTCACCTAAGTTCACCTATTTGCGGCTCGTTGATGTAGTCATGTGCGGTCAGTGACTTCCAGTCTCACCTGTCGATTGGCGACGCTACATGACTCAACGGTCGATGTGTCGTAAAACCAATAACCAACCAACCATGTGCGGTCAGTCTTCATCATGTGCGGCGTACAGCTGGTTGCGATGTCGCCGCACGCGTCGGCAGGTGTACGTGGTCGGCGGCTTCGACGGACAGGAGGTGCTCAACAGCGTCGAGGTGTTCGACCCGGCCGAGGCGTTCTGGAGCTTCGCGGTCGCCATGAACAGCCCGCGCAGCGGCGTCTCGCTGGTTTCCTACAACGACTCGCTGTATGCGCTGGGAGGCTTCGACGGGGCCCGGAGGCTGAGGTCAGGTAGGGGATAGGTTCGGCTAGGGTCAGGCGGGGGATGAGGTCAGGTAGGGACTGGCGAATGAGGTCAGCTAGGGAACGAGGTCTGAGTGCCTAGCAGGAACCGGTCGTTTGGGTCACATGTGGCACAGCAGGTGAGGTCGGATAGAAATCGACATCGAAATTCGGTTGCAGGTCGGAAAAGGAACTACAGGAGTACAAGAGAAGAGCAGCCTAATGACATCATTAGTTATCTTGGAATATTTAAATCGGTACACTAAGTGTGTTGCCATGCATGGCTTGGTGGTGTGACTTATTTCAAACAGTCCCCACAACCGATTCTTCAGCAGTGTCAGACAGTGCTGCACAATTTCAGCAGGTGTTGATAAAGAATGATACGCATGCATTGCCTTTTACGATGCTGTAGTCTACCTTGATATTTGTAGTATATTTTGGAGCAATTTGTAAAAGTATAAATTTAATCAGAGTTCTCGCTGGGGTGGCTTTATGACCTAGGGTCCTATTGCTAAGCAGAGCTTGTTGCGTGAACCCTGGTCCCACCATCCGATCCATGAATTATAGTTCAATAGCAGAATTTTTGACCGAAAGTTTAACGTGCCGCCAATGCACCGACACGGCCGCCCCGCACCTCGTCCCCGGCCTTATCGGGCCAGCTGCCAACTGGCCCTCCCGGCCGGGGGCTAAATGCGAGCGCGCGAGGCGACTCGAACTCTGTCTTGCCAGGACAGAGAAGACGAGTGCATGCCGGCGCTCTTACCAACTGAACAATAGACTACTATATAGGAGCAATAGACTATAATAGAGCCATTTCGTTTTAGAGCTTGATAGTGTCGCTCGACATTGCATGTGTGTATACAAATATAGCCATACCACAGGTGAACGGTTCACCCTGGGAAGCGGAGTCGGCTGGGTCAACGTCAGAGACATGTTCAGTCCCAGGAGCAACTTCGCCTCCACTGTGCTGGACGACAACATTTACGTCATCGGCGGTTTCAACGGTGAGTAGTTAGCGCATGCTTCCCATGAAATTCGGGCCTGCAAAGAACAACACTGTCCAGTTTTTGCCTCGACCTGCTTCATATCATAATTTACTTTTGCCTCTGTATGCTTCACAGGAAGAGGTAAAATTGGACTTATTGGTGTCAACATTAGATAAAGTTTCACCTCCTGAACACAATGCCAGAAGTATCAGCCACTGAAGCGTACTTTCAAGCCTTTCAAGCATACAAATGATATACTTACTTCAAGTGTTCAGGGAGGACAACAAACTTCACCTCAAATTGCCCGAGGTGGATGGGGGTGAAGCAATACTTCACCTTCAGCAATACTTCAATTCTTTTTGCCTCATGGCTCCATTGTTCTTAATTTGGATTTTGTGGTACAATTACGGTCAAACGAATATAAACTGTGTTGGTTTCCACGCTTCGTACCGGTAATATTGACCTTGAAGTGCTTTTTTCATAGCGCGACGTCCTTCCCGGAAGCTAAGTTATGCATACATGTGATATTTTACTCCCAAATGTCATTTGGTTAGCCGACAGAAGTCGCAAACCGGCAAAACAGACCTGCCAGTCGATGAAATCACGACTTTGACCTCCTTGACCTGACCTGGAAAGTGAACGGTATGAGGTAGAAACAGCGAGTTGTTATCACTGGGAAGTTGAAGCACGAAGGCATGAGCCGGCGAAATCCACGTCTTTCTAGGTGGTCTAGAACTAATCAGAGGGAGCAAAATCGCCCCACCCCCCACCTCATCCGCCTCCCGGCAGATGTGGGTAGTAGAAGTAGGTATATGGACCGTGCGCAGTAGTTCTCGGGTTAAGGGTGTGCGATCATTTCGTAAGGCTGATGCTACACTTTCACGCATACACCAAGCTCCCGAAAAGGAGCCAACCAGACATTCGCAGCGGACCACAGCTTCCACGTCTCCTCCGCAGGCTCCACCACCATCCCGGACGTGGAGTGCTACGACGAGGAGCGAGACCAGTGGAAGGACGTGACCAGCATGAACGTCAACCGGTCGGCACTGTCCGCCTGCGTTCTGCGCAACTTGGTCAACGGACGCGACTACTCGTTCCTGTCCAGACTGCAGCAGCAGCAACAGCAGCAGCAGCAGCAACAGCAGCAGAATACAGCCGGCGCGCAGGCCGCCGAGATCGCCGCCCCAGAGCGGACACAGTCCGTGACGACGACGACGGCGGCGGCGGCGGCGGGGGCGGCGGGGGCGGCGGCCGCGGCGGGCGCGACCGCTCACGCGGCGTCCACTGTGCGCGGCTCCCGGCGTAGAAACTGAGTGGTGTGGCACACCAGGATTGGTCTGTGATAGACTCGAAGGACCGACTGAACGCGATCTGGTGGGTCGACACCGGCACGTTCGAGAGGCGGCCCGCGGCCAGCAGCCAGCGGCCGGCGGCCCGCGGCGGAATGACTGTGGCGGCGTGAAAGGAATGACAGATGGAAATGGTACAGGGGGTTGCGTGATGAACACAGAGGCCAGCCAAATCGCCAGTGTGGACTACTTAGGGAGGGAGGTGGCAGGCTCACCTGGATGAATGGTCTCGATGCGAACGCCTTTCGTCGACAGAACCAAACATTACCGGTGCGATCATGTTTGTCTTCCAAATACCGTTTGGCCGTGCGTTGGGACAGAAACACAACTGTTCGGTATCGATGTGGCGGATGTGTGTGATTACGTGCTGCGCGCCTGCGTGCGATTCAACCGCCAACATCAGGTTTTCAACAATCACCCTTCAAACCCCGCAACTGCCGCACGAATGTTCATGGATGCCCGCTTGAGCTAGTCTACGGCAGTCGATATGACATGAAAGCATCACTTCGTTCACCTAGTTTCGGACGAAGTTATCCTTTCAGTCTTTGGAAATACCCGGTTTAGTCGTGTATTCTCTGGTATCCGGAAGTTAATTGCGAAGCGTTGCTCTGGGCTTCGGAAGAACATCTTACATGGATTATGACCAAATTTAGCACTTGATTCTCGTGGCGTTCGTTTGAGAATGACATATTGATTGAAATTGGGATCGTTCAGTAGGCAGCTTTGAGTATGTCTCCCTGATGGCTTCGGAGCTGCATTGTTATTTTGTAACCACTTTTTGCGACGATTCTGCGTGTTATTTTGCCTTAATAAACCATTTCTTTCTGTATCTTTAAGAACATGTGGCTTGCTTGGTGCATATCATACCTAAACTGGATTGTTCCAATCCGATATTCCAGTTGCACCAATGGGCGGAACTTTGATTGGGACATCCAGGGAGGGGAAAGAAGTGAGCAATGCTGGTGACCCAAAAAAACTGACCTGTCACGGTATCGCAGTATCTAAACGATGCTCGGATCAGATCGTTTATTCCTCTCCCGACCAGAGGGCAGGTCGCGCAGTCAGCTGATTGTGCGACCCGCCCTCGGGCTCCACCTGGGTCAGTGGCGGACCCAGGCAGGGTAACATTTCTTCTCGTTGGAATGGAAAATGTAAAGCCCGAATGTACACAAACATGCACAACATAGAATGCGCATCGCACGACACTTAAACATTGCGATCAACAACAGCGCTTCACAAACTTCATGTGTATGCACGCCGCACCGCACCTGTCTACATATCTAGACAGGGTCTACACATGAGGGTCTACATAATCTAGATGACGCCGTCCAACTGCGTGCACAACTGCACGCACCGGTGACCAAGGCGGCCACATCTTAGGGGATACTCCGCGTAGTACCTCAAAATGCCGCAGCCTGATCCTGTCTCCAGGTTTGTATACAGGTGGCAGTGAGACCACTCTGTTCCTCAGATCGTATGCTCGTTTTTGTTCCTCCCTTGCATGGCTCGTGTTTTCCTGCGCGGTTTTTAATGCATCCGCCGTCCATCGCATCCTTTCGCGTACAGTGACATATGAATACTTCGGTACATGATGTGCGATTAAATTGGAAAATGGCGTATTCACATTCCTCATAAAGAACAAGAAGCATGGAGGATATCCATGAAATGAAGTCTCCTGGTTCAATGGAAAAATAATGAACGTAACTGGGACTCCCAACCATCATAACTGTCAGATAGCGCCCTAAGCCGGCGCTTTATATCCTAGAGGCGCCGTTCCGCCATTCCAATCCCTTCGCGATATTGTCCTATGGCATGTCGGAGCTCGATGTCCCAGATTGCGCAGAACTCCGACAGGCGCCGACCATTCATACTCGCGCCGGCGTCCGTCTCTATGTATTGTGGAGGCCCATACATTAGAAACTAGGAATCTAGAGCATCTATAATGCTGTTCGCATCTTTAGATTCCAACGGGTAGTGCGTCAAAAAACCTATATTCCTATCAACGCATGTTAAAACTAGCGTTTTCCCCGACGTTCTACTCTTAGGCATGTGCATCACGTCAATTACAATCACTTCCCCCGGGCCCATGGAATCCGGTTGGGTCAATGGGTGGCGCCGGACTGCCAACACTTCTTTGCTGCGCAGCGCTGGCATGACTACATAATTATTGCAGTCCTGTCTCCGACCTATATGCCATATGCTTCTAGATAGCGTCTGATATAGCTTCTCGTGCCCGCTGTGTCCGTGATTTGAGCAGTCATGATTGTCTTTCATGATCTCCATAATAGCCTGACCAAGGGCCAAACGAGACGAGGCCCCTTTTCCTCCGAATTTTGACGGAAAAACAAACTGTTCTGCAGAAACAATTTTGTGCTATTCTCCGTTTTAGCGCTGGCGAACACAATTTGGGCCAATTCCCACGCTTTACTCTGTGAACCAAAACCAGACACGTCGAAACGTCATGCTTCTGATACCACACAACATCCTCGCTATGCAACGGTGTGAGAAACTGCTCCCGCTCTCATTAGACAGCATGCTTCAGAACCTTCTGTCGCTGTGGGCGCCCTTGCAACAGGCACACCAGCCGAGATAATTTCTGCCGCTGCCGACTCTCCTCCTTGAACGGTTGTGGCCTGCGCAGACCAGGGTGAAAATAATGGTTTTTCGTTAGGTGTGAGACATCGAAACGGGCATGGAAGTATGTCTAAATTTGCCATAGAATTAGTGTCAATTAAAATTATTTTGATGTCTTTCAGACTCAAATTTGAGCCAATGGTGTAGGTACTTACGAGTGTACATTTGTCATTTGCTTTGATATTCATAATTTAGAAAGAGCTATATTCTGGACAGGGAGAAAAGTACCTATGCTATAAACTGATACCGTACGCCATATTTCATCATAGTTAATCCCTTTACTCGAAATTGCGTTGCGAAATGTCCATATATCACTATTCCTTATTAGGAGCTTTAGCATGATACTTGTAAGCGACATACAGTTAGAAAGGAGACACAAAGACTTCATAAGCACGCAACATGGAGCAGGATGGCGATACTTCTTGGAGAAGGATGTCGATTGAGTGTACGGAAAGTGGCATTTTCCACCCTATTTTACGAATACTTTATCACTGGCGCAGACGCTGCTGCTGCCGGTCGCCCGGCCATCTGCGGCTCCACCTTCGATGCGAATGTAGATGCGCCATAAACATGCCCAGTGCGATCTTTCTGTATTCGGTTGGTTATTTAGTCTCAGGGGCGCATCAACCACGTTGGGCATATAGCGCCCAAAACAATGATAGATTAACATCTTAAGAAGATTCGCGCCAACAGAAGTACATTAAACTTCAGATTTCAAATTCTCCATATCGGCTAGCCGACAAGTCGAACAAGCGCTGAACACGTCATCCAAGACTCCAACCATGGTCAAAGCCACCACGCCCACCCCGCACCAACAACAAACAAAAAATTATACGAGGAAAGTGACGAGGGAGCGAGCAAGCTGCCCTACCGCACTGTCGGTCTTACGCCAAACGACCAACGCTGGCGCTGCTCTCACGCCGAATAACCATACACCAGATCGGCAGAGTTCACCGCACCAGCTGCCGTATCACAACACGCTGCCTTCGAGCACACCATATGACCCAGCAGGCAGTAGAGGCACCAGCACCAACACATCACCACGAAGCTGCCACCATTTCGCAAACAGAAAACGACGACACCGCCACCATCATCAGCAATGCACTCGGGGACACTCGTCACGATGGACTGTTGGTCCCGCTAGGCTTCTGTGGCCACACAGGCGGGCAGCTGTGCGACAAGCGGTCCCGACGTCGCTCCGTTGATCGGTGGCGACTGTGTAACCTCGAACAAACCTCAACAAACAAACAAACCTCGAGCGACGCCCGCGCTCAGACCCACAGACACACTCGTCGGTTGTGGTGAGCACGTCGGCACACCTTCATCGCAATACACGAGATGAATGCATCGAATGCAGTAAAAAAAAAGCATGCCAGACAAAACTGCGAACTACTATTGGATTGTAAACAGCTCCAGGACACTGGGTCTAATTATCATCACAGCAGTCCATTCGTTGTCCAAAAAGATCTCTGCGATGCCAACAAGCTCAACTACCATATAAGCTGAATACAACACCAAAAATGGCTTCTCAAGTGATCTATCCAGCATTGTGATCTGCCGTAGCGCCGCAGTAAGCCCGGCATAAACATAAATAAAACGCACATCATCTAACCGCACGATAAGGCTTCAATATTGGCATCAAGCGAAGCGCCACTGAAGCCGCTCTCAAGCAGAGAACACCAGCAAAGATGCGTGTCGCGGAGCGTCGCCGATAACGAACAAAGGTGAGATTCACAGCAGGTGCACAACGAGCGTTTCAGGTTCTCACCATATATCATGAAAGAGCAGACATCCTACGTGACTTTCATACAACGAAGAATGGCTCTTAAGTGCTCCTGGGTTTTAGACATTGCGTGAGAAGAAATGTACGACCTTCAATATACCAGGAGGTGCTGAGCTTACATCAAAAGTACGGTTAGGGGGATTACGCTATATTACTCAACGTTTCGGCCAGGGGCCATCGTCAGGATGGCCCTCGAACGTTGGAGTAATATAGCATAACTCCTGACGATGGACCCTACTTGGTAATATAGTATTAAACTCAGCACCTCCTGGTATATTGAAGGTCGTACATTTCTTCTTACGTGACTTTCAATGAATTTGTCCAGCACTTTTATACCTTGATGTGTCGATAACATGGTCGAGATCTGGTGGTGGTAGTGGTGGATTTGAGCTTTAGGGTGCATCGACTGCATTGGGAATTTTGCGCCCATTGGTCTAAATCTGAATATCAGTTGACTTCGATGCAAATTGTTACCAACATGGAGCCTGTGCAGACGTGAAGGTCACAAGAGCACGCCAGGCGCGAAGCCTAAGCCTCAGCAGCGCACGTGTCGGCCGCCCGTTGGCACCATCTCGCAGCTGGACGTCGGACGAAACCGAGAGTCGAAACGGCCCGCCACAATTCGGCACGGCGGGGCGGGGATGGCCGAGTGGTTAAGGTGTCGGGCTATGGGTACCAAAGGTCCCTGGTTCGACTCTAGCGCCACTCAGGACATTTCCCAATCCCGCGGCCCACAGGCGAAACAGCGTGGGCGGCGCCATTAGCCGTGAATGCGCATAAAGTGTGTCGTGAACCAACCAATAAACAAACAAACAATTTGGCACGGCGTCGGCGGTCCGGCGCTTCGGCTACTGCACGGCGGGTGCGGTCCGACCGGCCGGCCCGGCCCTGGCGAAGCTACGGTCCACGCGCACGCCCTCCACACCACGGCCATCCTGACGTCGGGTCGGTTGGTTATTGGTTCTACGACACATCGACCGTTGAGTCATGCAGCGTCGCTAATCTCTCACGCCGACTGGTCGCGGGCGAGGAGCAGCGGCAGGTGAGACCCGAACCCACAACCTTTCGATTGTGAGACGAGCAACTTACCCCTAGGCTACTCGTCCCCCGGCCGTCGGGTCACGTCAGCTGGCCGACAGCACGTCCCAGGTGAAGTTCGGCTCCTCCTTGCACGCCTCCAGCGTGACCGGCGCGTCCTCTCGCTCGGCCGCCGCCAGGCAGCGGCCCAGCACCAGGTTGAAGATGGGTGTCGCCACCTGCAAGCCAATCGATTCGGTGCAATCACGACGCACACATTTGAAATTGCCGCAGCAAAAAGGAGGACGTCATTAAAGCAGTAACCCCCCACTGTAATGCGATTGCACCTGCGCCATGAGAAATCACCGCAGCACCTGCAGCGAGAGGTTGGACGACTGAATGGTGGTTTCATCTTTCTAACAGCTGCGCAGTGTCCATCATAAATACGAGCAAAGTGGTGGGGGAGCGGGCAAGCTGCCCTGCCGCACTGCTGCTCCCACGCCAAATGACTAACGTTGGCGACCCGCTGCCGGTCTCATGCCCGAGGACTGACCTTGGCGACCCGCTGCCGGTCTCATGCTTGAGGACTGACCTTGGCGCCACGCTACCCGTCTCATTGAGGACTGATCTTGGCGCCCCACTGCCCGTATCAGGCCTGGGGACTAACCTCGGCGCCTCGCTGCCAGTCTCATGCCTGAGGACCGACCTTGGCGCCCCGCTGCCCGTCTCATGCTTGAGGACTGACCTGGGCGCCCGCTGCCAGTCTCACGCCAAATGATGATAATTATGGGGGTTTTAGGGTGCGTCAACCCCATTGGGTTATATTGCACCCATAACAAGGTTGTCTAAGCAAGCGTTACAAGGTCACATAAGAATATCTAGCATCGGTAACCATTAATGCACTTTATATAAAATCTGAGGAAGCAGTTTATTAGTCAGGTAGGTGAATATATTACGTCAAATCCTATATTCTCAAGGAAGCACAAAACCGCTCTATTGTGTATAAATCTGGAAACATCTCCCAATAGGTCCTTCAACTTCATAGCATTCGCGTCATATCCGTAGTGGCGCCTGCGTTCTTCTGTGTATCCCGGGCACGCCACCAGCACGTGGTGCACAGTCAGCGCGGCATTACACCTAACACATTTCGGCCTGTCGTCCCCGCACAATAAATACCTATGTGTCGCAAGAGTGTGACCAATTCTGAGACGACAGGTGGCTACCTCGTGCCTTCTAGTCTTGCTGAAGGACGAGGGCCACGGAGCCAAGTACGGTTTGATTTGTTTTAATTTGTTCAACTCCACTTGGTCCCATCTGCCCTGCCACCGTCTGAGAATAAATGTCGAGATAATTGGGTAGTAGTCACTGGCAGGAAGTGGGAGAACGCGACGCCTTGGCACTTGCGCTGCACGCCTTGCAGCCCGGTCGGCCAGCTCGTTACCCCCGATTCCGACATGTGCCGGAATCCAGCACAGTATTACCTGTTTTCACATGCGATGTAGCGAAGTGAGGTGCGATAAAATGTCTCGTACAATGACATGTTGCTGGTTAAAACTGCGCAACGCCACAAGACTGCTCAGAGAGTCACTCATAATAGCATGTAAAATCTCGTCGTCGACCTCGATGTATTCAAGGGTTTTGCTGATTGCCGTCAACTCTGCAGTGAAGACCGTGGCATGTGGCGGGAGGGTGAAAGATCGTATGGTGGATCTTCTTACAAAAGCACTAACGAAAGCTCGAAGACCGACACCCACGCCGGTGTCGGTCTTCGAGCCATCTGTGCAAGTAAGGGTGTAGCCATGATACGCTGAATAAATGTGTTCGAGTGTACGCGATAGTAGCTCCTCTTTTGTCATATCTTGTTTTCTCTCGACAGCGAGGGCAATGTCGATGAAGGGGGTGATAAGCTCCCACGGGGGGTTAGTTGTTTGCTCAAACTGCCTGATACCTTGCATTCTAATTTTCATTTCTCACAGGAGAGTTCTCATTCTCACACAATAGGGTGTTCCTCTCTTAACATCATCACGAAGGGCCGCGTGTATGTCACGGGAGAACACCGCTGGATATGGCGGGTGTGCCGGGAACTGTCGCAATTTGCAGGCGTATCTGATACCGAGCATTTCGCGCCTGATGGACAATGGTGGTTCATGAGCGTCCGCTAGTACGCTGACCATTGGAGATGTGCGAAATGCTCCGGTAATTATTCTCAACGCAGCGTGGTGTACTGGATCTAGCATTCGCTTCATGGTAGCACAGGCACCGTCATATATAAAACACGCGTAGTCAAGCTTGGAACGAATAAGATTACGATATAGCAGATGCAGAGACCTTCGGTCAGCACCGTATGACATACGAGAAACACACTTCATTATCGACATGGCCTTAAAACACTTCTCTCTGAGCGCTTTGATATGTTCCCGGTATGATAGACGTTGGTCGAACTGTACTCCTAGAAAACGAGCCATTTGTACCGACGGAACGTCTTGTCCGCACAGCTTCAGCGTCATGTCCGAGCAGCGACGTCGATAAAAACGAATTGCTACCGTTTTTGCTGTCGAAGACCTAAAACCATTCCGATGTCCCCACTTCTCGAGTCGAGAAACTGTAAGTTGCAGCTGTCGTTCCATAAGAGGAGTTGACGAGATGCACGACCAGATCGTAAAATCGTCGGCAAAGAGAGATCGTCCGATTGAAGAGGGAAGTGAGTTACCATTCACGCCAAATGACTAAGGCTGGCGCCCCGCCACCGGCATCACGCCCGAGGACTGACCTTGGCGCCGTAGTTCCACTGCTGGTCGCCGTTGTGGCCGTGACAGGCGGCCAGCACGGGCGCGTGCTCGCCTGCCTCTACACACAGCTCCTCGCCGGCCGCCTCCAGCACCAGCTCCTGACGGGACGACTCGTGGAACACCTGTCGGAACACGGTCGGTTGGCGCCCGCATCGCGGGGACGAGCAGTCTAGGGGCAAGCTGCCCGTCTCACAATCGAAAGATTGTGCGTTCGAGTCTCACCTGCCGCTGATTGATTGATTATTTGGGCTTAAGGGCGCATCAACTGCTACTGGTTATGTAGCGCCCATCTCACCTGCCGCTACTCTTCGCCGCGACCGATCGGCGTGCGAGATTGGCGCCGCTGCATGACTCAGCGGTCGACGTGTCGTAAGACCAATAACCACCGCACGCGCAACGCAACGTCAACTGTTGGTCGAGGAGACGGACAAGCGGCCAACGAGACCGTCCGGAGCCGTCGACGGAGCCGCGGCACGGGCGGAGAACCACCAGCTGGCGACAGTCGGAGACGGAGACGGAGCGCTCGGTCTATCGCCGCCGATGCCGTGCGCTTCTGGATTCAGGGAGCTTCTGGATTCAGGGAGCATAATCTTTGGATTATGATATATAAAGAGCAAATCTTCGGATGGCACGTTCGTTTTGGTATTGGAAAGCATGTCTTCAATTTTTCTGCCTCGCCCTCACAGGGCCGCCGTCTGACCGCAGGGACACCTTCCGCACGACCAGACACGTCCCAGACATGTGGACCCGAAGGAACACCTCCCGCGCCAACACGCAGGCTGCGGTCTGACAACACGGACCCCTCCCGGCCCCACGAGGCCGAACAAGTCCCAACACGACGCTCCTCCGCCGTCTCCGCGCGGCTGGTCGCTGGCAGAGTATGGTGGACGTCGGGAACACTATCGACGTTCCCCACTACTAACAAAGAAGGGAACTACGTGTCCGTACACACTACAACGTCGAGTTCCTTCAGGTAGTGCACAGAGGTTGGATTTATAACTTCCGCTTTTGGATTCAGGGAGCATAATCTTTGGATTATGATATATAAAGACCAAATGACAACACCCAGAATGTGGCTGCTTTTCCAACCATGGTGGATACCAAAGCGAGCAAAAGCAACACCTATCAAGCTAGCATAGTCAGATCATACCGCCAGCGAAAGAGGTTCACAGCAAATCATCTACAAAGAATACCATGTATCTCCATTACATGTCGACTATAACACCCCAACATAACCCAGACCCACCACTTGCCTGCGCCACCGGGACAGGGAACCAACACCCACCTGCAGCGAGTAGCCGGGACAGGGAACCAACACCCACCTGTAGCGAGTAGCCGGGACAGGGAACCAACACCCACCTGTAGCGAGTAGCCGGGCTAGGGGACCGACACCCACCTGTAGCGACTCGCCGGACCAGGGGACCGACACCCACCTGTAGCGAGTCGCCGGACCAGGGGACCGACACCCACCTGTAGCGACTCGCCGGACCAGGGGACCGACACCCACCTGTAGCGACTCGCCGGGACCAGGGGACCGCCCCTGCTGCCGGAGGGACCGACACCCACCTGTAGCGACTCGCCGGACCAGGGGACCGACACCCACCTGTAGCGACTCGCCGGACCAGGGGACCGACACCCACCTGTAGCGAGTAGCCGGGCCAGGGGACCGACACCCACCTGTAGCGAGTAACCGGGACAGGGAGCCAACACCCACTGTAGCGAGTAGCCGGGACGGGGAACCAACACCCACCTGCAGCGAGTAGCCGGGACGGGGAACCAACACCCACCTGCAGCGAGTAGCCGGGACAGGGGACCAACACCCACCTGTAGCGAGTGCCGGGACGGGGAACCAACACCCACCTGTAGCGAGTAGCCGGGACGGGGAACCAACACCCACCTGTAGCGAGTAGCCGGGACGGGGAACCAACACCCACCTGCAGCGACTAGCCGGGCTAGGGGACCAACACTCATCTGCAGCGAGTAACCGGGACAGGGAACCGACACCCACCTGTAGCGACTCGCCGGACCAGGGGACCAACACCCACCTGTAGCGACTCGCCGGACCAGGGGACCGACACCCACCTGTAGCGACTCGCCGGACCAGGGGACCGACACCCACCTGTAGCGACTCGCCGGACCAGGGGACCGACACCCACCTGTAGCGAGTCGCCGGACAGGACGACTCGCCGGGACGGGGACCGACACCCACCTGCAGCGACTCGCCGGACCAGGGGACCGACACCCACCTGTAGCGACTCGCCGGACCAGGGGACCGACACCCACCTGTAGCCGGTCGCCGGAGCAGGGCCGCACCAGCAGGCCGACGCCGTCCTTGACCCGGCCGTCGGCCGGCTGCACACACAGCCGCGTGCCGGTCAGCCGGAGCCGCAGCGGGCCGCCGGCCGCGCCGTCCAGCCGGCCGCCGCCGCCCACCATGCCGCCCGGCTGCCGGCCGCGCGTCTCGGGCACCTCCAGCTCCGGGTACACCGTCTCCAGGTACCTGGCGACGCGGCCGCGCCGGCGCTGAGTGGTGCTGCGCACGACGTGCCGGCCCGCCCGGACGGTCCGCACGCTTCTCAGGGGCGGGGGTTGCCGAGTGGTTAAGGTGTTGGGCTTTGGGTACCAAAGGTCCCGGGTTCGACACTAGCGCCGTTCGGGACATTTCTCAATCCCGCAGCCCACCTATGAAAGTGTGGGCGGCGCCATTAGCCGTGCATGTGCATAAAGTGCGTCGTGAAACACCCAATAATAAATCAACAGCATGCTTCTCAGGCGGCTCACAACACAGCGTGCCCACACATGCGGCAACGTAGACCGGTACTGCCCTCCCACTGGGAGCTGTGGGGCACTCGATACCAGTACAGTACGTTGAAAGGCCCCCATACCAAGGAGCCGAGGAGCGCCGGATCGCTTCGGGCACACTAGACATTCGCAACGAGGTGTTTCCAACACGCGGTTCCACCGTTCAGGGAACTCCGCAGGGCAGTGACAATGCCGGCAGGCACGGGAGCAGACGAACCGTGGAGGGATAAAATGTCTGCGGCGATGCATTTTAACTCTCCACAGCGGAAGATGCATTTGATTCACATTCACAGTGATTTTGTTTATTTATTTATTCACAGTGATTCGCATTGCATTCACAGTGATGCATTTTAACTCGTTCAGCATTGCTGCCATCTCCAGTTTGCTGCGTGAGCGGGCAGCTGAACGCGCGACCAGCGTGCGATCGTGTCTCGCGACTGCGAGTACTTACCACTTGAACGATTTACAGTTGAGATTCTTCCGAAGCTTAATCCGGCTGGTGATGTCGCCGTACTCCATCCCAGCCGCATTCGGGAACGAGTCGTAAAAGAGATCCTGAAAAGACGGCGCATCTTCGGGATAACCGTTGCATATTTGCACCGGGCACGTGTTGGTAGTTCGCAGCAGTGCTCCCAATCCACTGATCACATTCACGTCTGCATTTTAATAATGGGCGCTGTATGGACAGTGAAATCGATGCGACCTAAAGCTCAGATAACTAGCCAAACTAACCTGCATTCTGATACACGAGAGCAGCAATTGCTGCGGAAGGTCGGGACTGATCCACACCAATATTCTGGTGCATACTGGCATTCGTCTGGCTACACCAATAATAATCACAGCTACAAGACAATGGAGAGCCGCTGGTTATTAGTTTTACGACACGTCAACCGTTCAGTCATGTAGCGTCGCCAATCTCTCACGCCCATTCGCCGTGGGCGAAGAGCCGCGACAGGTGAGACTCGAACACACAATCTTTCGATTGTGAGACGGGCAACCTACCCCTAGACTACTCGTTCTCATATAAATTGACAGCCAACAGTAACAAGCAGTAGAAAGTAGTTAGCAACAAGACAGCCATTTTTTGCTCAGCTGGTGACATCTGTGGGTGACCGTGCGAACCTTGTAGTCGTCCAGCCAGACCAGCACCAGACGCAGCAGGTTCTGCAGCACGGACTTGCTGCCTTTGGGCGTGTCGTACGGCCGACGCTTTCGGAACACGTGACCGATCCGGGAGCAGGGGACGATCTGTATCCGCCCGCCGCACATCCACACCTGGGGTCAGAGGTCACATAGGTCACAGATCCAAAAGCAAGGCACGATCTGTATCCGCCCGCCGCACATCCACACCTGGGGTCAGAGGTCACATAGGTCACAGATCCAAAAGGCAAGCCACGATCTGCATCCGTTCACTGCACATCCATGCCTGGGAAAAAGGTCAGAGGTCACAGATACAAAACCTGGGTAAGATCGGAATCTGCCCGCCGGAGGTGTACAGGTGTGTATGCACGCACCTGTAGGCCACAGAGGTCAGAGGATCCAGATTGTGGAGCTGGGAACGGTCAGTACTTACTACCAGATATTCACGCTTGGAGCTAGAGTGTTTAGGCCGGAGGACGCTTCGATCAGTACTTTATCTTTCTCTCACCAAAGAAACAGTGGTCACCTAGATCTGAGAGCAGGGTTCGATCTGTGTCCAACCACTTCAGGGCCATGACGTTCAGGTCGGAGGTCATACAGACAAGTCCGGGTCAGGTTCACGGTCAGACGAAGATCAGACGCGACAGAAACGTGAGACGGGGTGCAAAATCGGGCACGAGTCGTGCAGTCCAAAATATACATTTATCCGAACAACTTCATTGAGACAATGCGAACCCCAGACAGGTTCTCCTGGATAGCACAAGTGTTGTTGCAACCTATGTCATTGCAAATGGGCACATCACCGTCCGTCCGCGGCAATACGCTGTTTGCTGTTTGATTCATTGGCTAGGTTCTCGACGCACTTTATGCACGATCACGGCTAACGGCACCGCCCACACTGTTTCGCCGGTGGGCCGCGGGATTGGGAAACGTCCCAAGTGGTGCGAGTGTTGAACCCTGGACCTGTCCTACTCAGAGCTCAACACCTTAGCCACTCGGCCAACTCCGTCCCGCGCGCAGATACACGTGACAGTGCCGGTCTGCAACAGGCACAGATTAGGTTAGCATAACGAGGCAAATGTCAACTGTGGTGATGGTTACTGGTTTTACGACACGACGACCGTTGAGTAATGTGGCGTCGCCAATCCCTCACGCTGATTGTTTGTGGGCGAAGAGTAGCGACAGGTGAGTCTCGAACCAACAATCTTTCGATTGTGAGACGGTCAACTTACCCCTAAACTACTCGTCCCCCGAATGTCAACTGTCCTATCATTGTCTACTGCAGCACTTGAACGGCTTGAACGTGCGGCAAGCCACGCCCAGCCCGATGCCGAAGAGCGCGACGGTGTGGACCGCACGCCCCCACCACCAGCCGTGCCAGCGCACAGCCGTCGGACGCTCACCCGGAACGAGAGCTCGAGGTTTTCGCCGCCCCAGATGTCCATGCCGTCGTCGTAGCCGCCCAGCTCGTAGAAGTAGCTGCGGTCCATGGCGAAGAGGCCGCCGGCCATGGCCGGGGAGCTGCGGCGTCACGACCGTCAGTCACCGATCGTCACGTGACGTGACACGACCATCTGTCACTGATCACATCGTCGCGTCACGTCACGTCACATCACGTCACACGCCACTAACCACATCGTCACGTCTCTGATCCATCGTCCATCATGTCATCGTCACATCACGTCACGTTACGTGGCGACTGCATAACACCGTGTCAAATGCATGCAACTTTTATCTCCACCTGACGACATGATGCTACGCTTGATCATGGAAGCGTGACAATACGCAGTCGTGGCAGAGGCAACATACGGACAATGTAGCGCTGTAACAACGCGCAGCCACAAGAAAACTCCTATTTTTCTGTATGGAGACGCCGGCTGTCCGGACATCGGAGACATTGACGGAGGTCATCTTGCCATGTGAATAGCCGATTCGCGTACGCATTCGATCTGTTTGCCATTCCTAAATAGAATAGGTACATATTCGGGGCGGAACACTTGCGAAGGCCGGTCACGATAACACCTCGCCATCTATATGGCAACATTACGGTAGTACAAGTCTGCGACCACAAAAATAAATATCTACTGTAATTTGTCTCTCCCTGAGTTATCTAGTCCCCGCCATCTGCACCGGTCAGCATCGTGAAATTAACTTCATCACCTGGAGAACATGAACCGGGAACTGCAAAACCCGCCATGGTGTAGAAAAGTCGGCAACATGAAGGCATAAAATAACATGCGGAAAATGGCATTGTTGCAAAATAAATCCGAAGGAAACTCCACGGGAAGACGTACAGCGGAGCCGGCAGTCGGCATGCAGGCTGAATGTCACTTGTTTGTTTGTTTATTGGGTGGTTCACGATGCACTTAATGGATATTTACGGCTAATGGCACCGCCCACGCTGTTTCGCCGGTGGGCCGCGGGATTGAGAAATATCCGGAGCGGTGAGAACGTCGAACCACTATATAGGCCATCCCACCCCGCTGAATGCCACTTAATTTCAGTGAGGTCAATGTCGCAAGTCAGAAGACGGGCACAAACGTCCAGTATGAGGCGGCATCTACTTGAACTCTCCGCTCTCTAAAACCTACACTCCCAACATCTCCGCTCAGCAGTGGCGCCAAGAGCGCCAAGAGCACCAGCGGCGCCAAGAGCGCCAAGAGCGCCGGTTGGTTGGTTGGTTATTGGAGTTTAGGGGCGCATCGACTAGAGCCAAGAGCGCCGGCGGCGTCACTCACTCGATGGGGCCGACGAGCCGGTCGGGCCGGCGCCGCTGCGCCTCGGTCAGCGCCACCCACTGGAAGTGCATGTCCCAGCCGAAGCCGCCGCGCACCAGCGGCGACGCGGCGTACGCGAACGTGTCGGCGTTGATGGTGTCGATGACGGGCACGGCGACGGTGCGCCGGTCGGCGGCGATCGGCGCCACCAGCGGCCACAGCCACGCCGCGTTCACCTCCACGTGCGAGTCGAGGAACACGAGCACCTGGCCGCCGGCGGCGCCCGGTCAGTGCGTCGCGCCGACCGTCCGCGGCGTCGTCACCATCACCATCGCCAGCATCAGCATTAGCATCAGCATCAGCATTAGCATCGCTGTTCCAGTCAGCTACCATCATAGTCATGACCAACAGTATCATCATCAGTACTATTGCCATCACTATCCCACCGCCGTCACCATCACCACTATCCTACCACCGTAACCATCACCAGCATCAGCATCGCTGTTCCAGTCAGTCGGCATTATGATCATAATCATCAGCATGAACATCGGCATTATTTCCATCACTATCCCATCACAATCGCCAGCTTCAGCATCGCTGCCACAGTCACCATCATCATCACAAACATAATCACCAGTAACATCATCAGCATCATTACCATCACCATCATCACCATCCCACCACCAGCATCATCTACTCTCGACCATTACCGACGACCACTGCGGTATTTCAGCCCACTTCCGGACCGTGTGCACGAGTTGAGGCCGTAGGTCATGGACTACCGGAACCCACTATCGGTGGCCAATTTGAGCGACTTTCGCGCTAATTCCCAGGATATTTCCCAAAAGGTAATGCAATAAGCTGACACCCTGTGCCGTACCCCTCTGAAATACATCTGACCACGCCCCCGTTATGGCTGCGTTTCACTCGAGTTGGCTGAATACAATCCAGACCCACGGAAGTGTTGTTCATATTTGATTTTAAATTGGAATTATACTCACGGCGCGCAATATCTCGCCGCGACTAGCCACATCATTCAGCGATAGCATTGAAATTGAGGCGCAACTGGGCACCGTCGATCGTCGGAGGACCCTCAGGACAGCCGTGACGCACCAGTGGCGTGGCCGGCCTCGAGGGCTGGGTGGCCGGACGGACGGGTTTGTACTGGATATCTGAAGAGCGGTCCAAACCTGCCTGGTGGTAGGATCGGCCGCAAGTCGGGTGACCCCAGGGTCGTCTCCCGCGGGCAGTTTAAGGCGGGGTAGTACGTTGCTGGTGGGGTGGGTGGTTCCTAGGCGACTAGGGAAGGGTCGCCTTGAGCTCGCTGTTTAAGGAGTGGTCGTTCCTTGCTAGTGGTGCGGACGGTCGCCGGGCGACTAGGGAATGGTTTCCTCACGCTGGCAGCTTAAGGAGGAATGTATCTTGCCGCTGGCACGGACGGTTGCTAGGCGATTAGGAACGATTGCTAGGCGAAGGGTCGCCTCATGCTCGCCGTTTAGGGAGGGGCAGTATCTTTCCGGTGGCATGGCCGATTGTTAGGCGACTAGGAACGATTGCTGGGCGAAGGGTCGCCTCACGCTCGCTGTTTTGTTTATTAGGTGGTTCACGACGCACTACATGCACATTCACGGCTAATGGCGCCGCCCACACTGTTTCGCCGGTGGCCCACGGGATCGGGAAATGTTCTGAGCGGCCCTAGTGCCGAACCCGGGACCTTCGGTACCCACAGCACGACACCTTAACCACTCGGCCATCCCCGCCCCACCCTCGCTGTTTATGAAGGGCCGTACCTTGCCGGTGGCGTGGGAGGCTCCGTGTAGTCTGGCGCGTATCAAACCCAGACGGACGTCAGAAGCCAACAGTCGCACCTGCCAGCGGCCGACACAGGTCAGCAAAGGTCAACAAAGGTCAACGGAGGTCAGCGGTCACACCTGACGCAGAGCGTAAATTAACGTGGACTCGGATAGCATGCGAGCTGATGTTCAAATGCATCACGGTACATGATAGTTGTTGGCAAAGGTCAACAGACAAATCCGGAGTAAATCGAGATAAATTACAGGGCAGGGCGACAGCGCCGCATAACAAGCAGCCCCGGTGACATGGCGGCGCCGGACCACAGAGACAAGTGCTTGAGTAAGGACACATTTGACTGCAACATCATGAATGTCAGGTATTGCGATGGCATATCACCAGGAAAATCCATGGCGCGTTTACCCGCGTTTATTAATAAATGCGCGCTTCGTCATTGTTTCTCTTTGCAACATAAAAGCTTAGTCTCTCGAACACAGGGCTACGTCTAGCAAGATTTCAACGGGGAGGAGTGCTACAATTGACTCCAGAGGGCCAAATCTCAGCCTTTCCAGCTCCCCATCCCCAGTACGTTCTTGGACAATGGGGAACGCGACTTGACTGTCCTGCTGTTGCGAGTGGTGGGAGCACGGCCCTGCAGTTAAGCTATTACAGACCCTGGTCGAGCATTGCCATGCTTTTGGAATGCAAATGGACTTCTTCCGTCCATCGGTGGTATGCCGACGCTAAGAGCTAAACACGTACACTGCACCATCCATGGCAAAAGGTCGATCTTTTTCTATCCTGGGGATTAGTGACTTTCTGCCAGAAAATATGGGAAATGTGCTGCTTTTGCGTTTGTTTATTTCTGACCTTAAAAAACAGGCTTCAGCATTCGGAACATGAGCCGGGTAGTGGGACTTGTGATGGGCGCAAGAGGGTCCACAGGTAACAGCCCACAGGTAACAGTCCACACTTCTCTCGCAGTTCACCCGGAGCAGAGGCCTAGCATAAACAAATAAAATACACCTGACCAAGGTTGGATTTGTCCGTTGGAACCGAGGACGTGGGGAGGAACATCAGGGTATAATCCAGTACGTGGAGGAAATTTTCCTCAAACCTGTGGCATCGGAATCTCAGGATTCTTCCAGCGAATTTTGTGCGCTTCAACACAGAGCAGTTTCATTGTCCATGGGCATCATTTAACTTCTAAATAAGAAAAATGGAAGGAAAATTTCCCGAAGGGGACAATGTTTTCGATGCAGAAAGATCCAGGAAGAGACTATTTGTACCCAAGTATGTGACCCACATCCATGGTCAGGTGTCATACCTGGGGATGTACACTACATCCTGAATGCATTAAAATTATCGATGATTCGAGATGAAATATTTATCGAGAATCTTGGATAAGTTGGTTGGTTATTGGTTTTACGACACACCGACCGTTGAGTCATGCAGTGCCGCCAATCTCTCACGCCGATTGGTCGCGGGCGAAGAGTAGCGGCAGGTGAGACTCGAACCCACAACCTTTCGATTGTGAGACGAGCAACTTACCCCTAGACTACTCAGCCCCGAGAATCTTGGATAAGCAATGACTTCAGTGCAAGGAAACGTGGCTTCGTGTCGTTTTTCGGCGGTTTTCAGTGCAGACCAAGCGATGAAACTGATTCTAAATACGTGCAACAAAGCATGCGTATTTTGACAAAAGCGGGTAAGTAATCACATCAAATAACGCACGTCACAAAACCCAAAATGTTAGTACCGATATATCTGCCATGCTCTAACAGGTCACGGCTTCAGGCTCTGAGCATGCATAGAGGAGCAAGGTGCCATCGACTTCATGCAGAGGCTTGTGCAACACGGATCGAATCAAACACGGATGAAAGCGACTGTCACTGATCATGTCCCGACATCCCTACCTCCCCATGTCCAATAGCGGGGAGGTTACCAATCAAACCTGCGCACAGGGAGCCACCAAGCTGTCACACAGAACAATATGGCAAACGCAGGTCGGCTGCTCGGAAAGCTTACCTTTAGCGACTTCCCACACTTCCGGCATACTGACAGGCATGAAAATAAAACAGGTCATAATGACGCCAACCCGTTCACGCTCCACAGTACACAGGATGACAGTCGGGAGCACAATCTCAGTCACTGGGCGGGCTCGTGCAACAGTGGAGGTGCCCAACAGAACACACGCGTCCGCTCAATTATGTCCCTCGTTACCTCCCACCTACCTTTCCCTGCACGCCTGCCACACCAGAACCGCCTTCCCTGCCACGCTCGACGCGCCGCATCCCACTCCCACCTGCCTCAGAGCTTCGCCACCAGCCCAGCTCCACCCCACGCCCGGCCACCCCTGCCAGCCCACCTTGTCCTGGGCTTAGGGGCGCACAGACTGCTTCGGTCCTACAGCGCCCACCTTGTGCTGCAGCCGGTGACTGGCCAGGTGCTGCCGCACCGCCTCGCGCAGCCCGACCGCGTCGCTGGCGTCGTCCACCAGCAGCACCTCGCGCAGCAGCTCCGGCGGCGACCGCTCCAGCACGGTGGTCAGCGAGCGCAGCAGCGTGGCCGCGTGCTCGTTGTAGAAGCAGATCACCACGCTGACGTCGGGCAGCGCCGCCGGCCGGGTCAGGTTGCGGCAGCTGCCGGGGAAGCCAGTGTCACCTTGACATGTGTGGAGGGAGTCACCGTGACAGGTGGGGAGGGTGCCACGTCAGCTGCCGGGCGGAATGGTGTCACCAACAGCTGTGGACTCAACAGCTGAGGGGAGCGGTGTTGCAATATCTGGGGAGAAGAGGTGATACAGCAACTGGGAACAAGGCTAGCAGCAACGCTGAAACTATCTGCCCACGATTTTAGCGGGCTAAAAATACCTGGTTAAAATTA
Organism: Imbricaverruca yamaguchii; assembly: GCA_034440575.1. Classification (NCBI taxonomy): domain Eukaryota; kingdom Metazoa; phylum Arthropoda; class Thecostraca; family Neoverrucidae; genus Imbricaverruca; species Imbricaverruca yamaguchii. The sequence goes on from JAOTOL010001629.1 coordinate 637,063, forward strand.
CGGTTGGTAGAAAATGAGTAAATGGCAAAGTATTTCATAGGAATAGCTAATGCAGACAATATTGTCAACGTTTTGATGCATATTAAGCACATGTCATTTATAACAAACACATAATATTTGACTATCTTAAGTTGGTATCGCCGGAAAGAGTGCTACAGCCGATAATGCGCTGTAGCACCACACCACCGTAAGAGCGCCACCACCTACTCCTCACATGGAGAACTCACCCTTCATGCCTGGTGTCGGGCAGGTCGCGCAGCAGGCCCAGCCGCTCGCTGACCAGCGTGTTGAACGCGTGCTTCTCGAGACCCTCCTTGCGCCGCAGGCGATCCGCCTCGGAGGTGACCCGGCCGAGGCGCGCCAGGTCGGACTGGGCCGGCGACGGCGACCTCCGGTACCGCCGCAGGCTGGGCCGGCGGTCGGCCGGGCGCGCGGCGGCCGGCGGCGCGTGTGGTGTCGCGTGTGGCGGCGAGACCGGCGGAGTGCCGGCGCCCTCCAGCGCCAGGTACATGTAGAGCAGCGCCAGCCAGCAGGCGGAGACGAGGCACAGCGCCGGCAGCAGGCACGCCGGCCGCAGCGACAGGCTCGTGACGCCCAGGTGACGCACCGCTGCCGGGCACGCAGGTCGCAGGTCAGCGGACGTCACGTCCCAACAGGTCACAGGTCGGCCGACAAACCAGGCTGTGTCACAACAGGTCACAGGTCGGCCGACAAACCAGGCTGTGTCACAACAGGTCACAGGTCAGCCGACGGGCCACCTCACATCGCAACAGTTTGTTGTTGTTATTGGAGTTTAGGGGCGCATCGACCGCATCGGTCATGTAGCGCCCCATCACAACAGGTCACAGGTTAGCCAACGAGCAACGCTACGCACCGCTGCAAGGCGCAAGAGGTCACAGGTCAGCCAACAAGCCACGTTGTGCACAGCTCCAAGGCATGAGAGGTCACAAGTCAGTCGACGAGGCACGGTATGCATCGCTCCAGTGCACGAGAGGTCACAAGTCAGCTACCGAGCCGCGTCAAGTCGTAACAGATCACAGGTCGGCCGACGAGCTACGTCACGTCGTGACAGCTCAAAGGTCGGCCAAAGAGCCAGATTATGCCATAACAGATCACATATCGGCCTATGAACCGCGTCACGTGGCAGAAGAGGTCAACGGTCATCCAACGAGCTACGTTACACACCGCTGCAGGGTACGCCAGGTCGCAGGTCAGCCGACGAGAGGGTTCTCAGGACAGTGCTGACGAGTACTCACCGTGGCTGTCGGGGCGGACGCGGGACCGGTGCGGCGACTTGTTGCGGACATTTTTATGGGCTACCCTATGGGTCACCATCATGCCCATTGTATGGCATTGCCAGCTGGCATCTCACATGACCTGTAGATGGAATGTCAGCAATAAGGCTGTGCACAGAGCTCAAAGGTGACGAGCAATTCTTCCGAACCAAGGTTGAAGAACAAACCTATACCTGGTTCTGCACATACCAGTGGGTAGAATTGCATACAATGCAGGACAACTACTAAATAGCTTTGGCTGGTTGGTCATTGGAGTTTAGGGGCACATCGACTACATCGGTCATGCAGCACCCTAAAGAACTGAGTGGATTGGGGAAACCAGTGGCAGTTGTAGGACAACCATCCAAGGTAGCACAAGTCCACCAACACAAATTATATGCCTTGGTTAGAATTATATGTATTTCGATGGTCTTTTTATGGTTAAATGACTGCTTACTGAGACAAGTAGTTCAAATTGAATTGCTGATCCCAGAAAAAAAAACATTCAAAAAGAAATAAAGGTCAAATTAATTCAAATTACCTCAGATAACAACCAAACAAAGATTTGACTTAAATTTTACATTAAATTTGTGCTTCAAGACCATTTTGGATTTCTTGAGATTTCAGTATCCTAATGCAATGTTTATGAGCATAATTAACATGGTGTGATAACTCACTTCCTCTGCAAATGCATGCTTTTCAACTTCCAGCCAACATAATGCTAAAAAAGTGGCTTTGAGTTGGGTAGCTAGTTCTAGATAAGGCTTAGTTCTGGATACTGCATCCCAAAAATGCTTGCCTATGTTTTTACTCACACATGAAAATAGTCACCTCTTTCAAGGAAATTCAACATCTTGAGTTGGCATTCAACATTTCATTTTTGGCAACATGTACATCTCAGTACCTCCACTTTAAATTTTTTCCTCATCCCTGGATTTTTTCCATCCATTGGACACCAAGCACAACATGAATTGGAGAACACTATCAGAATGCAGATATAGGAAGCCCCTGCACCAATTATTGACAAAAAAAAATTTATGGTGTTCTTTCATGTTGTAGCAGTGAATTAAGCTTTCATTTCCTGGGAGATGACAATGTTTTTACATGCAATTCAAGTTGCAGGTATATTTATATTATGCATGTTGTGTAGAAACACATTACTGAATATGAATAACATGGGGTGGTGATTCATTCCTGTTTTTTTAATTACTCAAATGTGGTGCAGTTTCTCCATTTTGAAATGTTTGTTTGTGTTGGTTGATGTCTCTATGCACAAGATGCACAAACAGATTATTGCTGTTGATTGTTTGAGGCATTGCACTTTTAATCTGTTCTGAGCTGCTATGCTCTGCTTTCTGAAAAGACTGGAGAAACAGACTAGTTTGAATGCAGAATCATCCAAACCTAATCTTTGTCTCCTATATCTATGAACAAAGGGAAGTTGTCAGTTAATTGACATTATGGTTAACAACTGCATTTTGGTAGCTCAGTATACTGACAGGTATTATTTGAGTGCATCCTCACTCCCCATATAAAAACATCCACATCAGTGGTGCACCAATCAGACAAGTATGTCCTACTTAAAATTCTTGGTCCACCCTGCCCTGGATTTCTGGAAGTAAAAGGTGGTTTTGCATTGGCTCTTTGCTTCCAGGTCATGTGAGCTGAGAAACAAGATAGAGCAAGCAGACCTGGCCTAATGATTGGCACAAATAACATTTCAATAACATAGCTTTTGCCCACAATGCTGCTGAAATAAAATTTCAGCTTCTGAATATCAGCAAATAATACATTTGCTGGTTCACATGGCAACTGCACTCAGCTCTATGAGATCAACACATGGTTGCTAGATGATGACATAACTATGGTTACATTATCAAGTAGCACTGTTGAAGCTTTCTCTTGGTAAACAGTAAATTAAATGACCACAAAAGCATACTAAATGAATGCTAAAGAAGTTTATACATCCATACCTGATATTCCTGATATGCTCACATGACCCAAACAGTAAATAATTGCAGCACAACTCACAAGTAGGATGCTCAAATACCAACTGGTTTGCTTGGGTTGCCACAGATGAGAATATAGGTTTCATAATACAAATTGGTCTCATTCAGAATATGAAGAAAAAATATAGCACAGTTCTATGCCCACTACTAACAAACAATTCAATCTTGTTGTTAATGCAAAATCAAATTCAATAATGGATTTCTACTACTGCCAGATGGTAAATGCATGCACCTAATTAATGTACTACCTTAATACACTCCTCACTAATTGATCAGTGCAGCATTTAAGAGGCAAAGCACTAATTAGGCAGTTAATGCACTAATCATATCAATGTTGTGCACATTTGGGTTAATTATCAATTGTACATTGACACAAGTAAGGGTAGGTTTTATGTCCTGGAATAATTGTAAAGCAATACACAATTAATGTTCTTTCTGTATCGGGTGTAGATCGCTACAGTATCACATGAATTGTATCACATTGCCAAGACCATTACTACAACAAAGGTACAACAAAGTTAGGTAGACATTCCTTATACCTTGTAAAGGCCTTCGGTCGAAACGGCACGGACGTTTCTCTCCATACGTTAAGCGGAGCTGCGCCACATATTCGTAGCAGAAACGCCATTTATGATATTTTTGAAGTGATGAGCTACTTGAAGTAATGAGTTGAAGTAGTTCTCTGGATGAGATGACGATATTGTCGCTTGTCAACGCTGGTGTGGCGAACATTTTCGGAGCCCACGGGAGCGTAAGGAATTTCCTTTATATTTGCAGTCCAACATTTTCTGTGGATTGAAGTAAGATTATGTACGCTATCCAACATCAGTGGGTTTTATTTGATGGAGTATCCGCCTTTTTGACGGCATCCAGTCATGGCTGGAGACACCGGGTAGGTTCGGGGGCTGGGAACGTCGTCCGGACCCCATGATTTACTCAATTGCTTGTAATCGACCTCCGGAAATTCGTAAACACACTCTTAACAAATATATATCCGGGATTCTTTTCCCAATTCCCGAAACTGATCCTCCAGTTTGGGGACATAGCGGCGGCGGAGGCGGCTCACAATTGCCAAATGCTATGACATGGTCACGCGACCACTTCAGGATGTGGAAGAGCTTGGTACTGCAGCAGCAGCGAGTCGCTGATAGACACTAGACAGATCAATATAATGTGTTGAACAGCTGATGAGATTCACGAAGCGTGACTAGAGATTTTTCGGTAGTCGTTTCGGAGATTTCGGCGCGAAGGTCAGGCACGGCGCGCGCCCGAACTTTGTCTTCGTCACACAACCGGGCGTGCGTCAGCCGACGGCTGGCCGGAGCGCAGCAGTAGTGAGTGGCACGTCGTGCGGTCATCTCAGTTCGTCGGCGGCGATCGGCGCGGCGCCGAGTCGCCATGTTGGCCGCGCTCCTCTCGGCGCTGTGGTCGCTGGCGGCGTGGCTCGCCTCTGCGCTGTGGTCGGTGGCCGGCGGCCTGCTCAGTCCCGTGCCGATCACCGTGCTCGCCGTCGGCTTCGGCACCCTCTACTACGTTGTCACCCGCGACTACGACTTCTGGCCGTCTCGCGGCGTCCCCGGACCGCCCAGCCGACTACCCTGGGGTCACCGCATGGGTGTCCACACAACAGCAGTTTGTTTGTTTGTTTATTGGGTGGTTCACGACGCACTTTCTGCACATTCACGGCTAATGGCGCCGCCCACACTGCTTCGCCGGTGGGCTGCGGGATTGGGAAATGTCCTGAGCGGCGCTAGTGTCGAACCCGGGACCTTTGGTACCCATAGCCCGACACCTTAACCACTTGGCCATCCCCGCCCCACAAAACAACAAAAGTAGACGAAATGTTGTATTGCAAATACGGTGGCAGGAAGCAGTGGCGTCGCCACGAAATTCTTCCAGGGGGCAAGATCAAGAGGGGGCCTCCTGCTCCTCGAAAAGAGCCATCCATTGTGTTAGGGTCTCCTATTGTTTTTAGGCCCTTAGTGTGGTTCGGGAATGGGAAACATGATTTCATATTAATGTACTATTTGTTCTTGGCATGGTGTATTATTTACTCAACACGCAAAAGCAATAATTATTTTTTCGCTGAAAACTTGGACATACCAAGGTATAAATAAGTAATATGTGGATAAATACCTAAGTGTCAAAACCAACCAACATCTCAATGCTTTCTCGAACAGAAGAATCTTCCCGTTGGCCTCTAGATTGCAAGGAGGCTGATGTGCAGCGAGACTGTGTCATCCTTGTCGTCCTGGAGGCCTCCTTTTCGTTCCGGGGTCTTCCGTGTCAATTTTTGACACCCCCTTGATTTCTGGAGCCTCATACCCTCTCCTACGTGACTTCTTTTTTCAAATTATAGGCCTCCTCCTGGAGGCCCTAATTTGTAGAATCCCCTTTTCTTCCTGGGTCCTCCGTTTCATCCTGGAGGGCTTCATTTTCGTCCTATGGGGGCCTCCGTGTCAATTTTTGGCACTCCCGATTTCTGGGGCTTCCTACCTTCTCCTAGGTGACTTCTTTTTCACATGATGGGCCCCCTCCTGAAGGTCCCTAATTTGTAGAATCTCCTTTTTTCATGGTGGCCTCCTTTTCGTCCTGGGGCTTCCTTTTCGTCCTGTGGAACTTCCTTTTCGTCCTGGGGCCTCTGTTTCATCCGGAAGGGCCTCCTTTTCATCCTGGAGCCTCCTTTTCGTCCTGGGGCCTCCTTTTCGTCATGGGGCCTCCTATTCGTCCTAGGGCCTTCTTTTCGTCCTGGGGCCTCCTTTTCGTCATGGGGCCCCCTTTTCGTCCTGGGGGCTCCTTTTCGTCATGGGGGACTCCTTTTCGTCCTGGAGGGTCTCCTTTTCGTTATGTGGCCTCCTTTTCGTCCTGGGGGCCTCCTTTTCGTCTTGGGGACTCTTTTCCATCCTGGGCGGCCTACTTTTCGTCCTGGGGCATCCTTTTCGTCCTCGGGCCTTTATTTCGTCTTGGGGGCCTCCATTTCGTCCTGGGGCCTCTTTTTCGTCCTGGGGGCTCCTTAGATTTCAGGGGCGATTCCCCCAGTCTCACGGCAGGGGAAAATTTCCCCCGCTGCCTCCCCCCGGTGGCGACGCCCCTGACGGTGAGATGTATAGCGTGCTATACTGAAGAAACCAAAACATTGCGAATTGGTCGCGATGCTTCCCATGAAGAAAATACTTCAGAACTGATTCCATCTGACTGACAGATTTATGATTATAGGAAATTCCCGCATGATGGTTGGGACAATATGAAAATGCAAGCGGTGCGACGAATTGTAAATAATGCTTTGAGCGACTGGTTACGACCTAAAAATATTATTGGGGATATTAAGCGTGTCCAAAGGGTCGCAAAATGCGACTCGTGCGACCCTTTGGCTACTTCACCGGTTGCAGGCTTACATACAACGATGAATCTGGCTGATTAAAATCAAGCCGGAAATGTGAGTGGTGCATATTTTGCCAGGTTTTTCGTGTGCCTCCTTCAGACCTGGAGTTTGTCTTCGTTGAAGGATCTGCCCACCCAACCATGCATATTCTAATCGTATGCACTAGAGCTATGGGCGTACACTTTCTGGCATGCCATTTATGCATGCATACTGCGGCATGTTTATGATGAGTTTAGTTATATTTTCAAATTCGAAGGCAAGCCAAAGATAGGATGACACTATTTTCAGCTCCAATCAACGTCAATAAATAGAAATGTTCAGCGGTCAGTCACTCATGTTCGTTCTTTTCACCATTGTTCATGAATGTTACCTTTTTTTGTTCCCGTGTTTAGTTTTGCAAGCAATGTTCGCTGACTGTGTTCTGCTCATTAGTGCGTGCTAAAATCGCGATGTGGACAAGACGTCGGTTGCGAAATATACCAAAGCAGTTATACAACAGATTCGTTTGGAATATTCAGCAATCTCCCTGTTTTGCATTCTGTAATGCAATTCGCTTTCACGAGTTGTCCATCATTGCTTGGGGCATCCAGCTCTGAGAGCCGACACACCACAACGCTGTCGACGTTCGGCGTCGGCTGCGAAGACGGCTTCTGTGGCGATGTGCAGGTCAAGTCGCCCGCACGGACTGCGGCGTGTCGGAACGCTAGCGCGAGCGGCGACCGGCGAAACGTGCGGCGCCTCCGCCATCGCCGGCCACAGCGTGGCCGGCAGCGCGTTGCCGCCAGCCACGCTGTGGCCTTTTTTCAGCGCGCCGCCGCGGCGGCGCGCTGAAAACCCCGCCGCGGGCGACGCGTGTCATCTTCCGGCCGTGCAGCACGGAACGCACCCAACTGCCGCCCGTCGCCCGGCTGCCCGCGCTGCTGGTGGGGATGGGCACGGCGCCCACGCGGAAACAGAGGTCACACACGACGGGCTGAAGCCGCCGGCAGGTGAATGCAAGTGGTGGTGCAGGGCTCTACCGGACGGCCCCTACACCGACACGAAGCATTGGTGGATGGGCCGTGATGGCAACAACACGTGCCGCGTCACGTCACGTCACGTCAACGGTGAAATTAAAGTGTGACGCATGCTCCAGCAGTCGGTGTCGCGCCCGTGTGTCATCTCAGAACGCCCGATAATCGACGAGAAAAACAATCGTGCTCATTTCAGGGAGCATCGGGAAACGGATAGAAAGAACATACGCGGAGCCATTATTACTTATCGAGGTGATCAGCTGAGAAAAATCCGAGTGTTGGTCGGCAATGGGTTAGGACAGCTTGACAGCATCCCAGCCCGTCGTGCGTGGCTATCCAGGCTTATCCAGGGCTATCCAGTGTTACTAGCACTGGATAGCACTTGGTACAGTGCTACTAGCACAACTACTTAGTAAGTGGTATGTCCAACGGAGCTGTGTCTCTCGCCAAGTGTTCAGCTAATTATCTGAATGTTCTTGGATGAAGATCGTGTAAATCGATAACGGAGCTAGGAAGTAGTCGGCTAATCGAGTCTGATGGAAGACTGTTGGCCGAGGATCATTGCTGACTGACAAGTATATGTTAGTTTCACGGCTATTCGTACACCTAACTGTGAATTTGCACCTGCATGACGAAGAAATTATGTTTTGTAATCTATACTATCCACGACTGAAATGTTACGACAGGCAAGAAATTGCTCAAATAAGCAACCGTGATAGTCCTATATCTGCACCAGAAAGTGCTTCAGATGATTCTTCATACGATTAAGTATGAATCAAAATATTGCGGAATTGAACTTTGAATGTCGCTATCACTGCCGAGTCGTTATGAAAGCTACGACTCCCGAAAGTTGGTCGCAGTGTGCGAGCGCCTCCATGTGACCTGAATTCTATTTTTTTATTTTACCACATTTTCTGGTGGGAAATAAATTCGAACAAACTGCTGAACTTTGACGTAGCTCATTTTGTTCTTTAAATGCGCTTCCCGACTGGTTACGAAACCGAGGAGCTGGTTCGGTGTTCTTTTTATGGCCAGAGCGATTGCTCGCCCTTCGATATACCTTTTCCGAGCGCGTTATTATTACGGTTTCGACGAGTTTTCGATACCTCGGTGCTTTCTAGAGTTCTTGCTTTTGTGTGGGCCGATGGTGTTTTGAGGGGATCGGTGCGTCTTCGAAGGCACCAGACGGGTTTATTCAGTGCCCAGGCGCGTTTTTTGTTTGTTTGTTTGTGCCACACGTCGCCCCTGTCCGTCACAGCCCGTATGAGGCACCCATGCTCTCTTTGCGGTCCCGGGGTGTTCTGAAGGCCCGGTTCATTCTGATTGCTTCCGATGTGCTTTCTAGGGCTCCCGGCGTGTTTTAGGACCCCAGCGCACATGCACCACCCACGTCTCCTTCTAGTGTGGCCCATCTAAAACGCTCTTCATCAGCTCAGGAATCAGCGTTCCGCGCCCTCGCAGCCAACGCCTTACATCAGAGCGACCGGACGCGCCCGGTGGCACAGTCGCCGTCCCTGGAGCCGACGTCGAACGTCGGCATTGCTGCGTCGCCTCAGTGCACAATGCTGAATATACAGAACAAAAACAACAAACAACTAGTCAAATCGAAGTGTATTGCAGTATCAAAAGGACGATATTACGATCATTTCGAAACCAATTTGCAGACTAACTACGATGATGTACTTTTCGGCTGGCATGTGTTCGACACACGACCCTTACAACGTACTAATGGGTACAGCGCAATCGGCAAACAATGGTTGCAAAACTAAAACAATGAAACGAAAAGTAAACATTCATGAGGAATGATGTGGAAATACAAATCACTAACACATGACACAATGTTTGTATTTGTGTACCATCAAAGGACCCAAGAATGGTGTCATCCTCACCTTGGCGCGCTTTTTTAATTAAAAAAAACTGGCATGTTACTCATCATGCATTTCATAGCATTCTTGAGGATGACGGACCTGCCATCCTTTGAAACTGGAATCACATGCAGGAATCCACCTCACGCTGACAATGAAAATAAAATACTGATTGAAACATCGTACCTATCTGTTCGTTGGTACTCCGTTCCATTCGACTTAAGATATATGTGTTGCAGCGTCGACTGAAAAGTGTATCGTACTTCGAAGACTTAAGATATTGACTTTCATGATCACCTCTAATTGCTTTGATAAAGTGCGTGGCCGTTGTTCCAACGCAAATCATTGGGAGCTACTCGGGACAGACTCCTCAAAGAATATAGCAAGCCCAGGGATGAAGAGAGGCACAGGAAAACTCCACACCACTCACCTGCGTAGATTGGCTGTATCAGTCGCATTCATCGGTACCCTGGAATACGGCATCTGGTATAACCACCATCACCCGCAATTATGTTCCTGTTGTACACGGTTCACCTATGCTTTCGCATCGCCACTAGAAGTACGCGATACGTGCGGGGTGGATCATCGCATATTCTCCTGCGCACATCACCTCCCCTCTGTGGCTTCCTACGTTTCGCCGTGGCAGGTTCTCCTTCATTCTGAGCGGGCCACCACCTTGAGGAAGCTGCCGCCTTTCGGCGTCATCAGGAACACGGTCTTGTCGAACGGCATCGGCGGAGACGGCGTGCGAAGGCCCGGCTCCAGCGTGTTCTCCCGCAGCACAGCGACCAGCGCCACCTTCGCCTCGAACAGCGCGAACCGCATGGCGATGCAGTTGCGCGGCCCGCTGCCGAACGGCAGGTAGGCGCACGTGTGGCGCTTCTCCTTCTGCTTGGGCAGGAAGCGGTCCGGGTCGAACTTGAGCGGGTCCGGGTAGTGGTCGGCGTCGCGGTGGATCGCCAGCACGGGGATCTGCACCAGGATGCCGGCTGGGATGGTGACGTCCGTGCCGGGCAGCGTGTACTCCTTGGAGCACTGCCGCTCGATCCTGATCGCCGGCGGGTACAGCCGCAGCGTCTCCGACAGAACGCGGTCCACGTACGTCATCTCGGAGACGGCCTCGTACGTCAGCTGTCCACCGTGTCGGGCCAGAGTGTCGTCGATCTCCTGATGCGCGAGCCTCTGACAGTGCGGGCTGGTGGCCAGACTGTAGGCAGCGAACGTCAGCAGCGACGCGGTCGTGTCGTAGCCGGCGAAGAAGAAGAGCACCGACTGCATCACGATGCTGTCCGTGCTGAGCACGCGCCGACCGTCCTTGTCCTTGGTCTCCATCAGCAGCTGGAGGAAGTCGCGTCGCGAGGTGATGCCACTGGCTTCACGATGCTGCATTGTCTTCACCGCCACCCGCTTGAAGAACTCCGTCGCCGACTGGGTTGGGTCCGGCAGCTGGTAGCCAATCCACTTTGGCAGCAACATCAGTACAATCGTGCGGAACATGGCGTATCCCTTCAGGGGCCGGAATAAGACGGACGCTTTCTCGGCGAACTCAGAGTTGGGATCCTCCAGCGAGTTGCAGTTGACGCCGAAGGCGCACGAAGCAATGTTGTCCATGGTGAACCGTCCGAACAATCCTTTCATCTCGATTTCGCCGTTCGCGTCCATCTCGTCGCGGAGGTGCTTGCTCAAGTTAGTGGCGTTGTCCAGACAGAGTTGGTGCATCGACTTCAGCTTGCTAGCAGAGAAGGACGGCGACATCACCGCCCGCGTCTCCTTCCAGCGCGGTCCGTTTAGAACGCTCAGCATTAGCTCGAAATCAGGGTTCAGCGCGAACTCCCTCCGGTTTGTGAAGTGCTCGAAGTCCTTGATGGTGATGCTGCGGATCAGGTCGGGGTCTCCAACATGCAGCGCTGGCCGAATCAGCTCCGTGTACCCGCAGTACTTCCTGCCCCCGTATTTGGAATACAACATTTCATCCATATCTGCTACTGTACGCGTGCCCATGCGGTTACCCCAGGGTAGTCGGCTGGGCGGTCCGGGGACGCCGCGAGACGGCCAGAAGTCGTAGTCGCGGGTGACAACGTAGTAGAGGGTGCCGAAGCCGACGGCGAGCACGGTGATCGGCACGGGACTGAGCAGGCCGCCAGCCACCGACCACAGCGCAGAGGCGACCCACGCCGCCAGCGACCACAGCGCCGAGAGGAGCGCGGCCAACATGGCGACTCGGCGCCGCGCCGATCGCCGCCGACGAACTGAGATGACCGCACGACGTGCCACTCACTGCACTACTGCGCTCCGGCCAGCCGTCGGCTGATGCACGCCCGGTTGTGTGACGAAGGTCTGGCGCGCGCCGCACCTTGACCCAGAGCCGAGCTATGGGTGTTGCACAACGTGCGGACAGACGCCCGTCCGGTGCACCGCCCTCGCAACGATGCCGTTGCTCCGATTGCGATGGTCACGGGCCGCGGCTGCCAGACGACCGCGCCGAAAAATCTCTAGTCATGCTTCGAGAAAATCATTAGGCTATTCCCCACGCTGGCCTGGCCCGTCCGCCGGCCATCCCTGATCAAACACCCGGGCTCTGTCCTATCCTGAAGTGGCCGCGTGGCCGTTACTTGACATTCGGTCAGTGTGTAAGTCGCTGTCGCCGCCGCCGCTGTGTCCACCAGCTAGAGGATCACGGGCGCAGTCAGGCCTGCGCGCCAGTGCTCCCCACTCACGGGACGCAGGCGTGAGTGGGTGGTCGTATGGCCAGAGCGATTGCTCGCCTTTTCATATACCTTTTCCCAGCGCGTTATTATTACGGCCTCCACGAGTTTTCGATACCTCGGCGCTTTCTAGGGTTCTTCCTTTTGCGTGAGCCGATGGTGTTTTGGGGGGATCGGTGCGTCTCCGAAGGCACCAGACGGGTTTATTCAGTGCCCAGGCGCGTATTTTGTTTGTGCCACACGTCGCCCCTGTCCGTCACAGCCCGTTCATGAGACACTCATGCTGTCTTTCCGGCCGCGGGGTGTTCTGAAGGCCCGGTCCATTCTGATTGCTTCCGATGTGCTTTCTGAGGCTCCCGGCGTGTTTTAAGGCCCCAGCGCACATACACCACCCACGTCTCCTTCTAGCGTGCCCCATCTAAAACGCTCGTCATCATCTCAGGAATCAGCGTTCCGCGCCCTCGCAGCCAACGGCTTGCATCAGAATGGCCTGACCCGCCCGCTGGCACCGTCGCCGACCCTGCAGCCGACGGCTTGCATCAGAGTGACCTGACCCGCCCGCTGGCACCGTCGCCGACCCTGCAGCCGACGGCTTGCATCAGAGTGACCTGATCCGCCCGCTGGCACAGTCGCCGACCCCGCAGCCGACGGTGAACGTCGGCATTGCTGCGTCGCCTCGGTGCACATAGCTGGATATACGAAACAAAAACAATACACAACTAGTCAAATCGAAGTGTATTACAGTAGCAAAAGGACGATATTACGATCATTTCGAAACCAATTTGCAGACTAACTACGATGATGCACTTTTTGGCTGGCATGTGTTCGACACACGACCCCTGCGACGGACTAATGGGTACAGCGCAATCGGCAAACAATGGTTGCAAAGCTAAAACAATGAAACGAAAAGTAAACATTAATGAGGAATGATGTGGAAATACAAATCACTAACACATGACACAATGTTTGTATTTGTGTACCATCAAAGGACCCAAGAATGGTGTCATCCTCACCTTGGCGCGCTTTTTTAATTTAAAAAAACTGGCATGTTACTCATCATGCATTTCATAGCATTCTTGAGGATGACGGACCTGCCATCCTTTGAAACTGGAATCACATGCAGGAATCCACCTCATGCTGACAATGAAAATAAAATATTTTTTTCTGATTGCAACATCGTACCTATCTGTTCGTTGGTGCTCCGTTCCATTCGACTTAAGATGTATGTGTTGCAGCGTCGACTGAAAAGTGTATCGTACTTCGAAGACTTAAGATATTGACTTTCATGATCACCTCTAATTGCTTTGATAAAGTGCGTGGCCGTTGTTCCAACGCAAATCATTGGGAGCTACTCGGGACAGACTCCTCAAAGAATATAGCAAGCCCAGGGATGAAGAGAGGCACAGGAAAACTCCACACCACTCACCTGCGTAGATTGGTTGTATCAGTCGCATTCATCGGTACCCTGTAATACGGCATCTGGTATAACCACCATCACCCGCAATTATGTTCCTGTTGTACACGGTTCACCTATGCTTTCGCATCGCCACTAGAAGTACGCGATACGTGCGGGGTGGATCATCGCATATTCTCCTGCGCACATCACCTCCCCTCTGTGGTTTCCCACGTTTCGCCGTGGCAGGTTCTCCTTCATTCTGAGCGGGCCACCACCTTGAGGAAGCTGCCGCCTTTCGGCGTCATCATGAACGCGGTCTTGTCGAACGGCATCGGCGGAGACGGCGTGCGAAGGCCCGGCTCCAGCGTGTTCTCCCGCAGCACAGCGACCAGCGCCGCCTTCGCCTCGAACAGCGCGAACCGCATGGCGATGCAGTTGCGCGGCCCGCTGCCGAACGGCAGGTAGGCGCACGGGTGGCGCTTCTCCTTCTGCTTGGGCAGGAAGCGGTCCGGGTCGAACTTGAGCGGGTCCGGGTAGTGGTCGGCGTCGCGGTGGATCGCCAGCACGGGGATCTGCACCAGGATGCCGGCTGGGATGGTGACGTCCGTGCCGGGCAGCGTGTACTCCTTGGAGCACTGCCGCTCGATCCTGATCGCCGGCGGGTACAGCCGCAGCGTCTCCGACAGAACGCGGTCCACGTACGTCATCTCGGAGACGGCCTCGTACGTCAGCTGTCCACCGTGTCGGGCCAGAGTGTCGTCGATCTCCTGATGCGCGAGCCTCTGACAGTGCGGGCTGGTGGCCAGACTGTAGGCAGCGAACGTCAGCAGCGACGCGGTCGTGTCGTAGCCGGCGAAGAAGAAGAGCACCGACTGCATCACGATGCTGTCCGTGCTGAGCACGCGCCGACCGTCCTTGTCCTTGGTCTCCATCAGCAGCTGGAGGAAGTCGCGTCGCGAGGTGGTGCCACTGGTTTCACGATGCTGCATTGTCTTCGCCGCCACCCGCTTGAAGAATTCCGTCGCCGACTGGGCTGGATCCGGCAGCTGGTAGCCAATCCACTTTGGCAGCAACATCAGCACCAATAGTGCGGAACAAGGCGTATCCCTTCAGGGGCCGGAATAAGACGGACGCTTTCTCGGCGAACTCAGAGTTGGGATCCTCCAGCGAGTTGCAGTTGACGCCGAAGGCGCACGAAGCAATGTTGTCCATGGTGAACCGTCCGAACAATCCTTTCATCTCGATTTCGCCGTTCGCGTCCATCTCGTCGCGGAGGTGCTTGCTCAAGTTAGTGGCGTTGTCCAGACAGAGTTGGTGCATCGACTTCAGCTTGCTAGCAGAGAAGGACGGCGACATCACCGCCCGCGTCTCCTTCCAGCGCGGTCCGTTTAGAACGCTCAGCATCAGCTCGAAATCAGGGTTCTGCGCGAAATCCCTCCGGTTTGTGAAGTGCTCGAAGTCCTTGATGGTGATGCTGCGGATCAGGTCGGGGTCTCCAACGTGCAGCGCTGGCCGAATCAGCTCCATGTACCCGCAGTACTTTCTGCCCCCGTATTTGGAATACAACATTTCATCTATATCTGCTACTGTACGCGTACCCATGCGGTGACCCCAGGGTAGTCGGCTGGGCGGTCCGGGGACGCCGCGAGACGGCCAGAAGTCGTAGTCGCGGGTGACAACGTAGTAGAGGGTGCCGAAGCCGACGGCGAGCACGGTGATCGGCACGGGACTGAGCAGGCCGCCAGCCACCGACCACAGCGCAGAGGCGACCCACGCCGCCAGCGACCACAGCGCCGAGAGGAGCGCGGCCAACATGGCGACTCGGCGCCGCGCCGATCGCCGCCGACGAACTGAGACGACCGCACGACGCGCCACTCACTACTGCTGCGCTCCCGCCAGCCGTCGGCTGACGCACGCCCGGTTGTGACGAAGGTCTGGCGCGCGCCGCACCTTACCCAGAGCCGAGCTATGGGTGTTGCACAACGTGCGGACAGACGCCCGTCCGGTGCACCGCCCTCGCAACGATGCCGTTGCTCCGATTGCGATGGTCACGGGCCGCGGCTGCCAGACGACCGCGCCGAAAAATCTCTAGTCATGCTTCGAGAAAATCATTAGGCTATTCCCCACGCTGGCCTGGCCCGTCCGCCGGCCATCCCTGATCAAACACCCGGGCTCTGTCCTATCCTGAAGTGGCCGCGTGGCCGTTACTTGACATTCGGTCAGTGTGTAAGTCGCCGTCGCTGTCGCCGCCGCCGCTGTGTCCACCAGCTAGAGGATCACGGGCGCAGTCAGGCCTGCGCGCCAGTGCTCCCCACTCACGGGACGCAGGCGTGAGTGGGTGGTCGTATGGCCAGAGCGATTGCTCGCCTTTTCATATACCTTTTCCCAGCGCGTTATTATTACGGCCTCGACGAGTTTTCGATACCTCGGTGCTTTCTAGGGTTCTTCCTTTTGCGTGAGCCGATGGTGTTTTGGGGGGATCGGTGCGTCTCCGAAGGCACCAGACGGGTCTATTCAATGCCCAGGCGCGTTTTTGTTTGTGCCACACGTCTCCCCTGTCCGTCACAGCCCGTTCATGAGACACTCATGCTGCCTTTCCGGCCGCGGGGTGTTCTGAAGGCCCGGTCCATTCTGATTGCTTCCGATGTGCTTTCTGAGGCTCCCGGCGTGTTTTAAGGCCCCAGCGCACATGCACCACCCACGTCTCCTTCTAGCGTGGCCCATCTAAAACGCTCGTCATCATCTCAGGAATCAGCGTTCCGCGCCCTCGCAGCCAACGCCTTGCATCAGAGTGACCTGACCCGCCCGCTGGCACAGTCGCCGACCCTGCAGCCGACGGCTTGCATCAGAATGACCTGACCCGCCCGCTGGCACAGTCGCCGACCCTGCAGCCGACGGCTTGCATCAGAATGACCTGACCCGCCCGCTGGCACAGTCGCTGACCCTGCAGCCGACGGCTTGCATCAGAATGACCTGACCCGCCCGCTGGCACCGTCGCCGACCCTGCAGCCGACGGCTTGCATCAGAGTGACCTGACCCGCCCGCTGGCACCGTCGCCGACCCTGCAGCCGACGGCTTCGACGGCTTGCATCAGAGTGACCTGACCCGCCCGCTGGCACAGTCGCCTGACCCTGCAGCCGACGGCTTGCATCAGAGTGACCTGATCCGCCCGCTGGCACAGTCGCCGAACCCGCAGCCGACGGTGAACGTCGGCATTGCTGCGTCGCCTCGGTGCACATAGCTGGATATACGAAACAAAAACAATACACAACTAGTCAAATCGAAGTGTATTACAGTAGCAAAAGGACGATATTACGATCATTTCGAAACCAATTTGCAGACTAACTACGATGATGCACTTTTTGGCTGGCATGTGTTCGACACACGACCCCTGCGACGGACTAATGGGTACAGCGCAATCGGCAAACAATGGTTGCAAAGCTAAAACAATGAAACGAAAAGTAAACATTAATGAGGAATGATGTGGAAATACAAATCACTAACACATGACACAATGTTTGTATTTGTGTACCATCAAAGGACCCAAGAATGGTGTCATCCTCACCTTGGCGCGCTTTTTTAATTTAAAAAAACTGGCATGTTACTCATCATGCATTTCATAGCATTCTTGAGGATGACGGACCTGCCATCCTTTGAAACTGGAATCACATGCAGGAATCCACCTCATGCTGACAATGAAAATAAAATACTGACTGCAACATCGTACCTATCTGTTCGTTGGTACTCCGTTCCATTCGACTTAAGATGTATGTGTTGCAGCGTCGACTGAAAAGTGTATCGTACTTCGAAGACTTAAGATATTGACTTTCATGATCACCTCTAATTGCTTTGATAAAGTGCGTGGCCGTTGTTCCAACGCAAATCATTGGGAGCTACTCGGGACAGACTCCTCAAAGAATATAGCAAGCCCAGGGATGAAGAGAGGCACAGGAAAACTCCACACCACTCACCTGCGTAGATTGGCTGTATCAGTCGCATTCATCGGTACCCTGGAATACGGCATCTGGTATAACCACCATCACCCGCAATTATGTTCCTGTTGTACACGGTTCACCTATGCTTTCGCATCGCCACTAGAAGTACGCGATACGTGCGGGGTGGATCATCGCATATTCTCCTGCGCACATCACCTCCCCTCTGTGGCTTCCTACGTTTCGCCGTGGCAGGTTCTCCTTCATTCTGAGCGGGCCACCACCTTGAGGAAGCTGCCGCCTTTCGGCGTCATCAGGAACACGGTCTTGTCGAACGGCATCGGCGGAGACGGCGTGCGAAGGCCCGGCTCCAGCGTGTTCTCCCGCAGCACAGCGACCAGCGCCACCTTCGCCTCGAACAGCGCGAACCGCATGGCGATGCAGTTGCGCGGCCCGCTGCCGAACGGCAGGTAGGCGCACGTGTGGCGCTTCTCCTTCTGCTTGGGCAGGAAGCGGTCCGGGTCGAACTTGAGCGGGTCCGGGTAGTGGTCGGCGTCGCGGTGGATCGCCAGCACGGGGATCTGCACCAGGATGCCGGCCGGGATGGTGACGTCTGTGCCGGGCAGCGTGTACTCCTTGGAGCACTGCCGCTCGATCCTGATCGCCGGCGGGTACAGCCGCAGCGTCTCCGACAGAACGCGGTCCACGTACGTCATCTCGGAGACGGCCTCGTACGTCAGCTGTCCACCGTGTCGGGCCAGAGTGTCGTCGATCTCCTGATGCGCGAGCCTCTGACAGTGCGGGCTGGTGGCCAGACTGTAGGCAGCGAACGTCAGCAGCGACGCGGTCGTGTCGTAGCCGGCGAAGAAGAAGAGCACCGACTGCATCACGATGCTGTCCGTGCTGAGCACGCGCCGACCGTCCTTGTCCTTGGTCTCTATCAGCAGCTGGAGGAAGTCGCGTCGCGAGGTGGTGCCACTGGTTTCACGATGCTGCATTGTCTTCGCGGCCACCCGCTTGAAGAATTCCGTCGCCGACTGGGCTGGATCCGGCAGCTGGTAGCCAATCCACTTTGGCAGCAACATCAGCACAATAGTGCGGAACAAGGCGTATCCCTTCAGGGGCCGGAATAAGACGGACGCTTTCTCGGCGAACTCAGAGTTGGGATCCTCCAGCGAGTTGCAGTTGACGCCGAAGGCGCACGAAGCAATGTTGTCCATGGTGAACCGTCCGAACAATCCTTTCATCTCGATTTCGCCGTTCGCGTCCATCTCGTCGCGGAGGTGCTTGCTCAGGTTAGTGGCGTTGTCCAGACAGAGTTGGTGCATCGACTTCAGCTTGCTGGCAGAGAAGGACGGCGACATCACCGCCCGCGTCTCCTTCCAGCGCGGTCCGTTTAGAACGCTCAGCATCAGCTCGAAATCAGGGTTCTGCGCGAAATCCCTCCGGTTTGTGAAGTGCTCGAAGTCCTTGATGGTGATGCTGCGGATCAGGTCGGGGTCTCCAACGTGCAGCGCTGGCCGAATCAGCTCCATGTACCCGCAGTACTTTCTGCCCCCGTATTTGGAATACAACATTTCATCTATATCTGCTACTGTACGCGTACCCATGCGGTGACCCCAGGGTAGTCGGCTGGGCGGTCCGGGGACGCCGCGAGACGGCCAGAAGTCGTAGTCGCGGGTGACAACGTAGTAGAGGGTGCCGAAGCCGACGGCGAGCACGGTGATCGGCACGGGACTGAGCAGGCCGCCAGCCACCGACCACAGCGCAGAGGCGACCCACGCCGCCAGCGACCACAGCGCCGAGAAGAGCGCGGCCAACATGGCGACTCGGCGCCGCGCCGATCGCCGCCGACGAGCTGAGATGACCGCACGACGCGCCACTCACTACTGCTGCGCTCCGGCCAGCCGTCGGCTGACGCACGCTCGGTTGTGACGAAGGTCTGGCGCGCGCCGCACCTTACCAGAGCCGAGCTATGGGTGTTGCACAACGTGCGGACAGACGCTCGTCCGGTGCACCGCCCCCGCCGCCACGCCGCCACTCCGGTTGCGATGGTCACGGGCCGCGGCTGCCAGACGACCGCGCCGAAAAATCTCTAGTCATGCTTCGAGAAAATCATTGGCTATTCACCACGTTAGCCTGGCCCGCCCGCCGGCCATCCCTGATCAAACACCCGGGCTCTGTCCTATCCTGAAGTGGCCGCGTGGCCGTTACTTGACATTCGGTCAGTGTGTAAGTCGCTGTCGCCGCCGCCGCTGTGTCCACCAGCTAGAGGATCACGGGCGCAGTCAGGCCTGCGCGCCAGTGCTCCCCACTCACGGGACGCAGTCGTGAATCCGCGGTACCGCGGCGGCCTGGCCACACTGTTTATCGACCTGCAGATACGAAGCGGCGGCGGCGGCAGGAGGCTCGCCCCTGGGCCGGAGTGCAGTCGTGTCGCTGTCGTCCCCGTCGTGACGGGAAGAGCTTCCCACCTTATGTAAAGGGCCTTGCTTCCCACACTGCCCCATCGTTGCGCAGACTGGCTGTACCACTGCGACTATTGGCACGGAGAACGGTGGCGCGCTGCGCACCGGCCGACGGGCGCCCAGTTCGCGGCCGCCACATCTGCCGCCCTGCCTACTACATGATTCGACTGCACAGTCACCGATGCCATCTGTTGGCGATGTTTCCGAACTTCTCCAGAGTGAACTGTACGTGCTGTGCCCAGTGGCGAGGCCAGGATTTTCCTAAGGGGGCCGACCCAAAAAATGGAATATATATATACGCATATCGCTTTCGGCCGGGGCGCTTCACGGACTGAAAATTTATAGTTTTGCGTGGTGACGATTTCACATTTCTTGCTTCATCTAGTGTACCTTTGGTTGCCAAGGGGCCCGGACCCCGTCCACCCCACCCCCCATGGCTGCGTCCCTGGCTGTGTCTGACAGAGACGAGGTAGTCGCTGGGCATCGTCGCCAGACATGGCGGAGTCTGTATTTTGCGTAAAGACGAATATCGCGTAGAAGTGGTACCGAGATCACCCTCAGCTTTGAAACACCAGTTGCAAAGGAAC
Organism: Imbricaverruca yamaguchii; assembly: GCA_034440575.1. Classification (NCBI taxonomy): domain Eukaryota; kingdom Metazoa; phylum Arthropoda; class Thecostraca; family Neoverrucidae; genus Imbricaverruca; species Imbricaverruca yamaguchii. The sequence continues at coordinate 657,694 of JAOTOL010001629.1, forward strand.
GCCATTTTGACTTCCCTTTGCAGTGGAATTGGCATCCCGTTCCCCAATATGAGCAATAGCTCCTAGCTTGCATGAACTATAAAGCGTTCTTTCTGAGCTGAAAGGGTGTTCCTTTCTCTGGTCAGGGAAACCAGTATATTTGTTGTGAGATTTTAACTTTTACATATTGTGTCCAAGCAAGACAAATGTAACGGAAGGGGAAGGTACATAACTGTCGCGATAATTAAATTTCAGACAGGTGGTTATCGAGCCGACGCATCCCACGCTCTCTGGGCGCGAATGATCAAAACTGGTCGAAGCGCCCTAAAACCCAAATAACTAACTAGCCCATGCTCTTGGTGACCTGTTATTGTGAGAGCTGGTGAAAATTGCACGCGCCAGCGCGTGTCGTTCCCTGTTCAACCAGTAATCACGATATTATCGTGGTCGACACTGGAAGACCTGCTCCGTAAACCACAATCAGCTCCACTCGGGGTGCCTTGATCGAGCCGCGTTCGGCGATGACCTGGTGAGTGTCTGGAGTGACAGATTAGATAGCGCAACCACTGTCCACTGCAACCGACAACTGGATGGCATAGCGTCGGTCTGGTCTCGATCCGCTCCTCCAGACAAAAAAAAATGTATGTTGTTAGCTACATCAAAGTTTGGTTTGATTTGGGGCGGAAACGGAATGTAACAGTAATTGCTGACTGGGGTATTTCGTCAACGCTATTGCCTTGTAAGTTCGATCGCATTGAATTGAGATGTGCAAATGACAGGAAAAGTTCATGTGTGCAAATACAGTTTTTCATAAATAACTACCTACTCTCTTGAATGAACATCCATTAACATCCATTCCTGGAAATTTCCACAAAACGTGACCGTACAAGTATGTCTCCCAAATCTCCTGCAACGCGGCTCTACTAATCCTGTGGACAATAAATATGCATCCTTTACTCGTAGCGATATATTACTGTAGTTATTTACAATTCTTACGTACTTTTTACTCAAATTTTTGTATATTTCGTATACTTGTTACGCGAATATCGAATGTTTTTCTGCTTTCAAATAAATTGGCGATGATGATAATGATGTGAAGTTGGAGTAGGCATGTTGCGCAATGGAACTGTGTTGCCCGCAACAGAATCCTTGATTCGTCATTGATGAGTATCATATGTCGCTGATGTCTCCTAGCAGCCGTGACGTCACCAGATAAAATGCGCATCGAGGAATGAAGTCAGGTGTCAGATAGGTGGACGGAACGAGTGTTAACATTGAATTACCAAACTGGCTACCACCCGCAGGCTAAAGATACCCTGTTTGTAGATATATTGCCATCGGTGCCTGTACTCGGTGCAAAGCCAAGCAGACGCGCATAGAACTGCACCTAAATATACTACCACCCCTAAAAATGCACGAGACGAAAACAATAAAATTTTGGATTCTCACCATGCCAAACAAATTTTCCAAGCGCTTCGCGTGCCGAAAGCGATTTCGGTCCGGTGAAATTTTTGGGATGACGTCAAGAAAACCATGGGTGCGTCCCTGAAGCCAGGAGGTAGCAAACGCTGTTAACTTATACCCCAAACGGCAACAGTGTTTTTTTTTTACTATGCGCAGCTTCAATCGTCTAAATACGCAGGTAACATTGTGCGTACAAAAACTCGCACACAATCCACATACGGACAGGGACGAATCCAGAAGCTTTGTTTTAGGCCATTGTGAAGGCGGTCACGAAAAAAATTTGGTTTTTGAAGAAAAAAATGTCTTCAATTTTGAAGAAAAAACTTCAGACTTGGCTGCTAACATTCGTCTGGTTTGGTTTCGACGCCATGTATCGCTAGGGAGGGACCCTGGTCTGATTGAGGCAGTGTAAAATAATTGACCATGTGGCCTGGAAATTCACAGTTAGTGGAATTGTGTATTTCATCCTTGTCTTAGGTTTTTACCATTTTGCTACATGTGTGGGCAGTCATTATACACACGACTGCTAAAAAATGTAAAATGCATGTGACTGAAGTGAAAGGCATTCCGCTTTTTTAATCCTTCAGTGGCGATCCTTTATTTTCTTCCAATCTTTCACTATTCCCAATCAACTTCTTTCTTCATCCACACAGTTAATGGTGAAGTAATTTTAGGACACTGGATTGAGGAGGCCCACGCTGTTAGAAGAGGGCCTGTGGCCTGATTCTGATTGATCTTGATTTTGCTGTAAGCTTAAAATTGTGCAAAAAACTGAAATAGCTATATTTCCCTTCACTGTGGAAGGACAATGTACCTACTTCATAAAATGTTGAGATTAGCTGATGCTGATGAACTTTAAACCCGATAGTCTGACAAATCTGCTAAGCCACTAAACAACAATTGGATTGTCATACTGATGCTTGCACACACCACCAATGGCAACGCCACATGCATATGGAGCTTGAACACGACTAATTCCATTCTCAATTTCCAATCATCAAACTTCATACAATGTAGTGCAGTGCAAGCAATCACATTTATCATTGAGATTACGGATATACAAACTATAATAATATCCGGCAGCTCACCCATCACCCTACCAGCTTAATATTTACCAAGATAGGTCCTACCTACCTAGGTACATGTCCAATGAGATATTACCTAGGTAGGTACCTCAAACTGAACCAACGAGACCCACATCTGAGCCAGTCTGCCAGCATATGATACCATGAAAGAACAAAATCAGAAGAAGCTTCATGGACACTGTTGCGATTGATATTCCTGAAGAAAGTAATAGGTAGATACTAATCAGTGTACAGTCATACAATACGAACATCCGGCAGCGTGCATGTGTTTGTTATTAAGTGACACAAAGGATACCATTACATTAGAAGGAACATCAGGGTTTCCTGTGAGCCCTAGTGACGTCATATCTTTTTCCTTTACTAACGGCAGACTCGCCGCACGAGATCCGCGTCCTATTCCGGCTGGTCCCAGCTGGAGCAGCGGTATATGGGCAATAGATTGAGTGCGCCTCCCACTCCCATGCATTTTGGCCCGGGAATGAAATGTTGTAAGATAAAAAGTTATGGATAGATTTTGATAATAAGTAGCGAAAATAATGTTGGGTTCACGGTGAGCAAATATAAATTGCGAAAAATCTTGCAAAATATTGTATGTCTAGCTTCTATCATCGTTTTCCAACTTTGTGCAGTATTCGGCATGTGTACCCCATGGAATCATGACCCATACACGCTTGCGAAGTAACGCTTGGAATGTTTGTAGTTGACAGCATACGTGTACTGCGTGTGTACCCCATATCATAATCAGGGTGGGTTCCAGGAATTGTCATGGGAGAGGGGTATTTGTCTGTGGGCGCAATTTATTAGGAGGTGCACCCTGCAAAAATACCTGAAGGAGCTAAACGAAAATCCGTTTACCAGGGATGGGCGTGAACGTCGAGCACACTGAAGGGTGCTTCTGGGTGACAAATATGAAGGAGAATACTCGAGTCTTCTCGGAGGGGCGCAGGTTCCATCCCTGAATCAGCCGACCATCCCTGAATCCTCACTACCACCCTGCAGGGCATAGGTTGACTCTCAGGCAGGGGTGTTATATATACTTTCGAGGGGACAAATGCCACATCAATGTTGGCTTTGCCCCCGCCAATTATTTTAAGACCTAACACGGGACCCCATAAAGTGTGTTCCCCCAATCAATCTGGGTCTGCCATCGCCTTGTATTTTGGCCTCCTTCACCCCCCCCCACCAATGATACGAAAAAGTTTGTTTTTAAAATACAAAAACCTTTTGACGAAAAGAGCTTTTTTGTTCTTCAGAAACAGCTTACGTTAGGTTTGGTTAGGATAGGCTGGGTTAAATTTCCTTTCTAATGGTGAGCATTTTCAGAAAATAAAGTGCTTGACATCTTTTTTCCAAAAGGTAGGTTTCGGTAGATTGGTTGGGCATTTTTTACACATTCTTTTCATGCTATATTCCCTAACTCAAAGCCCTTTTTGACATCATTTTGCTCACAACATGAAAGGTGTGCATTCGCACATAAAATGAGTGGTTCTATCATCTTAGTCACCTTCATAAGCATGGTATTATGAAGAAAGATTCAACAAGTTAAAAACACCATAAATGGCAAATTTACTAAATAACTTGTATTTTTGTGGAAAACATTTTTGAAAATTTTAAAAGCATTCCGACTTAGAAATATAAACTAACTAACTTAACCAAACAAAACCCATTTCTTTGCTGTTTGGAGGCAAATGTGTGTAAAAACTTGTCTTGTTACCACCTTAAAGCACAATAATACCAGTTTGGTTAGGTTAGACCAGTGCAGATTTTTAAAGGTGGAAAGTTTTGTCTCAACAAGTTAAAAAAACAGAAATATTTACTTCTAAAGCAGCTGACGCTAGGTTAAGTTAGGCTGTGCTAGGTTATTATATTTGGGGAAATTTTCAGAAAATGTACTGCTTACAATTTTTGGAATGTATTTTTTGCAATTTTTTTTTCTCCAAAGGAGGGTTGTGACATGCTGGATTACATTATGTTGCCTATGGTTATTAGGTTGTGGTATTGATTCACTTATGAGTGAATCCATACCATTCCTACCGGTGTCTAGAAGCTACATCATAACCTTACTTTTATAACGTATATTACAAGAACCCATCTCGATTATATTGCTCACTCAGGACACCATAGAAGTCCATTAATGAAAGTGTTACTTCATTACCTGCGTTGTTAATGTAAACAGAAAGAAGTCTTTTGAACCATATGTTATGTCCTTCCCAGAGCTGCTCCATCCATCTCCAATTCCAACCCTGACCAAAATTCGGGAGCGCATCCATCTCCAACTCAGCTTGTGGAAGAAGGTATGCATTGCAGCAAAGTACTATGATCTTAATTCCATTGTGCCCCTGTTGCCTAATAGTCGATCCTTGCCTGTCCATGTAGCAGATGTTTGATTTCATTGATAGTGATGTTGTTTACAATCATATCAGGAAAATAAAGCCAAACAAGGCAGCAGGACCTGATGATATTTATGCTAGGGTGTTGCGGGAAACTGAAAAGGAACTGGCATTTCCACTTAGTATAATATTTTGTGGATCAGTTTCACAAAATGAAATTCCAACCGATTGGAAAAGGGCAAATGTAGTTCCTATTTTCAAGAAAGGAGAAAGAGGGAAAGTTGAAAACTATAGGCCAGTAAGTCTCACATCCCTAGTCTGCAAGGTACTCGAATCAATTATCAAGGATAGAATAGTTAGTTATCTGGAAGGTAGCAGATTGATTCAAGATACTCAACATGGGTTTAGAAAAGGACGATCGTGTCTCACAAACCTCTTGGACTTTTTGAACTTCGCCACAGAACAATTTGATCATGGAAATGAGGTTGATGTAGCATATCTTGACTTTAGTAAGGCCTTTGACAAGGTACCCCATAAACGGTTAATGATACAGCTTCAGTCCCATGGTATTGCAGGTAGCATCTTAAAATGGATAGAGTTGTGGCTTTCAGATAGACAGCAAAGAGTGATGCTAAATGGTACAAAGTCATCATGGCAAAATGTTGTTAGTGGAGTCCCCCAGGGGTCAGTACTGGGGCCACTACTGTTCATTATATTTGTAAATAACTTTGAAAGTGGCCCAAGCAGAAAAGTTTTGAAATTTGCGGATGATTTGAAGGTCTTTAGGGCAATAACAGGTCAATATGAGCATATCTCGCTGCAAAAAGACTTCTGAAGTGGTCTTCGGACGAACTTCTGAAGTGGTCCGAAGAATGGCAAATGAAATTTAATTTTGATAAGTGCAAAATCATGCATGTATGCAAATCATCATGCATGCAGCATATTACGGCTCCATACTTGATGGGTGGCCAAGTGCTATCGGTGACTCAACAGGAGAAGGATTTAGGTGTTATTCTAAACACAAAACTGGGGGCATCAGAACAGACCAAGGAAGCCAGGAAGAAGGCACTGAGAATGCTCGGGGCAATAAATAAGAATGTATCATACAGAAGTGAGGAAGTGATCAGGAAGCTTTGCTGTGCATACGTCAGACCACATTTGGAATACTGCATCCAAGCTTGGTCTCCTAGCTATGAAAAAGATTGTTGGCTTTTAGAGAGAGTACAAAAGAGGGCTACAAAAATGGTTAATGGCATAAGCAACGTGGCATATGAGGAAAGATTGAAGAAATTGAATATGTTTTCACTTAGATATAGAAGGCTGAGAGGAGATCTCATCGAGGTCTTTAAATTTTTCCATGGTCTGGAGAGGGGATACCTTGGGGAAATGTTCGAATTGAACAGAAATGATGCAATTAGAGGTCATAAATTCAAAATTAAAGTTAACCACAGCAGAACAAGGTTAAGGCAAACTTTCTTCACCAACAGGGTAGTAGAACACTGGAACCAGCTGCCAGAAAACATTGTCTGTAGCAGCACATTGAACATCTTTAAAAACAGCATAGACAATCATTATATGAATAGAGGGCTTGCTTTTCAGTATTACAGGGAGGGCTGATTGACGGATTTGGTGGGCAACTGGTTCAGTGTACAGAGTGCAACCAAGAAGGGCCCTTATGGCTCATAGTTGCACTAATCTTTTATGTCTTTATGTCTTTATGACTTTCCTCAAACTGTCGGAGAACTTTGGAGTTGAAATCACGTGTGAGTGATGAAACAGATGAGCTATTCCTGGATGCTTATGTTGCAGAATTACATGGCACAGGGGTGTGCCAAATGGGGAAGGGCCATTGTGGGCAGTTGCCCCCTGACAGGTCGTTGGGCCCCCAAGAATCGAGTAGAGCTCCGGACAAATTGCGCTAGTCTCCCTAAAACTCCCTTTTGGGCCCCAATAATCGCTGGTTGGTTGGTTGAATATTGGTTTTACAACACATCGACCGTTGAGTCATGTAGCGTCGCCAATCTCTCGCGCCGATTGGCCGCGGGTGAGGAGTAACGACAGGTGGGACTCGAACCACCAAATAATCGCACCGGGGCCTCGAAAAATCACATCTGGCCAAAATAGTCCCGCACGGGCTTCTCAAAAGGACGTTGGGGCCTCAAATGACCTGGCCGCGTGAAATAAACGCTGAGGCTCAAGTGCAGAAACCGCTGCTGTATCATGATTTTTATAAACCTCAGAGTTTCTTGAATGCCCCGAAATTGACATTTGTTGGTGTATTAGAAGACATAAGATAGCCGATATTTTTTAAACCATCGCTTTTCGACAATATTGCATTGTTTCAATCGACTCAGCTTGTCGAGACGATCAAATAAGGATACTATTTGACCCACTTATCTGGATTGCTAATATGGCGCCGAATACCGAAAAGTCTTTTTCAAACGCATTTTTAGAAAAAATGCCGATTGACCACCGATATAATTTGTATGCCAAGTTGTTAGGCACATAGCAAGGCAAAATAAAACAGTGGCCGTTTTTGACAGCACCACTTTTAAAATGATTGACACGGGCTAATGCGTACATCCTCCATGCTATAACGACTCGACTGGAGCGAAACTTTGCCTGAAAACTGAAACAGCCCGATGACGTCATGGCCATACTTTTAGGAGAAGACAGAACATGAAATAACTGTACCTTGTAATACGGTGTTCGACGCGCTAGAACTGTATTGTGTGTGGGCGGGACTAAAAACAGTCACTATTTCACCGACACGGTTTGACCGACACCATCTCGCCGACATGGACAATCTCGGCAACCACTGGCTCAATCTTCATGAGACCTACACCAAACGACCGCCAGTGTGCCAGAGGCGTGCGGTTTGGACTTTCGTGACCTTGGGTCAGGTCAAAGGTCACCAAATATCAGAAAAACAAATTTTTGGAATTATTGGCATGGCCTATCTCGGTAACCGCTGGGTCGATTCCAATGAAACCTTCATCAAACGAACGGCCGTGTGCCGGAAGCGTGCGGTTTGAACTTCCGTGACCTTGGGTCAGGTTAAAGGTCACCAAATCGCAGAAAAACACAATGTTTGGCTCACCGACATGACCGATCTCGGCAACCGATGGGTAGATCCCAATGAAACCTTCACCAGACGAACGGCGATGTACTGGAGGCGTGCGGTTTGGACTTTCGTGATCTTCGGTCAGGTCAAATGTCACAAAATCGCAGAAAAACACAATTTTTGGGTCACCGACATGACCGATCTCGGTAACCGTTGGGTCGATTTCAATGAAACCTTCACCAAACGATTGGCCGTGTGCCGGAGGCGTGCGGTTTGGACTTTCGTGACCTTCGGTCAGGTCAAAGATCACCAAATCGCAGAAAAACACAATTTTGGGCTCACCGACATCATTGACCGCACGCCTTCGACACACAGCCGATCGTTTGTTGAAGGTTTCATTGGAATCGACCCAGCAGTTACGGAGATCGGTCATGTCGGTGAGTCAAAAATAGTGTTTTTCTGCGATTTGGTGACCTTTGACCTGACGCAAGGTCACGAAACTCCAAACCGCACGCCTCCGGCGCACGGCCGTTCGTTTGGTGATGCTTCAGTAAGATCGAACAAGCCGTTGCCGAGATCGGTCATGTCGGTGAACCAAAAATTATGCTTTTCTGAGATTTGGTGACCTTTGACCTGACCGAAGGTCACGAAAGTCCAAACCACACGCCTCCGGCACACGACCGATCGTTTGGTGAAGGTTTCATTAAGATCGAATCAGCGGTTGCCGAGATCGGCCATGTCTATAATTCCAAAATTCTGTTTTTTCTGATATTTGATGACCTTTGACCTGACCCAAGGTCACAAAAGTCCAAATTGCACGCCTCTGGCACACTGGCGATCGTTTGGTGTAGGTTTCATGAAGATCGAGCCAGCGGTTGCCGAGATCGTCCATGTCGGCGAGATGGTGTCGGTCAAAAGCCAGTTTTTTCCGGGATTGCGTATTTTCACGGAAGCCTGTTTAAAGGTAGTATGCTTTTTAGACACAACAGTTTGTGCTCCGCCGGCCTGTTTCGTGGAATACGTAAGATACGTGGTAGTTGAGTACAAAATTGGTAAATTTGCAGTTTCAGGTAGTTTTTTTTTATTGATCTGAATTTCCTTTTCCAGTGTTATGCTGGAAAAAGAACATGATGTGGCAAGTAATCTTATCTGCAAATGCATGGTTTTCAGTTGGTATGCAAGATAACACCGAAAAATTGGTCTTGCACTTGGATATAAAAGTATAATAAGTATAAAATAATTTGTAATGAATAAAAATATAGGATAAAAGGTAACATACAAAATATAGGAAAAAATGAAACAAACTAACCCAGTAAATTTGAAGATCAGGGGTAAAATAAGATTCTGTGGATTTTTAAAGTTTTTATGTGGCTTAAGATGATGTGACCACTCATTTTCTGCAAATGCTTCCTTTTAAGTCAATGGGGGTTCAGTCAGCATGCCCCTAAACTCCAATTCATTATGAAGGCAACAGAGGTTGATATAATTGATCGCATAGGCACAGTGCTAAATAGATGTATTATGATATTCATGAAATGTTATGAGCTAATGCTGCAAACACTTACATATCATAATGGGATCAGCTGGGCTGTGGTTCATCCATTTGTACCTTCATGGTGTTGGACTGACCAGCACAGCATTCATACAGTGGCTTAGAAAGCTTTGGTGCTTGGAGAAGTAAATAATGAACATCACAGCTGTGGAATTCCCTAAGAAACAAATAATGACACCTTGGAAGAATTTGAGCACATGAACTTGCTGGAAACAACACTGTATTGTTGGAAAAATCCACATATAATCTAGTATAATCTATAATACATATAATCTAGTATTTTGCTCTCCTTTTCTCAGTCCAAATCATTTTTCATATATTCCCCAAAATGAACTCCCCAGAGTCAAAAACATAATGAAAGACGTGAAAAGTCGTGAAAATCTAGCATAAAGACATAAAGACATAAAAGATTAGTGCAACTATGAGCCACAAGGGCCCTTCTTGGTTGAACTCTATACACTGAACCAGTTCCCCACCAAATCTGTCAATCAGCCATCCCTGTAATACTGAAAAGCAAGCCCTCTATTCTTATGATTGTCTAGGCTGTTTTTAAAGATGTTCAATGTGCTGCTACTGACAATGTTTTCTGGCAGCTGGTTCCAGTGTTTTACTACCCTGTTGGTGAAGAGAGTCTGCCTTAACCTTGTTCTGCTGTGGTTAACTTTAATTTTGAATTTATGACCTCTAATTGCATCATTTCTGTTCAATTCAAACATTTTCCCAAGGTATCCCCTCTCCATACCATGGACAAATTTAAAGACCTCTATGAGATCTCCTCTCCGCCTTCTATATCTAAGTGAAAACATATTCAATTTCTTCAATCTTTCCTCATATCCCAGATTGCTTATGCCATTAACAATTTGTGTAGCCCCCTTTTGTACTCTCTCTAAAAGCCAACAATCTTTTTCATAGCTAGGAGACCAAGCTTGGATGCAGTATTCCAAATGTGGCCTCACATATGCACAGTAAAGCTTCCTGATTCTGCTGGAAGGATACAGGCACATCTAGCTACAAATATTCCTTCTCACTTGACAGCTATATTTGTAGAGTTAAGATTATGATTGTATATTTCTTTGCCAAGTGAAAAGTTATTATTTCCAGGTAGAATGAGTGGTCATTGATTGATTATTTGGGCTTAAGGGTACATCACCTGCTACTGGTTATGTAATGCCTGAATGAATGGTCACATCATCTTTTTCATGTCAAAATATATTGTATTTATGTAATCCCAAGGATCAAATTTTGCCTTGATCTCCAATATTTTCCCTGACCCAACCTTGCCTAGCCTAGCATTCCATGCAAGAAGGCAATGTTTTAATGGAAAATTTCCAAGCATTTCTTGGCTCAAATGTATAATGAGAAAATGCAACCTAGCCAAGTTTGAACTATTTTTTGAAAAAGAAGAAACTTGTTCTTTGTTAACATCCAATTTTTCTCTTAAATTTTTATAACCTACAACAAAAGCCATCTCTGTAATACCTTTGCATGCTTCATGGATGACAAATGTGTGTACAACTAATATCACTACCCTAAACTGCAGTGATGCCAAACATTTTGCATTGGCTTGTCCAGCACATGAACAAATTAAAAGGTCCTGTCTCATCTTGTCAAAAAGCAATATTTTTGCTCATTTTCTTCATATTTTCCTCATTTGTGTTGAAATGTTATTGTTATTGTAATGCTATAATTGGTTGGTTGGTTATTGGTTTTACAACACATTGACCATTGAATCATGTAGTGTCTCCAATCTCTCACTCAGATTGGTAGCAGGCAAAGAGTAGCGACAGGTGAGACTGGAACCCACAACCTTTTGATTGTGAGATGAGCAACTTACCCCTAGGCCACTCATCCCCTGTAATGTTATAATTAAACTTGCATTAACAAAAATACTTTAGCCAGAATCTTTGATTTTAGCCCAAATGAGCTATGGAAAACTTTGTCATCTAAAATTCCTCTGGCACATTTTGTTGCATCCACAAAGCTAAGCAACCTCTGAAAGTTTCATTGAAATATCTTCATCTGCTAATGTGTGATGACTGGTTGTATTTCTTTTTTGGAGTTGACCTCACTCAACCTTGAATAACTCGTCGATCGCAGATGACCTGACTTGAAAGTCTTCACACAACATGGTAAGTTGTTGTGGGAAAAGTGTGCAAAACTTTGGCAAGATGCCAGAAAACATATTTGGCCAACCGCTAAAAAATATCTTTCGGTGTGGGTGTAATCCCAGTGGTAAATTCAATGCAGTTGTTTGCCCCTGAATTCCAATTCCAATCCTTCCAGTGGTAAATTACCAGTGGAATTGGGTGGAATTTACCACTTTCTGAACACTGAATTGACATCCCTCACAATGATGTCTACATCATGCTTTGTGATGATTTGTTATGAAGTTTTCATATCTGATATAGAGCAGTAGCTTGTTAATAAGTATCAGTTGATGACTACCATTGTAGATTGTGATGTGTGAACATCTAATTCTAGGTTAGATAATTATCTATACTGTGTTCTGTAATACACTTGGGGGTCTTAAAACAAAGAGAAAAGGTGTACATGTGAGTACAATGTGTGATAAAAATTGTTCTTGAGAAGCTTGTAAGTTATGTTAAGGGACATAGTTTCCATGGTTGATTTCGACATCCTACCATACTCGTTTTAACACTTCACACCTTGCAAAAAACAGTATTTTAATACTGCATACCCCCCACAGAATATGGGGTGGGTTAAAAAGAAACAAGAAGAAAATCAGAAATTACTTTAAACTGCAAATTTACCCATCTTACAGGGAAAGAATCCTCCAAGATCACTCAAACAACATGAAAAATGGCAACAACAAAAAATTGTCAATGAGGATGCATGATGAAAGCCTCTGCATGCAAATGTCCCAGAATTTGGAAATTTACATGGAGAGCGACACCTGTCGCGAACTCGTTTTGACACCCTGTGGACATGGTTTTGATTGGCTGAATTGATTTACGTGACAGTTCAGAAACATACAACCATAGTGACTGTTGCTTTTCTCAATATTCGATTTGTGACACCTGGTCTGTCGCAATCTTGCCACCGGTTGTGGCGCTTCTCTGTCAACATCATCTTTTGGCTACAATGTTTCATTCATATTGCCAACTCGTTTTTACATCATGAGAAGTTTTGACATCTTCTCTGTGCTCCACTCCGCATGAAAGATGAGTTTCAGGACCCTGCACACAACAAACCATGTTTCAGATGTGCCATAAGACGGTGAAGACGGTGACTGCAGCCATAGATGTCATCGGGCGGCGGTGAAGCCGGTCGAGTGTGAACATGCCCGCCATCTGGTTGGACCGCCTGCCCCTGCCAAATTTGCCCGCGTACACCGTCATCAGCGTCTGTCTCCTGCTCTGTTCGATATACTTTGCCATCACCACGCAAGAGCAGTTCGAAAAGGACGCAGTTTCGTCGGTCGCCTTCGGCGAGGGGATTCAGAAGCGTTGCCTGCTGCCTCGTGGCAACCAGACGGTAGCCGAGCAGAAGACCTCCACCAAGGACTTCTTCCTGTTTATCAATGCGTACCCCACCCAGCACGCATTGCTGCACAACTTCACGCGCCACAAGTTGAGATCGGACTTTCTGTACTGGCCGACGGTTGCGAGTGCGATGGAGTACGAAGACAGACGGAGGCGGTATTCGCACGAGTATGTGCCCAGCTGCAGCGTGTTCTTCGCGCCAAATATCTACTACAGAGATGCGCGGGTGTGGACGAACGGTCTCCCTGTTGCGAACGTCCAGTTCAAGCTGGTCAAGACACTTGCGTTCATGATACATGAGCCACTGTGTGTGTGGGTAAGTGTCTGAATGTACAACAGTGCCCGAGCCACCACAGCCAGCCCTGAAGCATCTGCTCAGGATGGTCGTTACTGGGAGTGGAATGGGGACGGTGTTGCCGACATTGTTTAGCTTTAGGCCAAGGACAAACGGACTATATGCTCTTTGTATGTTTTCCTTAATAAAGCACGCTGTTATGATAGTTATATTCTGTTTCTGTTGTTTTCCGTTTTGACGTGTCATTTGAAAGTCAATCTTTGTGTTTTACGTGAACTCAGGCTGGCCTTGTGCAGTTTTTTTTTGGCATCAGCTTATACTGATCTTGTCCGGTGTGTGTTTGTTTGTGTAGCGTGCGTGCCGCGTATACAGCTTGCGATCGTGGAGCGTGTGTGCCACGGATGCGACCTGACGATCGCGTAGCGTGGTGGTGATTATTGGCTCCACGACTGCGACGACTTTCGGGTCACACTCATATTCCGTCATCAATTTCTCGCGCCGATTAGTCGCGGGCGAATAGTAGCAGCCGGTGGCACTGGAACCCGCAACCGTTGGTTGGGAGACGGGGACCTTACCTCCAGGCCGCCCGCCCCCCCCCCAGACCACGTGACGTGTGCGCGTGCGTGGCGGTCATACGGCGTGTGCCGCCAGACGCTCATCAACATGGCCTACTGTCTGCTGGTGCTGCTCGGCAAGTCGATCCAGCAGAGCATGTTCGGCGAGCTGCGCGTCTCCGAGCAGACTCAGCTGAAGGACAAGTTCTGGAACTTCGTCTTCTACAAGTTCATCTTCGTCTTCGGCGTCATCAATGTGCAGCACATGGACGAGGTATGCAGTGAACGGTCCGTGATTTCTCCAAACGCGATGGCGCACTATTTTGCAAAACATCGCGCCTCGGGTAGCATGTTTAATGCCAAATGGTGTGTTCACGCAATATGATTACGTGATACGTGATACACTCGCGCAATAAGCGCGTGTGTGAGTGGGGGTCAAATCAGAAGATTACTCATGGGCGACTTTGTGCTCATGGCAGAACAAAAGTTTTCGACAAAACAGCAGTAGATGGAAGTGCCCGAAAGCCTACGTCCAAGCGTCCAATTGCTGGCCGTTTCGATGCGTTCGCTCCGCGAATGATCGATTCTGGTCATAGCACCCTAAAGCCCAAATAACTAACTCGATGCGCTCACTCGCTGCGACAGCAGGCAGGGCGTCGCGACAGGCTTGACGCCAGTCGATCTTTCCCCCGATTCATTCGCACAGCAGACGGTCACACCCCCTCCCCCGTCTGTATGTTCGCGTGCCTAGGCGGATGGTGACCGTCGACCGGGTCTGACTGACTGATTGACTGACTGACTGGACCACGGACGGCCTCACTGACTGACTGACGGCCTGGCTGGTTGACTGGTTGACTGAAGGAATGACTGACTGCTGCCGCCGCAGGTGGTGCTGTGGTGCTCCTGGTTTTCGGCGCTCGGCTTCCTCCACCTGCTCACGCAGCTGTGCCGCGACCGGTTCGAATACGTGAGTGCACGCCGACCTTGACCGCGGCACGACCCTGTCCGGGCGCGACTGCATGATTACGCCTGATAGCCGTGACAGATACGGCGTGCGAGCGCACCACGCACCGTCTCCTAGTCAGCTGTTAGAACGGTGGCGGCGATCACGCCGGGCACTGAAAATTGAAGGGCGTGGATTTGGAAAAACTGCGGTGGAATGTCATGCTGGTTGCAGCTGGCCGTTGCATACACCAGCATATCAATGGTGATGATATGTATGTATGTATGTATATATATATATATATATATATATATATATATTATATATATATATATATATATATATAGAAATATATATATATATATATATATATATATATATATATATTTGTGTGTGCGTGCATTATAAAATGCAGTATTCTTGAAAGAACTAATTTACACTGCATTATGTGCTGTCATCTGCAACCATGTTCATCACCCGTTATATGATACCAGCAGTAGGGTGGGAATAACATCCTGTTAGAAGATTATCCTCTCCAGAAAATTATCCTTTTATCGCCATCGTTTCGAGGTTGAATGGTGCTGTTTGACAATGAACGGCTCTATGACAAAGTGCTCAAGATTCACTATAAAGTGCAAGCTGACTTTCTGATGCCACAGGTTTGAGGAAAAAATATAATCTCCGTATCGTTGTTGGTTGTTTAATGGGTGATGCACAACGCACTTTGTGCACATTCACGGCTAATGGCGCTGTCCGCACTGTTTCGCCGGTGGGCCGTGGGATTGGGAAATGTTCTGAGCAGTGCGAGTGTCGAATACCGATACCTTTGGTACCCAGGGCCCAACGCCTTAACCACTCGGCCACCTCCGCCCCATAGCGCTGCATGACCTCTGCAGTCGACGCGCCCTTAAACCCCAATAACCAACCAACTTCCGCCCCATATGATATCCGTATTTGATTGCCCTACGATTTTCCTCTCCACATCCATAATTACAGCGTACAAGTCCAACCTAGTAGCGTTCTGCGGTCCAGCCGGGACCAACTTCACTGACCTGACCTGCATACCCTGCGGCGCACCCGATGAGCCAACACGCCGCGGCGCATCCACGCACACCTGCGTTGACCTGACCCGGCCCGATCTGTGTGACCTGCAGCTCTCCCTGTCGGCCAGCACGCGGCGCACGCTGGTTGCATCTGTGTGACCTGCAGCTCTCCTGTGGCCAGCAGCCGCCCACCGCGGCGTTGACCTGACCCGGCCCGATCTGTGTGACCTGCAGCTCTCCCTGTCGGCCAGCACGCCGCGCCGCACCCACGCGCGCCTGCTGTGTCTGCTGTCGGGGATCCTGATGGTGTCGGTGGTGCTGCTGGCCATCTGCGTGTACGTCGGCCTGGTGGCCAACCTCAACACGTTCGCCTTCATGGCGGTCGAGGTAAGTCTGGCTGGTCGGGGGGGGGGGGCGTTCCGAGGTGACTGGCCGAGAGGTCGGAAGTGCTCTCGGGACCGCGTCCCAGCCAGCGCCAGGGACAGACTAGTCTGCATTTGGAACGCTGCAGCACGATTTGATTTTTTGGGTCGAGCAGTTGCGGCTGGGCTGTGCACTTCTTGCAAGGAAAACTGATCAGCGTGTTGAACGGTATGTTGTGCATGTCTAGCATAGCGCACACAGAATAGAGCAGAAAGCATAACAATTATAGTAGCCACTGCAACACCAGAATAGCTTGGGGGGGGCAGTCAGCTGGCGATCCCTTGCACGACGGCTTGGTGCGAAACACGCAGTGTAAAATAATTAACCATGTGGCCTGGAAATTCACAGTTATTGGAGTTGTGTTATTTCATCCTCATCCTAGGTTTTTACCATTTTGCCACATGATGTATGAGCAGTCATCATGCACATGACTGCTAAATAATGTAAAATGCATATGACTGAAGTGGAAGGCATTCTGCTCTTTAATCCTTAAGTGACAATCCTTTATTTTCTTCCAATCTTTCACTATTCCCAAGCAACTTCTTCCTTCATCCACACAGTTAATGGCAAAGTAATTTTAGGACACTGGAAACACGGACTATGTGACTGTCAGGTGGTGAGGTACAGCTGTGTGCCAAATACGCTGCGAATTGCATGTGTGATCAGGTGGCCACAGAACGCCACGGCCCCACTATGCTCGCTGAGATGATGCAAAAGATTCAGACACTGAGATCACCGTGCCCGAAGCGAAATATACGACCCGACTATGGCCGCCAGCGACATCGCAGAACGTATTCGACTGCGTCGTGCGTTCGTTTGTTCATGTGTGCTTCCAGTATCGGAATCTCCGGCTATCAGTCTTTACGAGCCTGGCGAGACCTGACTCATGCTGAGATAGGGTAAACTGTTTGATTTCTTTCTCGCCATGGTGCCATGTCGATGTCGTCACCCAAGCTTCATCGATTGGTCAGTTAGAATGCATGTAGCCTCCAGATTGGCGGGGCTATCGCGATGGAATGGTCTGGCTGACAATTGCGTGCAACGCCAGCAATATCCGCCGTCCCCCGAAGACGTCGAAACCCGCAATTGCATCGAAATATTCGGCAGTGTGATGAGGTTAATGTCGGTTGAAGTTTGAGCAGCAAAACGTGTTGAAAATCTTTTGGTGGCAAAGAACAAACCGACATTATGGCAAGGTCGAGAGTGATCAACTCGGTTTCCCGTGCTTGTCAGATGAGTTTTGCAAAGCCACATCTCAGAAGCTAATTTGTGGAGTGAAGACGTCTGCAGTACGTCCAATCAAACCTCTTTGCTGGTGTCCGCTCGGATCTCGTTATTTCTGGCCGCCGAGATACGGAAGCCGTAGATTGTGCATGGCCAACGTGCCACGTTTTCGCGCCGAATGTCGGTTTTGCCGGTGCCGCGTTTCCCCGATAGCCGCTATCGGCTCGGCAGGCAGGCGGTGCCGTGCGGGAAGCTCGGGAGTCGCGGCCGGTCCGTGAGACGCCGGCGGCAGTGGGAGATTTGTCATGGAATAGGGTGGAATATTGAATAGTCATGAATACTCAATGACGTCCTGTTCACAGGAGTAGCGACGTCATTCCTTTTCATGTGTGTTTTTGAAGGCTTCCTGCTCCGACGGTAGTTCACGGTTCCGACGTCATGCTTCGACCGACGTTTCGGACGGTAGTTTCTCGCGTACAGTAGCATGCTTGTGCTCACTATTACACATCGTGATACATGAGCATCTCATGATGACCAAAAATGGCGCAAAATGGCCAAAGCAGTCGACGCGCCCAAATGCACCAATCCACCGCCACATCATCTGACACAATTGCAGGCGAAGAGGTTGGGCGGGGATAGCCGAGTGGTTAAGGTGTCGGGCTATGGGTACCAAAGGTCCCCGGTTCGACTTAAGCGCCACTTAGGACATTTCCCTATCCCGCGGCCCACCGGCGAAACAGTGGGCGGTGCCATTAGCCGTGAATGTGCATAAAGTGTGTCGTGAACCAACCAATAAACAAACAGGCGAAGAGGTTGCCGATGACGTGGTCTGTGATGCATGTGATGATGTCTGTGGTGTGATGTGTGCTGTGATGTGTGAACTGTAAGCACCAGTTTACAAATTATATGTTTTGTTTCATTAATATAGTCGGTCACAAATTAGACGTGTCAAAACAAGCAAAGAGAGTGCATTGATAAGTATGTTATCGGCTCAAAATTGAGCTTCAAGGATTGAAGAAAAAAAATTGGACACCATTTCCATGGCGAATTTTGACGTCCTGCAGGACTCGCTTCGACATCTCACTCTTAACAAAACCATTATATTTGGGTAAATATCTTAATATAACATTAGTATGATATTAATTTTGTTGTGTAATAATGATTACAATTATTAAATAATTAAAACAAGCGAAAAATACTACAAAAACAAATAAACAGACAAAAATTAATGGACATAGTACTAGCTGGCGGTCGCCAGTTGCCTCTGGCTCACTTTGGTATTCAATCGTCTCGGCTCCGGTCTTACGAAACGGATGGACGCCGGTGTAGAGCATATGTGCTGGGTTATTGCTCCAGGGAATGGGTTGCCATGCAGCCGAAATGCTTTCCTTCCACGGTTGGATTTATGTGTTGAAATCTTGGATTAGGAGAGGACATTGCTGGGGCGTTCCAGATCGGAGGTAATCTGTTTCTGACGTCAACAACTCAGCTGTGCCCTTCCCGGGTGGTCTCGGGCACGTTGATCGAGGATTAATGGGCTTTCGATTATTTTCAAACAGCTCATTTCACTCTTTGGCAGCAAATGAGTGGATACAAAGCATTATAATCCAGTAGATTGTAATGCTTTGCACCACAAACTTCCAGAACAGAGCCGTGTTCCGAACCCTGGGTGTGCCTCGCTTACGGAGATATAGACACGTCCCAGCGTCTGAACGTGCTGCATTCCGCGAATTCCATATCTGCCAATCATGTCGACCCGCCAGTTTTTCTCTGGCCTCAACACCGGCTCAACTGGCGACGGAACGTCTGGGCACACCTCTTGTCCGTTCTACCGTGCAGTTTGGCTATGCGCATGCTAGAGGCGCCCGCGACGGCCCGGTGCAAGATACCCCCTCCACCACCAGAGGACGGCTTCCTGGTGCCTCCCCCCCCCCCCCCCCCCGGCCTCGCCTGACCAGTTGCCAGCTGGCCGTCCCAGTAGGGGACGTTAGCAGCGAGCGCGGAAGCATCTCGGCCAGTCGTGCCAAGACGGAATGGCTATCACAGGCCGGTGCTCTGTCCACCGGGCCGACCAGCTGGCATATTGATCCCGATTCGTCTCTTCCTGATGTGCGTAGATGCTTAAATGAGTCCACGAACCTCGGTCGGCAGCGTGTTTGCTTTCATTCCATTAAATGGGGAATTATTTCAGACAAAACTGGTCGTGTATGACCGGATGTTACTTTCGTAAGCTGAGTTACATGCACGTGCGGTGCACGCTCCTGATATGAGATCTTCGCCGTCTCCCCCATCATTATCATCCTATGTTTTAGTCACGCACCACAGCAGGTTATCTCTTATACAAAGTAAGTCATCTGAAGGTTGTCGAAACATTCGTCTTCGCTTACGCCATATTTAATTTTCAAATATGCCGAGCTACCGCATTGAGGAATGTTCACGTACACAGTGCCACGATACTGTGTTCAAAAGCTAGACCTTTATACAAAGACGGTGGCACTGAATCTTCCGAGATCACAAATACGATTATAATTTCAGTAATCTTCGTGAATCCGTGCGCACCTCGCAGGCCAACGCATGCTGACGTGGACGTGTTTCCCGGAGTGTCCCACAGCGGCTTCACCGGTACACCACTGCCGCCGACTTGGACCCATGATCCCCCTGCCCTTCCCTTCTCCCTCGCGATCCGACTTTACCTTAGCTGTCAATTGGACCTTGGCCTCGCCCGTAACCGGGTCCGGGCACAGTCCTCTATTCCGTTGCATCGTGTTCTCCCGCTGTGCCGGTGTTCTGTGTGCTCCTGCGGGCCGGTGAAGTGGAGCCGGTAAATATATATATATATATATATATATATATATATATATATATATATATATATATATATATCAGTGTGAAATAATTGACCATGCGGCCTGGAAAGTCACAGTTAATGGAATTGTGCTATTTCATCCTTGTCTTAGGTTTTTACCATTTTGCCACATGTGTGGGCAGTCATTATACACACGACTGCTGAATAATGTAAAATGCATGTGACTGAAGTGAAAGGCATTCTGTTTTTTTTTAATCCTTAAGTGGCGATCCTTTATTTTCTTCCAATCTTTCACTATTCCCAAGCAACTTCTTTTTTCATCCACACAGTTAATGGTGAAGTAACTTTAGGACACTGATATATATACATATATAAAGTCTGTATACTGCGCCGCCGAGCCAGCGCTGGTTGTACGGTGGCGCTGGCACTGACGGCGCGCCCTCGTCTGTGTGTTCCAGTGCGTGCTGCTGCTGATCCGCACCCTGCACACCATGACCCGGTACGCCATTCACCTGTACGACCTGACGCAGACGACCCAGTGGGAGCGCAGAGGTCAGTGGCCAGCCGTGCAGCGGTGGCGGACGTGGCGCTCGTGTCGCCAGCGGCCTGCTCTGGCTCTCGGGAGCCTGCAGCGCTACCCTCGGTCAGCTGGGCGTGGCCGTGCTGGAATGTAGCATGTGACATCAAAATATCCAATATAATATATATATAGTAGTATATATAGTATATGATATATAGTATATGATAGAAAATGTAGTATGTGATGTAGTATATGTATATGTAGTATGATAGTATATAGTATAATATATAGTATATGATATACCTATATATATATATATATATATATATATATATATATATATATATATATATATATATATATATATATATATGCATACATGCATGCATAACATACGGCATACCGAATGTTGTTGTAGTATGAACGCATTTTGTATCAAGCAATGCATGTTAGGCAGTCGGGAAGGTAGCAAGTGTCCAAGGAGGGTAATCACGACCACGACCGATGAGAGGAATATCTCCAGACAACTCCAGTTGGAGCTCCATGGTGAATACGAAGCTGAAAATAGCGCTGGCAGAGTCAGTCCGCCACCAGAGGGACCGGTGTTGGCGAAATGCTGGCAAAAACTAGCCTTTTCCGACGGGTGGTATTAACCGGTTCAAACCATTTACTGGCAAAAACTGTCGACCTCTAAGCATATGATGAGCTGATATCTCTGAGATCTGAGTCCAGAATCACACACATGTGATTGTCTGCTGCACGGCGTTGGTGTGTGTTGACAGCAGCTGGCTGTTGCCAGGCCCCTGACAGTAGCCAGTTTATGACGGCGTTCTTCCAGCCTTGATTCAGGGCACAGGTTGATCACAGCGATCCGATCCGGCCCCATCATCACGCATTCGAAGCCTCGATAGCTCACGCCACCGCATTTGAAGTCCTCGATTCCCAGCTGAGAATCAGCATGTAGCGTTTTAGTTTTGTTTTTATCACGTGCATCCTGGCCACCCCGAGACGGGCGCATGGCACGCGGCAGTGCGGGGTGCTGGCGCGCGACACGTCAGCCGGTCGCCGGTCGCCGGTCGCCGGTCGACGGTCGGTCGTCGGTCGGTCGCCGCCGCATCAGCTGGCGATGGGGCTGGGGCGCAGGGCGAGCGTGTCGGGCCGAGCGTCGTAGGACCCACAGCATCTCTGTTGGAACGTTACACTCCCTGGGGTGGACACGGGCCCGACTTGCAGCGGTCTCAATGTTCAGCATACACTTTACACATGTTCATAATATCAGTCGTAATGTTTATCGCGCACTGGCAGATGATAGATAAGAGGTTTGCAGCGGTCTTAAAATGTATATAAGACACCGGAAAACAGTGCCCTGAAATTATGTAATCTGATTATATGTCCACAATTAGTGACGATTACTTTTTACTCCACTTTCTTTGTTGCACCAATGAGTACCACTGGTCATTTTTTGCTTTAAGCTATGAGTTAGATTTACGTCTATAAAAGTGCCTATAATGGTAAAGGCAGCAGCACTAGTGACATCACCGTCATCAAACACTAAAGAAGAGTCATACAAAGCAACTCATCCATGGGCATCATCCGGGTACGTTTGCGCATTCTTGTTTTGCATGAGTGGGATTTTCTGATATCATTGCCTTGCAGTGTCCTAAAGTTACTTCACCATTAACTGTGTGGATGAAGAAAGAAGTTGCTAGGGAATAGTGAAAGATTGGAAGAAAATAAAGGATCGCCACTTAAGGATTAAAAAAGCGGAATGCCTTTCACTTCAGTCACATGCATTTTACATTATTTAGCAGTCGTGTTTATAATGACTGCCCACATGTAGCAAAATGGTAAAAACCTAAGACAAGGATGAAATAGCACAACTCCATTAAATGTGACTTTTCAGGCCGCATGGTCAATTATTTTACACTGTTGCCTTGATGTCAGACTACAATTTTTTTTATTTCAGTACAATGCTGAAATATATGCACGCATCGCTATGGACCACCATATATATATTTATATATATATATTTATATATATATATATATATATATATATATATATATATATATATATATATATATATATACAAACATATATATACATATATATATATATATATATATATATATATATATATATATATATATATATATTAGTATATGTTTGTATATATGTATCTTATTATAGTGATGAATCTTAGGTGTCGGTTTCCACTTCGTCTAATATTTTTGTCAGTGTGTATGTGAGTGTGTGTTTGTGTGCGGATGGTTCGAACTCAGGAATGTCCATGGACCATTTCGACCTGAAAGTGTTCATCGAGTTGCCAAAGTGCACTAGTGTCGGAAATAGATGTGCTGAAAACGGTGAACTGTGATGAACGACTTTGGTCGCTTTCCAAACATACCCCGGGACCCGAGAGCCGGGTGGTCGGTCAGTGCCACTCGCCAGACTTCCTGTTGATGATGCCGGGCGTGGAAGTCTCTTCTGGAATTGATACGGGCTGTCGTGCTGCCCAGACCTGCCTTGGCAGCTACTATACGGCGCGGTTTCGATTCAGTTTAGTTTAGTTCAGCTCAGCTCAGCTCAGCTCAGCTCAGCTCAGCGCTGGTCAGTGCTGCTGATGTGCTGTCTTTCTGTTGACGGGAGCTTCACGTCAGTTCCGTTAAGCAGGGATTGTCACACTTTGGCTAGACAGGCGGTCCAAGGTGTATTGCTGCCAACGTGGATGGTGTTTGAAGTCCGCCACAGGCTGGAAACGGAATACCGGGGGAAATATTTCAGATGCGGAGCGTTCCGCGTTCAGATGTTCTGTGTAGACAATAATAGAGAAAAAACCATAGCACCCACTCCTTGCTGTGAGTCGGACCACGCCAAGTGTCGTGAAATTCAAGCTACTATGTAGTTGTTACTAAGTTAGTAACTAGTTACTAACAGCCACCCCTCTCCGCCGAACGTTTTCACATGGGGATGGTGGGCGCTGTATGACCAACTCAGTCGGTGCGCCCGTAAGCCCAAATAACTAACATAGGGATGGTGTTCGGAGAATGCGGACTGGGTCGGGCGTGGCCACCTGTGTTTGTCGGCAGGATGTGACGTCACGTCCGCCGAGAACGCCGCGCCGCGCCGCGCCAGCCAGTCGGCACGCCGGACAGAGCGTGCCGTTGACCTCTCCCCCCCCTGACACCCCCCGCCTCGGGTCGTGCACCGCACGTGGACACTGCGGCGGCTGATGTCATCACGGATGCCGAGCCGGCGATTTTTTTTAACGTCCCACCCGGTAGCCAGATGCGATTTGGTGTGGAAAAGATTTTGGAGCCGGCCAGGCTAAAACTGAGTCTGAGCACGTCTGTTCTCGCGAAATTAGCAAAGCGAATAGCGAAGTAGCAAGTTATACAAACTTGCTTGTTTAGGTGGGCGATGGACGCTATTTGATTGTTGCAGTTGGCGCGACCTGAAACCCAAATAACCAACCGTTGGGTTGTCCAATGCTCGCGCGGTGTGAGCTCTACCGAACACCAATAACCCTGATAACCCCAGTAACTCGAATAAATCCAATTTCCCAAGTGGGCGCAAAATGACCCTGGCAGTCGACGCGCCCCTAAACACAAATTCATCATCATCCAATTTCTCCAAATACCAATAACTCTTGCACGGGTGATAAAAAGCAAACTAGCACGGTCCTGGATTTGTGTTACCCAGAACATTATCCTCCAGAAAATTGCTCTCCCTTCTTCGCTGGAAGGTTGAATGCTGATGTTTGCCACTACACTGCTTCAGTGTTGTGGTGCGGTAGGATTGGTTGGTTATTGGTGTTACGACACAGCGACCATTGAGTCATGTAGCGTCGCCAATCTCTCACGCCGATTGGTCGCGGCGAAGAGTAGTGACAGACTCGAACTCACAACCTTTCGACTGCGAGACGAGAAACTTAACCCTAGACTACTCGTCCCCGTGGTGCGGCGGGAGAACGGTGCCGATGTTGTGGTGCGGTAGGAGAACGGTGCCGATGTTGTGGTGCGGTAGGAGAACGGTGCCGATGTTGTGGTGCGGTAGGAGAACGGTGCCGATGTTGTGGTGCGGTAGGAGAACGGTGCCGATGTTGTGGTGCGGTAGGAGAACGGTGCCGATGTTGTGGTACGGTAGGAGAACGGTGCCGATGTTGTGGTGCGGTAGGAGAACGGTGCCGATGTTGTGGTGCGGTAGGAGAACGGTGCCGATGTTGTGGTGCGGTAGGAGATGGTGGCGGAGAACGGTGCGATGTTGTGGTGCGGTAGGAGAACGGTGCGATGTTGTGGTCGGTAGGAGAACGGTGCCGATGTTGTGGTACGGTAGGAGAACGGTGCCGATGTTGTGGTGCGGTAGGAGAACGGTGCCGATGTTGTGGTGCGGTAGGAGAACGGTGCCGATGTTGTGGTGCGGTAGGAGAACGGTGCCGATGTTGTGGTGCGGTAGGAGAACGGTGCCGATGTGTGGGGGAAGGTGGATGTTGTGGTGGGTGGAGAACGGTGCCGATGTGGTGCGGTAGGAGAACGGTGCCGATGTTGTGGTGCGGTAGGAGAACGGTGCCGATGGTGTGGTGCGGTAGGAGAACGGTGCCGATGTTGTGGTGCGGTAGGAGAACGGTGCCGATGTTGTGGTGCGGTAGGTGTGTCCTCAGCCACCCCACCTCGGCTGCTGGTGTACGCTGTGGGCTAACGGGCGCTTAGTCTGTTTACTTGGGGGTGTATGTTTGGGTTCCGTGTGCATGGGTGTTGTTACGACTTGCTCCTACTGTGTTACGACGTGTTATGTTATGACGTGCTCCTACCAAAAATGTGGGGTTGCGATAGCTCAGTCTGAAGACCGTTCGGCTTTTGACCGTAGGCTCGTGGGCTCGACTTCAATGACTGACGTAGCCAACTCGTCCTAAAACACCAATCCACCAACACAAGATCCTTCTTCTCCGTACCGAAAGTGACGGACCGACCAACTGCTCTTTCTAGCCGAAGAAGCTGTGCGTGCTGCGCCACCTTTTCACCTGACCAGTATTCGCTCCGTACGACCGCCAGGATCGCTGGTGTACACGGCGGAGCTGTCGTTCGAGGTGACCGAGCTGCTGATCGACCTGCTGCACCACGGCCACATGCTGCTCTGGGGCAACATCTTCCTCAGCATGGCCAGCCTCATCATCTGCATGGAGCTGCGCCACATCTTCTACCAGCTGCAGCACCGTCTGCGGCGGCACAACAACTACAGACGCGTCGTCCGGTGGGTGCGGCGCGCCCGGTCGCGGCGTCCGGCCGGTGGTGCGTGTCTTGGGTCGTGACCTCAGGCGGGTGGGGCGGGATGGGCGAGTGGTTAAGGTGTCGGGCTATGGGTACCAAAGGTCCCGGGTTCGACTCTAGCGCCACTCAGGACATTTCCCAATCCCGCGGCCCACCGGCGAAACAGTGTGGGCGGCGCCATTAGCCGAGAATGTGCATAAAGTGTGTCGTGAACCAACCAATAAACAAACAAACAGACCTCAGGCGGGTACAGCCGTCTCGGGTGGAGGGGTGTAACTGTCTAGGGTGGTGGGGTGGTGTTGGATTTGAGCTTTGGGGCGCGTCGACTGCATTGGTCATTTTGCGCCCATTTGTGGTGGGGTGTCACGTTCCAGGCTTGACGCCAAGTGGTGGCAACTGGTCGATTGGTCCCAAACCTCGAGCAGCCAGGCGCCAGCCGAGGTGCGTCTTGATTCGGGCGACATATCATCTGGGGTACGGTTCATGCAATCCGGTTTCACTGCAGCGGCCAGCGGGATAATTGATGGGGAACAGTGCCAATTCCGGTACGAGTATAGCAAGCAGCCGGCTAGTTCTGGGGTACGAACACACTGCTTCCCTTTCAGCCTAGCACTCGTTGGCGATCCATGACTCGGTGTATTTCCTCGTAGCACGATGTCCGGATGGCTTTAAGCCTACGTGACTCGAAGGTAACTGCTCAACTGGTGCTAATTAAGAACACGTTTCGTCACATGAGTGAAGTTAAGCACGCGAGATGGACGATGTGTGAAATAATGGACTTGCGAAGATCTCCAGGTCATTATCTCCTACCCGCTTTCGGCCACCACCGCGTTATGCAGCTGCTGAAGAGCACGCATGCCGTGACTGAGTTGTGGGAGTGCCGTGATCCGTGACTGGTCATCCTCGACATGCTCGCCACGGCGGCGTCGTCGGCCGGGTCCCTTTCTCCGTAAATGGTGGTGGCTGTTGGTTTTACGGCACGTCCACCGTTGAATCATATAGCGTCGCCGATCTCTCACGCCAATTGGTCGCGGGCGAAGAGTGGCGACAGATGAGACTCGAACCCATAATCCTTAAAGGGGACGAGCGGTCTAGGGGTAAGTTGCCCGTCTCACAATCGGAAGATTGTGGGTTCGAGTCTCACCTGTCGCTACTCCTCGCCCGCGATCAATCGGCGTGAGAGATTGGCGACGCCACATGACTTAACGGTCGACGCGTCGTAAAACCAATAACCATCACCATCACCACGATCCTTTCCAATTGTGAAACGGGCACCTTACCCCTAGACTGCTTGTCCTCCTCCTCCGTTACCGCCGTGCCGACGCGACCCGTCCGCGGTGACCTGACTGACGGCGGCCGGGCCGCGCGGCAGGTACATCGAGCTGGAGTGCGGCCGGGCGACGGCGGCCGACCTGGCCAGCGGCGGCGACCAGTGCGCCATCTGCTGGGACGGCATGGGCGCCGCCCGTCGGCTCGACTGCCAGCACTGCTTCCACGCGTGAGTGTCGCCGGCGGACGGCACCGCTTCCGGGTGTGTCTTGAGACAGTCGGTGTCGCTTCCGTGCGTGAGTATCGGAGACAGCCGGTGCCGCTTCCGGAGTGGGTATCTGAGACAGCCGGGCTTCCAGGGGTATCTGAGACAGTGGGCACCGCTTCAAGGTGTATCTGAGACAGCCGACACCGCTTCTAGTCGTGAGTATCTGAGACAACCGGCACCGCTTCCGGGTGTATTTGAGACAGCCGGCACCGCTTCTAGTCGTTAGCAAACTGTTATGGGCGCTAAATGACCTTGTAGTCGGCGCGCCATTAAGCCCAAATAATCAATAAATAGTCGCGAGCATCTGAGACAGCCGACACCGCTTCTAGTCGTGAGCATCTGAGACAGTCGACACCGCTTCCAGTCGTGAGCATCTGAGACAGCCGGCACCGCTTCTAGTCAGCATCTGAGACAGCCGGCACCGCTTCCGAGCGTGAGTATCTTTCTATCTTTTTATTTTATTTTCTATCTTTATTCTATCGTGAGTATCTTTCACAACCGCGTTTCCAGGCGTGAGTATCTGAGACAGCCGACACCGCTTCCAGTCGTGAGTGTCGCAGACAGCAAGCACCACCTCCAGGCATATTTGAGACAGCCGGCACCGCTTCCGGGCATGAGTATCGTAGATAGCCAGGCTTCCAGTCGAGAGTATCTGAGACAGCCGGGCTTCCAGTCGTGAGTATCTGAGACAGCCGGCATCGCTTCCGGGTGAGAGTAGCTGGGAACTGCCAGTGCTGCTTGGGCAGCTTAGCTGGCCGTGATATGGGCTCCTATTGGCGGGTGTTATGGCTGAGGTATGTGCCCATGCTGGCTGTGATATGGGGTCCTATTGGTGGGTGTTCCGACTAATGTATGGGCTCCACGCTGGTCGTGGAGATGCTCCCACCATCCACTGACAGCGACGATTTTGACGGTAGTATATGCTTGAGACGAAGAACACATACAGTTTCAACCAGCAGTAGACGCAACGAACCGTATTTTGTTTGTCGTTGTTAGCTTATGTCATCGGCGAAGTAATTTTATCGATATTGTTGCATGAAAAAATGTCAAAATATTATCATTAATATCAAGAATATCAACAGTCAAAGTATTTGGAAACTTTACATGCATCACGATTTGAGATGCACAGCATCCAAGCATGGAAAGTTTGAGCACCTCTGGCGTACAGTGCCAACACCTGTGCAATTGAGACAAAAACTCCCCGAGTATGGAGCACATGTATGTAGGTAGACACCTGTTTGTTTATTGGGGTTTAGGAGCGCATCGACTGCCGTGGCCATGCAGCCACCTGTCAGATTCTTGCACAAGACGTCGACAAAGTCTAGATATTTTGTATGCTTAGATATATAGTATATATCTAAGCATATATTTGACTAAGTCGGTGATTAAATTGTCATGGTCCAAGCACATATAGCACACCAAGCTATGCATACCCGGGATATCAGTGCCGGTACATTCCAAGTGTGTCGCTGGGCCTTTCGTGTAGTTGGAGATCGGCTATTGATATCAAGGTGGAAATATTCGGACAGCCGATTTCGATTTTGGACGAAATCCGGAGTCTGAAGGTATATGTGGAGTATGGGCTGTACCCATGTGTGGAGAACGCAATATTGCACGCGTTAAGACAGCTACTCTGGCTCTGAACACAAATGTTACCAAAATTACGTTGTTTACCCCATTGCGACACCGATATTTTTCGTTCCATATCCATTTGTATAGTTTACAATGTCAACTTTACTGGTGATCTTCTACCTGCGGCTACACCTACATATTATACGTGCTTATGCCTATTCAAGTGAGTACGCACAAGCCCATAAATTGGAAATTGTGTGTATTCGATTTCATTCCAATAACTGGTTGCCAATTGCCTACCCAACAGTGAAGAATACCTGCCTAGCAATTGGAAGAAAACCTGGATTGTATCCAGTTTAACGTTTTTTCTTCGCAACACCCGATATGGCGAACTATGCCTAATTTAACCTGAAATATGTATGCGTGAATTGAATATATGCTTTCAATTATCATCATCCCAGCATCCCTCATCATCCCAGGATCCAGCATGCCATACGATGTTCTTTATAATATTTGCACGTCCTTACTTTCACCTTGATGATGCGCTGTTGCACAATCGTTTCAGGGATATTTTTTCCGCCCTGACGCTTGGCAGCCAAACTTCTGACGAAAACATGTTTTTTCGGAGGAAAAAGAATCGTGATGTTATCCGATTGCGCGAGGTGATGTGGCTCGTGGCTTGTCTTTCCATCGCTTTCATTTTTCTGGTGGGCTCCTGAGTGTTTTTGTGCCTAATTTTAGCAGTGAAGTCTTTAGTGAAATTATCTTAAATTGTTTTTTCACGGCAATCACGGCGGTGGCCTCTCCATGAAGGGACAAGAGCCAGCCGGGACATGCCTCTGGCACGGAGTAGACCAGCGCCCGACCGGACCAGATTTCGTCCCCAGGGTGTGCGTGTAGTAAAGGCAGGTCGTGGCATGACCTGACCTGGCCGCTCCCCAGGACACCTGTCACTGGCTGGAGTGGGGCCTGACCTGGCCTGTCCCGCAGGACGTGTCTGCGGCGGTGGCCGGAGTGGGGCCTGGCCTGGCCGCTCCCTAGGACACCTGTCACTAGCTGGAAGGGGGTCTGACCTGACCTGTCCCGCAGGACGTGTCTGCGACAGTGGCCGGAGTGGGGCCTGACCTGGTTGGACGTGTCTGCGACAGTGGCAGGAGCGGCTGGGCCTGTCCCGCAGGACGTGTCTGCGACAGTGGCCGGAGTGGGGCCTGACCTGGCCTGTCCCGCAGGACGTGTCTGCGACAGTGGCCGGAGCGGGGCCTGACCTGGCCTGTCCCGCAGGACGTGTCCGCGACAGTGGCCGGAGTGGGCCTGACCTGGCCTGTCCCGCAGGACGTGTCTGCGACAGTGGTCGGAACAGGACCCGTCGTGCCCCACCTGCCGTAAGGTGCTCGACCTGACGATGGTTGGAGTGGGGCCTGACCTGGCCTGTTCCGCAGGACGTGTCTCCGGCAGTGGCCGGAGTGGGGCCTGACCTGGCCTGTCCCGCAGGACGTGTCTGCGACAGTGGCCGGAGTGGGGCCTGACCTGGCCTGTCCCGCAGGACGTGTCTGCGACAGTGGCCGGAGCGGGGCCTGACCTGGCCTGTCCCGCAGGACGTGTCTGCGACAGTGGCCGGAGCGGGGCCTGACCTGGCCTGTCCCGCAGGACGTGTCTGCGGCAGTGGCTGGAACAGGACCCGTCGTGCCCCACCTGCCGCAAGGTGCTCGACCTGACGGTGGTTGGAGTGGGGCCTGATCTGGCCTGTTCCACAGGACGTGTCTGCGACAGTGGCTGAAGTGGGACCTGACCTGGCCTGTCCCGCAGGACGTGTCTGCGGCAGTGGTTGGAACAGGACCCGTCGTGCCCCACCTGCCGCAAGGTGCTCGACCTGACCGGTCAGATGTCGGGCGGCCAGCACACGGACGAGCGTGCACAGAGGCGGCAGCAGCAGCGGCTCAACTGGAGCCAGCACCGGGGTGAGCGGTCGGTTGGTTATTTGGGCTTAGGGGCGCATCGACTGCTTCGGTCGTACAGCGCCCAGCGTCATACAGCGCTCAGTCGTACAGGGGTGAGCAGTCGCCGCTGGCGCCACCACCAGGTTAAAGGACTGTTCACACCTAGCGTAATCTAGACGCACTGTCGGAATCGACGCAAAGTTGGCGGACAGTTAGCATGGGGCCCAATGAGTCTGCCGATTCTGCCATTGCGCCGGCCTTGCGCCAGCTGTCTGCCGACTCCTGCAAAACGCTGGCGATTTCCGAGCGGACAAAGTTGGGCTTTCTCAACTTTTTTTTCGCTCGGCGCACCAGCGGCCTTGGCGCAAGTTCGACAGACTGCTCGGGATAAACTGTGGTCGTCATATTTGCTGATCTTCAGCGGATTGGGACCATATCGGCTGCGGTTTTTTCAGCTTGTAGGTTGCAACATGTCTCTCTCGGAAGCGTCGGATTACACCTAGTCAGTCATTGCGCTGGCTTTTTTTCCGTCGAGATTATGCCAGGTGTGAACAGTCGTTTATGGTCCTCAGCTGACAATTGCACATCGGTACTGCGCTCACACTGTAATAAATGCCTTAATGTTGGAAGATATGACGCACATGCAGTGGAACTTGCATCGTTGTCAGCGTCATCGTATAGTCCGATAGCTTCACTATTGATTATATATGTTGCTTGCTCCGTTGACTCATTTCAAACATTGACCGAATTGTGAGCATTTCACGCCGATAAAATATATCTGAGGAGACAGAATTATAGTAAAATCATTTTCTCAGGTGAACGTGCGCCTCGTTAAATATTTCATGATTCTTGCCAATGCTGGTTGATGGCGGGAAATGATCGGTGCCTGTGGCAGGCGCCGGTGCTAGCGGTGGAATCGGGGACAGGGAGGTCAGGTGGTGTCAAAACTATAGGGATGAGAACCTTTTTCACCCCCTATTTCTGTGCCGGCAAATTATAGTGGCAAGGGGCAAAGCGAACATCTCTGCACACCTAGTTTTCATGGCAACAACACCTTTTTTACTCTCACCTCAAACTTCAAAGTTTTACGAGAATGTTTAATTTTCTATCAGAAAATGTGTACTGCAATAGAAAACACTGCTTCCGGAATCAATACGGCAACCAAATATTGTAGCATGAACAGCTGCGAATAAATCGAATGCCATATGTATTGATAATACTTAATTATGGAAATATATCATTAAAAACTATGCATAAGGGTCTTAGATGACATCGGCAAATAACGCAACCGACTCTCGATGTCTTTTTTTTAAAGCTGGGTATCCTTGCTACTGCGGAAGGTGGGTGCGTAATTCCTCGACTACCTACGTAGCCAGACTTTCCATAACAGCCACTGCACGTGGAGGGATGTATTGTGAAATAAATAAATACATGAGCGAAAAAATGGTATCTAGTTGATGCAGGATGTTCAGATTCGCATGGTTATGCGTCATATATGAAGAGCATAAATGCATCCGGGTTAATTTTTGCTGGCAAATGAACAGGGAGCCACATTCAGCTGATCCATGACCTTGAAATAATTATACACCGATACCAAATGCCAAAGAAAAATGAAAGAGTCGTATAAAAGCCACAGAAAGCGCACCGGTCATTCACATCATTATCGCCTCGCCGCCCTGCTCCCCGCGGCAAATTTGCACGCTTGACCGCCGGCCGCCGGGTGTGCCGACAGGCTCGCGGTTCGTCTCGTTCCTGCCCAGCTTCTCGGTGGAGGTGAACCACACCCAGCTGGTGCGCGCCACCCAGGACCCGGCGCGCGCGTCGCAGCTGGACGCCATGGCGCGACAGGTGAGCCGCCGGCGCGGCCGGCCACGCGCTCCGACACCGGGACGGCGCCGGGGGCGAGCAGCCTGAGCATGAGTAGTCTAGGGGTGAGTTGTTCGTCTCACAATCGAAAGGTTGTGGGTTATGGGCGCAAAGCGGCCCTTGATGTCGACGCGCCCCTAAACTCCAATCCACCACCAGAGGTTGTGGGTTCCAGTTTCACCTGTTGCTACTCTCCGCGCGCGACCAGTCGGCGTGAGAGATTGGCGACGCTACGTGACTCGACGGTCGACGTGTCGTAAAACCGACAGCCAACCAACCAAGACGCGCCCGGTGCCGACGTCACCGCCGACGTCACGGCCGGCGACAGCTGGCCGAAGCTGGTCACGTGGTCACGGCAGTCGCGCGCCAAGGCGAACCGGGCTGCCAGGCGGATAATCGCACTGTGGCGGGCGGGTCTGGCTCACCTCCAGAGCCATCGCCGTCGAGTGTAGTTCGCACGTGCGTCAGCGCTCTGGTCCACTCGCAGTTCATTCATATCAGTTCACTTCATTCACTCGCTCATTCATTCATTCATTCGCTCGTTCATAGTTCGTTCGTCACTGTATATGGTACCAAAACAAGATCAACGAAATATTTCAAATCATTAACTACTCTCCCCGTCATCTTTTGGCGCAAGAAGTCTTTCGGATCTTCTCGCGGGACTGAAGCGGCTGCCGGCCGGGAATCTGGTCCTGTGCCAGACCAACAGCCCAAATACACCCTCTGTCTGACACACAAGGTGTGTCGCTGTGACGAACTTGGGCGCTAAATGATCTACTATGGTCGGTGCGCCCTAAAACCCTAATCACACGCACGCGCGCTGTGGCGGGCCCGCTACACTGACCACCAGCGCCGTGACCATGGACTCGACACACCATCGCCACACTCAGCTCCCCTGTACGTGTCATGGTCTCGCGGCAAGGCGGGCACTGGCAGGCGGCGCTGCTACTGCCGCGCCGCCGTGCGGTACGGCGAGCTGCCGCGCGAGCTGACGCCTGTGTCTGTATGGTTTGGTGACGGCTTTGTCTGAAACAGGGTTAAAATAATGGTTTTTCGTTAGGTGTGAGATGTCGAAACGAGCACAGCAGGATGCCGAAATCTTCCATGGAATTAGTGCCATTTAAAATGCTTATGCATTCAGACTGAATTTTGAGCCAATGATGTAGGCACTTATGATGGTACCTTTATCATTTGTTTTGAGATTCATAACTTAAGAAGAGCTATAGTCAGGATAGGAAGAATTATACTGCTATGAACTAGCATCACATGCTATATCACACTATATGTAATTCCTTTACCTGAACTTGCATTGCGAAATGTTCTTGTATCACCATTCCTTATTGAGAACATGCACATGCTACTTATAAATGAGATACTGTCAGGAAGGAGGCATGAAGACCTCATAAGCATGTGTCAAGGAGCAGGATGTTGATATGTCTTGGAGAAGGATGTTGCTTGAGTGCTCAGAAAGTGGTATATTCCACCCTATTTCACAAATAATTATCACTGGTCTGAAACCTAACCCGAGTGTCATCTGAGTCCGAGTCCAAGTCGCGAGTTCTATCCAAGGCGTGGAGATCTCACGAGCCCGGCCATGCTCTGTCTGGGAGTTTGTTTTTCGATTGGGCCGGATCTGTCGTGGCCAGGCTTTCTGGGTCAGAACCTGGGTTGGAAAGCTAGCGTGGGTCGTGGGTTTTTGTCATGCAGAGCATTATCCTCTCCGGAAAGCATTTTTTTCCTGTTCTCGCTGGGGTGGAATGGCGCTGTTGTGCAGTTACTACAAATTCATTGCCCTTTTATAAAATGCAAGCTCACCATGAAGTAGAAAAAGGTTTCTGATATCAATTTACCAGAAATTATCTTATCCGACTCGAAGAACCCAGTCATGTTACTCTCTAAATCCATAGTCTTAAAATACAATTAATATCCAAAATGCCATGTCTGTGACAGCGCCAGCCCAAGCTTTGGGTTGTGTTGTCTGGTTTCATCACGGTCATTGTGGTACAAACTACCTGCGTGTGATTAATGATGTTCAACTGGAAATTATTCCGTGAGAAGTGTGGCTCCCTTTCCTGGCACAGCCCGCATGAGTTGGCAGTGCGTCAGCATGCTCGCAAGTTTCCTTTTTCCATTCCATCTGTCGGCAGTCGATGCGCCCCTAAACTCCAATAACCAACCAACCATTCCATCTTTGACGATTAATATCCTGCACACTAGCCGCAACAGGTGCGGCGCCGCCCGAGCGTGCCGGCGTGCAGCGGGGGAGTAAGCCGCGGCCGGTGCGACAGGTGCAGCAGCTGTTCCCGCACATGTCGCTGTCGGCCATCGCCGAGGACCTGCAGCAGTCGGGCTCGATGGAGGCCACCGTCGAGAACATCCTGGCGGGCGCCGTGCAGGACCAGCCGGCGCCGCCCATGTTCACCAGCGACGAGCTGGCGGGGGCCAGCGCGTCGCCGCCGCCGCCCGCCGAGCCGAGCCCGCCAGAGCACCGGTCGGTGGCCGCCGCGCCGCGGTAGTCGCGAGACGCGAGTCTGTCGACGGCGGCCGTGCCGCAGTGTCCTAAAATTACTTCACCATTAACTGTGTGGATGAAGAAAGAAGTTGCTTGGGAATAGTGAAAGATTGGAAGAAAATAAAGGATCACCACTTAAGGATTGAAAAAGCGGAATGCCTTTCACTTCAGTCAGATGCATTTTACAGTATTTAGCAGTCATGTGCATGATGACTGCACATACATCATGTGGCAAACTGGTAACCTAAGACAAGGATGAAATAGTACAATTCCATTAACTGTGAATTTTCAGGTTGCATGGTCAATTATTTTACACTGCCGTGCCGAGTCGTCTCGTAGTTGCTTGGTCTCGGGGGCGCATGAACTGCTGGTGGTCATTCGGCGCCCGGGGGAGAACCATGCGTTCTGTGGGGAACCGTCTGCGAATGAGTCGTCAGCAGTGCTCTTGATAAAGCTGGGGGATAGTGTTCCTGGACGCAATACACTCGAGTAGTTCACGCACAGAACAGGGGAGCGTTAGCCCAAGCGTCACGACCCGCGTCCGAGCAAACTGCTTTGTACGGCGCCGGCTGGCCGGGGAGCCGGACCGCCACGGGTGCCCATAGCGCTGTTGTGCCGAACAGTTCGGGCGAAACCGGTTCCCGATGCCCTAAAATTGTGAATCGTACGTAGAAACCGGCACCTAAAAATAACTTGTTTCGACCTCCTAGAAACCAGAGTTTTGACACACCTAATTAACGTCCATGAATTCGACAGCATTTAACTGAAGGTACAGTTGACTAGCTCTCGCCATTTTTTTCCGAATGGTTCGTTCCCATTTCTGCAGATACATCACATCGCATTTGAAGTCATTCTGCGCCTACCGTGATGCCGAATGTGAACGTGTGCTGAATGTGTGACGTGACTCACAGTGTGACGCCGTGCCTCGCGCCGCAGGATCGACGAGCCGATCGACGACGCGCCAGCCGCCCCGGCCGGCGGCTCGCGCTTCTCCAAGAGTCCGACCGAGCGCGAGGCGCTGCTGCGCCAGCGGAAGAAGGCGATGCTGGAGCGCGCGCGACAGCGCTACCTGGCCACGGCGCCGGAGGCGACGCCGTCGTGACCGCCGGCCGCGCTTCGGCTGCGACCGGCGCCCTCCGCGCGCCCGTGAGACGGGCGGCCGCGACGCGCCGGAAGGCGGTGGTTTCCGTCGACGGAAAGGCAGACTATTGGCGGTGCCGCGGTGGTGTTCTGTTGTTCCTGAGCTTGCCTGGCTCTCACCCCGCGGCCCGGAGCAGGGTTTATCGTGCGGCGTTGTACTGCGGTGGTGGATGCAGGTTGGCGGCGCGGCTGACACCGTGTGCATCCGAGCTCCTCTTCGTCACGTCGGGAGCGCGCAGGAGGCTCACAGGTTCTCGTTAATGCTAACTCATTTCGTGCTTCGGCCTACCCGAATTGTCCAAGGCAGGTTCAGGTCAGGTCTGATCTTTGTCGGGTGAGGCGTGTTCTCTCTCCCGGTCCCACGTCATCTCGCGGTGGAGGACGAGCCGACGAGCAACCGTGTCCGAGGCGCGACGGGTGACGTGGACCCCCGGCCACGAACGCAATGTCCGGCCAGCTGCAGCCCCTGCGCTGCCTCACGTGTCGTCTTTTCCGGGAGAGAGAACGAACGAACGCATTTCTGCGGTGGAATCGATCAGAGGAATCGATCGGAGGAAGGCGAGTCCCGCCGGAGTGGGCCAGGCCGGCGCCACCGGTTCGGCGTTCCTGGCCTAGTGGAACGCGTTGTCCCGCGACGTCCGGGCGTCGCCTGCGTCAGGCGCGTGGAAGAGCTTCTGTCGATGGTCCACGTTGCCGGCCGGCAGCCGGCCTCTTGAGACCGGCGGCAGCACGAGGAGCGCAGGCCGCACCCGGCGCCGGCCCGCCTCGGCTTGGGGCTGACCGGCATCGGCGTGAGTACTGCACACCGGCCCGGCCGCCGGTCTCGGCGGTCGGCCTTGGCTGTGCTGCTGGCCCCCGACGGTCTGCTGGCTGGAGGTAGTCACGAGTGGTGCTGCGCGAGATGACGAGTAATGTGGTGCTGAATGGCGGCGCGGGCTGTGATGTGTCTAGCGTAGCGCCACAGGCGTGGCGTGGTGTTTCGAGTGGCATTTTGAGGGCGGTGATCTGGGGACCAGGCCGTCCGTCTTTGCGTCGTGAACAGGGTCGGGTTTGTGTTGCAATCTCGGATTTGCACGGGCAAATTTTGGCCATTCCAGTTGGGAGAGAACGATTTTCTTTCTGTTTCTGACATAAAAAGAACATTTTTGTACGCTGCAGTCAGTTTTGATGATGTTTATCAAACAGCGATGATTATGTTTATGATATTATGAGTTTGCGACAATTTTCAAACACCTCCATACATATTTTCGCAAAGGAGTCCATAGTTATTTTTCACGGGGTGAACTGTTGGATGACAGGCCTCCAGACTCGTTGCAACAGCGCTTGCCTGCAGTTGCGAACGAGTTGCGCTGTGCGCGCTCGCGCGGGCGCTGCCGGCGGACGCACCCTCGTGCGGGAGAGACCGCGACGGCCGTTCGCACCCGAGCCGATGTCTGTCGCGTGCTGTGTTTGTGAGACGCTCGATGCCAACCGCGCTCGGCTCACTGGCCAAAGGTCCAGCGCCGGAGGAGCGGTATTTTTGTACCATGTGTCACTTGTCCCGCCGCAGGTCGTGCGGCCGGGACCGCTGTGTGTGTGTGTGCGTGTGTCAACCCTAACACCAGATCGTCTAGTCTGCGCTACTTCAGCCGAGTTGGGCTCGTCCGTCCCGCAGGCGGACTCGCAATCGCAATCGCAATGCGGCACACCCGTGTTTTTTCGAATCCATCCCGGTGAACTCGCCGACAGTTGTCTGAGTCGCGAGTTCGCGCTCGGCGCGACGCGGCGCCGCCGAATGGTGTTTGCCGTGACGCCACCGCTTGATATGCCGCCCGCTGCTGTCGATCCAGTCGTTTGGATCCAGAGGCGGTCGCCTCGGCTCTCCTGGTCGAGTCCGGACGAAGGGAATCTCCTCCCGCTTCGTCCGAGCTCGATGCGGAATCGATGTCGAAACGAATTGGTGAGGGGTGTGTTTTAATGCCCTGCTCTGTTCGCTTTACAATACAACTAGATAAAAACCTTGTTCAGACCCTTTCCTCTCCGGCGTTGGCGGCTTTCGGATCACGTCTCGGCTCGAAGCATCGACATCAAGCGATCTGTCGAAGTGGCGTTGTATTCCAATAAAGTTCGCGTAGTTCCCAGATATTGGTGGCAAGCTGTAAACATAACGACACTGCAAATGTTCACCCTTCAGGACATTTCACCGCGACGCCAGCTGGTTCGCCACTGGCTTGTGCCTCGAAAAGCGAGCGTCAGCATCGCCCCATAGGAAGGCGCCGGACATCTCGAAGTCCCCCGTGCACTCCAGGACATCGCGGGAGGTGCAGCTTGCTCGCCTGTGCACCGACGCGAACACAAAATGTCGAGGCGTCCGCCGGACTTCGCCCTGAAAAGGTGATGAGCGGGTGACTGGCAAGTCATCACACATTGAACACGGGCAAACGCCGCACAATCTGTCTTTCGCTCATTCCAACGATATGCATCAGCTTTGCAGTATTTGTCACAGGATCTATTTGTTGCTTCCCAACAACCTGACCAGTTGCAAGAACGACTGTTCTTCATGCCACAACTACAATAAGCCCCACTTGCGACTTTTGGAGCTGAAAAAATGTAGTGGCCTAGGTGCCACATGCTTAACATTCCCATATCTATGAACGTACAACTTATATTATCAGGATATCGTAAGGGAAAGACAATCATTCCCTTAAACTTCTCAATGAAGTCCCTCTAGTCCGTAGCCATAGATACTGGAGTCTACTTCAAGGATGTTGGCGAACTTGAAAACAGATAAGTTGGCGGAAATTATTACCAGCTTTCCCCACTATCCAGGAGACAGACTGGTACAAGTCCAAGTGGTAATTACAAGACTGGAAGCGTGGTACAAGCTTGTCAGTCAGTGACAGCAATATTAGTTTAAAGCAACTCAATCCATCAATCACACACCGTTACCCTTCACCACCGGGGCGGGGATGGCCAATTGGTTAAAGTGTTGGTCTCTGGGTACCAAAGGTCCCGGGTTCGACACCCGCACCGGTCGGGATATTTCCCAATCCCGTGGCCCACCGGCGAAGCAGTGTGGGCTGCGCCATTAGCCGTGAATGTACATACGGTGCATCGTGGACTGCCCAATAAACAAACAATACCATTCACCATCAATCAAGTGCTGTGCTACGCATCTGCTGGCGATGACCTTCCAATAAGTTCACATCATTTTCTGCAGAGGAGCCGGTTTTTACGGGCCAGATTGCTCGGCCAGAAATGGAAACTGCACATATGTGTGGAACAACACAAAAAGTGCGCTCTTCTGTGATCCACTCACAGGGGAGGATACATGAGGCACTGGGGAATGTGTCCCCCCCCCCCATGAATCGTGCCGCCCCTCCGGAAAGGCTCAAGTGTACCCCCTAGAATGTTAAGCCAGAGGCGCTCCTCTGAGAGTAAAGTGTCCCTTCAGTGTGGTCGAGTGCATCCCTTCTCGACATTTTCAGCCAGAGGCGTCACTCCGGACAAAGTGCCCCTAACAATTAATTGCTGGATTCGCCCTTGCTCACTAATTGGTCCTCATAAAGGTGTAATTTCTCCCCGTCAACCACTCTGACGAGACGGTGCCAAAGTAGCGAGAACAACGCCAAGACCATCACTTACACAGCAGAATCCAGAGTCTAGCCAATGAAGTTCATCACGACCAGATGAAGGATGATGTGCGCGAAGATGAAGTCCGCAAATCCCCTCTCAGGGCTGATGCCACTGAACTCCGCCTTGTTCTGTGGGTTCACCTGCAGCCTCAGGCACACTGAAAGATAAAAACATACAATGATGGTCGACTAATATACTGATTTGGAAAGGAACGTTAGCGGGGTGAACGGTAACCGTCTCAAAGCGAGGAGTCATTTCGACGTCGATTCTCTCTATGCAATGCCCATTAGATCAATGTTCAACTCGTCCAAAGTTGTGGGGGGGGGGGGGCGCTGCCCCTGGATCCGGCCTGTTTGGGGTCTAGGGCCCGCATTTA
The DNA here is from genome assembly GCA_034440575.1 of Imbricaverruca yamaguchii. NCBI lineage: Eukaryota > Metazoa > Arthropoda > Thecostraca > Neoverrucidae > Imbricaverruca > Imbricaverruca yamaguchii. The sequence continues at coordinate 698,301 of JAOTOL010001629.1, forward strand.
CCGTACACCCGATGTGGACTGGGCGCTAACGACGAGGAGTTTTAAGTTATTCCCAGCCCGCAAAGTAGATAATGGTTCAAAATGATGCAGTATGCCATCGACATATAATTTGCTCACAATAATGCTCTCCTGGGGTACATAAAAGCCTGGTCCCATGCCAAGGAAGTTCACGATCGTCTATTGTAATGATATACACAGTGCTTTGTTGGTAACTGTCTCACTGAAAGGAGCATTTTGTCGAGTATTATGGATTTTAACATTTCACATAATACATCATTTGAACTTCATTGAAGAATACATTTCAGTTCCTATACGTGACATAAACCCAATGTCTGAGATGAAATGATTCCATTACTGCCTGGTAGCAAGTTGTAGGACATTTGAGTGGCAAATAATGCGAACGTATACGGACATCAGAACTGGCATAGGCATAGGTATAGGCATAGGCATAGGCATAGTATAGGCATAGGCATAGGCCTAGGCATAGTACTATACTTATGCCACAGCTTCTAAAACATTGCCTACCATAGTTATGACTAAATTACTGATCAGCACTACTGCTGAATGAATCGATGAAAATTTTCTGAAGTGATTGCGAAATTGCGATAGTGCAAGATTGTTGGTAAAAAATAAACTTTGATCCTCTATTTGCATGCCAAAGTAGTCTGCCAATGCAATAATGGTTGTTTCTGATTCCATGGAATTCTTGCCATAGTGTATGCAGATGAAATGTGATATACGATGATCACAATGTATTTGTAGTTTGATACCTCCGCGACTTGCAGTCAGGAGACATTCCACGAGAAAGGTATTCACAATAGTGTGAAGCTATTTAGTGCCCTTCCTGAGATACGACAAGGGAAGCACACCACGGTGAGCATCATCACAAAGGGAACGCCATCAGGCACGCTAGTCAGTAAGCACCTGCAGGGCTCCATCGCCGCCCACTCCCACCGCGCACCAAGCAGCACAGAGCGAACACGTCCGCACAACCCCACGTCCCAACCACCCAGCCCAGGTCAGGTCAAGATCAGTGATCACCAAATGGGTTCCACGGAACCGGCCCGAGGAGACGCTCTGAATTCGGGGATGATCTCACTACAGCGGTTGGCTAGTCATTTTGGCTTCAGGGCACCTCGACCAGAATTGGTCATTTGCGCCCATCACCGCAGCAGGCTGATGCAGTCGTGAGCTGTCCGCTGCAGTATACAATTTTTAACCATGTGGCCTGTAAATTCACGGTTAATGTAGTTGTGCTATTTCATCCTCGTCTTGGGTTTTTACCATTTTGCCACATGATGTATGGGCAGTCATCATGCATACGACTGCTAAATAATGTAGTGCATGTGACTGACGTGAAAGGCATTCCTCTTTTTAATCCTTAAGTGGCAATCCTTTATTTTCTTCCAATCTTTCACTATTCCCAAGCAACTTCTTCCTTCAGCCACACAGTTAATGGTGAGGCAATTTGAGAACACTGGTCCGCTGAGCCAGGCACGCGTCGGACGAGGGCGGCAACAAGCCCCGTGGTCGTCCGTGGCAAACGTGCTCAATGTCTGCACACCAAAGGAAAAGCGCTGCATGGTGAAGCAGGTTAATTTGAAGGAGTGGGTGCATGAAATTACTGCTCAAAGCCACTTTTGGTTTCACAATAGAAAGAATACAGGAAAAACGCAGAATGCATGCATGATGCTAAGAGGATATGATTTGGCACAAGATTTGGCTACTACTATCCCACATACTTGGGCAGCTTTGGATTTTAGCCCTGTTTTGATAAGGGCTCAAATGCTTAAATTATTTGTGTTATTATCATGAATTATATTACTATTATGGATTACACCATTGCAAGGTATCATACTACACAAGTTGCCATTAATAATACTATAAATGTTATCCATTTATGATAAGGCTAATGACTGTATTGTTTACATGCCATCACTGAAGGCAATATTCACTGCAAAACTATTCACAATATCCCACCCTGGCCTTTTGGAAAATAAGGACCCACCCAATAATTAGATCATCCAACCATGCCTGCCATTGTGTCTAAAGAGCATGATCTGCAATATATTGGAAACATGACTTTGGTATCAAATTTGTGGAAAACATGACATTTTTCACCTTAGGCCTGATATCATGCTTCGATCAAAATATTGCACACACAAAAAAAAATGTTATTAACATCATCAAGATTATGGGACCATTCATTCCTGTAGGAAATACAATACTTTCTTCAATTATGAATATTTTCTTGGAATGAATGGTCTGAATTTTCAACATTTTTATCAAGAAAGGGTATTAGGCTAGGCTATGTTTAAAAAGGAAAAAGCTAAGTTAGGTTGGGCTAGATCAGATAAGGTTGTGTTACTTGATCTTAGGTTCTTGTTTGTTTTGTTGTTTTCCACTGGAAAACAATTGTTATCCACTGGAAAGTATGCATTTCCTATGGTAATCAATGACACCATTGTTTTAATTGTACTCATAAGCATACTTTCACAATATTCTTCTATTAAAATGGCACATGAAGTCTGGCATTAAAAAAAACACCAAGAATGAGACACACTCAGCTTTAGTTACACCATTTTCCACGAGAAGCCCTCACATTTTTTTCTTTCCCACACACCATCTGTTTTCTTTTGCTTGGCACCACATGCCTACAGTGCATGCCTGAACTGCCTATGCACTGCATGCCTAAGTTAGCTTGAATGCAAGGCTATATTTTGAATTGCATGCTCTCACTAAGCTGGAGATTCCAAGTTTATATTTGCATGACATGTCATGAGATTGAACAGGGAAAATTGTATTGCTGGATACCCTGACTAGGGTATCCAGATCAGCAATACATTATTTGTCAAGTAGGGTAGAGTATACCACTTTCCAAGCACTGAATGCACATCCTTTCCAAGGATGTATTGGCATCCTGCTTGTTGATGTGCTTATGAAGTCCCCAGCACTCATTCTCAAGAGTATTTTGCATATAAGTAGCATGCTTATGTTCACCATTGTGGATTGATTGCACAAACATCTTGTCACACAATTCTGGACAGATATTACCAATCATGTGGTGTGGTAGACAATGTGATTTGTTGACAACACAGCTTGCAATCATTATCATTAACATAGGTATCCAAATAGTAGGCATCTCCAAAATTATCCAGAAACACACTGCTGAGTACACAATATGCACAAAAAAGGACTGAAACCATATTTCACCTGGCATGCTTCTATGGAATGTTTTTACATCCCACCATACTCATTTTTACATCTCACACATCATGAAAAAAAGCATTATTTTAACACTGGTCCAGACCCTGACCCACTAGGACATCCAACCATGATTGAGAGCATGTCTAGATGTGTCCCTGATCCACCCAACTTCAGGTGTTCAAATTGGCTCAGCTAGGCACCAGGATGTAAATTATTAATAACATTCTAGGTAGGAGAATGTGTGATGGACAGTGGAATTTGAACCACATTCAGCTGATTCCTTACCTCAATATAGGAAGGCCAAAATTATGATTCTGATTCTGATATTCCTCAGGATTTTGAAACTATCTTAATTTGAAATTGCATTGATATCCTTGCCTTTACCCTTAAAACTGGGCATTCAGACATATTCACTAAATATCCTCTATCAGTATTAAAATAATGCCTTTTTCTGTTAGGTGAGATGTCAAAACAAGCACAGTAAGATGTCAAAATTTGTCATTGAATTAGTGTCATTTGAAATGCCTTTGATGTCATCCAGACACAAATTTGAGCTCATGACACACTTATCACTGTACCTTTATCATTTGTTTCCAGACTCAAATTTTAAAGAGCTATATTTGAGAAAGGGAAAATCATGCCTATGCCATAAACTTCTATTGCATGCCATATCAAATTATATGTAATCCCTTTACCTGAAATTGCACTGAAAAATGTGTTTGCATCGCCATTCCTTGTGGAGAGCATGAACATACTTATAAATGAGATACTGCTAGAAAGGAGACAACTTCATAAGCATGGATAAAGAGGTAGGATGTCAATACTTTTTTTGGAAAGGATATCAATTGAGTGTTCAGAAAGTAATATATTCCAGTCTATTTCAGAATTAATTATCACTGTCCTGCTTACCTACTATAGATCTGATGAAGAAAAGGCACATTTTGCAGTCTGGTCTTTGTCTAGGGTCAGAAATATTGAGTAGGTACCACTGAACAGACTCCATGAACAAAAACGTTTCAGCAATCCCACCTTGAATACTACCACTCACCAAACCTGCTCATCAATGAACTAGGGAGCAATGCACAAATTGGCTTAAGGTCACTTGGTTACCCAGTTGTTATTTGAATTCCAGGGTGCTTTGGTTAGGTATGTTTACCAAAATGTGTGATCATTCAGGACCTATCACTTCATTAATCAGGTTATAGCATGCAGGAAGGGTTCTTTTTCAATTTGTCATCTGCAGTGCTTAATCCAGAATGGCATAGCAGCATTTTCAATGCTTTCTTTACCTACCTGCCAAGACGAATGATCCCACACATGATATAAAGCCACTCAGGAATGAATTGAATGGGAATGTTCCAACAATACAGCAGTAAATGAATTGTATGACTCCAGTTAGGAAAATCTGAACCAGATAAGCATCAATGATCATCAGTTTCTTTGGTGTAGTTTTTCCATACTCTGTGCACAGTTTCTTGATCACAGATACAAATGTCTCAGCCATTCTTCGAAGTCTTGCTTTTCAGGTTCAATAGCAAGTTAATTATAACTCGATGCCCACTTGGGAAATCAGCAGAAATCGGCAAGACACTGGGCGCCTGTGTCTGCCCTGGGCGCAAATATAGCGAAATCACCGAGTTGCTGATATCTTGTCCACGTCGCGTCAATTTCCACGTCAACGCGTCAGCTTAAACGTTAAACAATTTGAACGCTTCCGTGACGTCATCGCATGAGTGCGTCACGGTGGCGATGGCGATAGAGGTAGAGATAGCGATGGAGATGGAGATTGAGATGGAGATTGAGATGGAGATGGAGATGGAGATTGAGATGGATGGATGGAGATGAAGATATATATAGAGAGAGAAAAGAGATAGACAGAGGCAGAGACACAGACAGAAATAGAGATAGAGATAGAGATAGATATAGAGATAGATATAGAGATAGAGATAGAAAAAGAGTAAGAGAGGAATTCGAAACCCGATTATGGACGGTTTTTCACACTTAACTTGGATAGTTTCATCCATTTTGAAACCGCGTGATGTTACGCGAACAATGTGGTGCCCAAACGCCGCAAGAGTGCACTCATGGCGCAACACATCCACACCAGCTCTGGCATGGGTGGGTCTTCTCATCAGGGGACCCATCGTCACCCGAACATGAGTGTTGATGAGGGTACCTGGACTGCGCGGACCATTCAGCAGACATCCATCCAGGTGTGCTGTCGGAGCGCGGGGAAGACAGACATAAGTGCACTAGCTCCGGCCGCCACAGCAGCCGTGACGTTTCTGGACACCGGTGAATTGAGACCAAATTGACGAGGGCAGCTCCGGGTCGTCTGATAATATGCACGGTGTGAGATACATCGACTGTAGAGATGCTGTCAAGCCCCCCCCCCCCCGTAGCAACCAAAAATACATTGGATTGAACAAGACATCCTAAAACCTACACCACCCAAAACCCTGCAATTTCGGCGGCTCGCAAAGCGCGCCGAAACCTGTTCCTGTTTCATTACACTTTTTTGGTCCCCCTTAGGAAAATCCTGGTTGCGCCACTGATCGACAGTCCACAAGGGATGAGCATAGTCCGTCGAAGCATCAGGCTACGACATTGTCGGCAACGTCACCGTGATCTCGGAAGAACTGCTCAGAACTGCGGAAAGCCCGTCCATTCTAACCGTTGCCGGACGATCTTGGTCGACGACGGGAAAGCACGTGCATGCAACGGTGCCATTTTACCAAATCTAGTGGTGGGCCCCCAGCTCCCGACCAGTGAGCGTGGCAGTGATTTTCTCAGGAGATGAGTGGTGGAAAGGTAAACTCTCCTCGTATTCTAGCTACTTTTTCACAATTGGAACCTAACATATCTTTTACCTTCCGGATGTTTTGTTTTGATCACATTATCAGGCTCCCATGCTTGAGAAAGCTTTGCTACCCCAATAATCGCCGCATCAATATACGGTCAATTGTGGCACTACATGCAGATGCAAATGATCCTTCGACTCAATTGCTGCACCTCTCAGCGCAAATATGTTGATGATTTCTTAAATTCCGACACTTGTTGACGAGTCAGTTAGATGATAAACATGAGCTAGAATGGTACCCAAGGAAAACATTGGAAGGGCCCAAGTATCCTTGGTGGTGCCCAACATTACATACGTGGGCTTTTGCTCCACTAAATGCATAGGAGAAAGTGAGGTTAGTGGAGGTAATTCCTCCCCCCTCCTTCCTCGAGGTAATTCGACCCCCCCCCCCATTATCTCACCTCTCCTATGGTGTCATAAAATCATGCAGTTATGAATTGATTGATTATTGGGGTTTTAGGGTGCGTCAACCCTATTGGGGTATATTGCACCCACATGCAGTTATGAAGTGCTCCGACATAAGCCAATAGACATCTGGGTTAAGCTTGAAAGGGTCGACAGTAAATCCTGAAGAAACTATGGGCCTGGACAAAAAGATTCTCAGCACCCGAACCAAAACCACATCCCAAGTTCCAAAGAAACTATCCACAAATATCTTACACGCCTACCAATAAAATTTCCCCTCCGGTCACATGTGCACTGTGGAGTTCTCTAACGCTAGTTGATGGGCAATGAAGAAAACGGCCTGTCGTAGCTGATTAGACTGAGTCACGACGGCACCACGATGTGGCGCACCGCCGGTGGCGCCACGACGGCCACCGCGCGCATTTTTGCTTCTACTGTCGACTATGGATGGCGCTGCCGTCGCAGATACATGTGCCGCAGCCCCGGGGTCTAACAGCCTCGGCTGGTGCGGCCGAGGAAACCGCATCACCAGTTCAAAGCATGGCGCACGGATTCCGGTGCTTCTCGCGTAGTGCACGGCCTCGAATCGCAGCTGGCTCCCTCGCACTTCAGAACAGCCGAAGCACTTCGCACCAGGAAGCCCACGAGCACAAAGTCATTGTCACAGGTCAGTTTTTTCTCCAAGGTTGCTCCTTGCAAATGCGGAGTGCCGCACAGGTAAGTCCGCCCGAACCAAGGTGAAGTCCGTATTGTCATCGCCAGACTTGGCGATGATAATACTTACATGTAAGCTATGAAAAAAGAAACACTTCATAACTGCATATATATATATATATATATATATATATATATATATATATATATATATATATATATATATATATATATATATATATATATATATATATTCTCTTGGTATTTTTTTTTTTGCTGGTCCTTCTGATATGACTTGAATCAGATTGATTGTCTTTATGTGAGAAATGAGAACTTTTCAAGCTATAGGTAGTTCAAACTGAATTACTTACATCTCAAAAAGTAGTCCGTTCACTCCGAAAAGAAGTTCAAATTAGTTAAAATGCCATTTTTGAACATACCATTTTCATTATGACATCATGATTTCATGAAACACTATTTTTAACCGAAACATTTTCGCCAAAACATTTTGAATAATGCATATATATTTTAGGCAACGTCCCTGTCTCACCAACAATATATGGGCAAGTCGTGAGGAAATAATGGGCTATGGTGGGGTAATAGGCACATCCTGAAGAATAATGCAAAATTTCAAGATAATAACCTAACATATCCTACCCAACTGATGTTTCATTACATTGAGCCTCCTAATGTTTGATCGCCTATAACCTACTGATGTTGGATTGTGCATAACCTACTGATGTTGGAACACTTAAAATCTACCGACGTTGGATTGTTTAAAGCCTACTAATGTTCAATGGCCTAAGCTCACTGATGCTGTATCTATTCCCTGCGACCTACCGATGTTGGATCAAGTAGTATAATTGTCACCAAATTAGTCTCATATCATCCAATGTGATATCATCCAATGTCATATCATATCATCAATCATCCTTCCACAGCACAGGTTGTAGTTTCACCATTTTATAGCATCAGATTATCGTCTTTCTTTGAGTCTCTCCACCCTAGTTAATCCATCTCTGTTTCCCAATGCGCCTATACTGCGTTAAATTTTACCTATACTGCGCCTATACTGCGTGGCTTTCGGCGTGTTCTCGACGCTTCGATTTCTGTAGTAGGAGATATTATAGGTGTGTAGATTTCATAAGTACATTACACAACATTCATACTATCCTAACATACTTTAGTTATTTTTTGGTGTGCATAGTGTGTTTGGTGTTGAAGTTTAAGATAGTTTAATTAGTAGTAAGTTGGGGGTATTCATAAGTGCTGTGTGACTGTTCATTTTTCTGTCTAGCCATAAGTGATATCAAAAGGGATATTCATATAGTTGTCTACTTGTGTGGAAGACAATTAGATTAGACATCTTGTTTATTTATTTAATTTAAAAAACAAAACAAAACAAAAACAAACAACTGTTTAATAGTTTCTACTTTTCTTGAGGTACTCAGATAATTAACTGACAGTATAGGAGGTAGCGATTTATAGTGAATGATAGTTAGCTTTTTTGTCGGTTGTTTAGCGAGTTAATTTGAATCTAAATCTAGGCATAAGCTGCAGCGTTTAGGATGGTTTCGACCAGGATGCAGGCACTAGAGGAAGAAATTAGGACCCTTAAGGCAGAGGTTTCCAAGCTCAAGGCTGCCCTTGTTGCACAGGGTAGGCAAGATAAAGCAACAAGGGGTCACTCCGTAGCAGGGACATCATATGCCCAGGTGGTCGCAGGCCACCAGGTAGCTGAGGCTTCCCCTACTGTGGAGGTGGCTGGGATCTCTCAAGAGGGGAGTGTTAATAGTGAACAGAGGAGGGGTAGTTCTGGTAGGTCACAGGAGGGGAAGTGGCATGAGGTCAGGGGGTGGAGGATTTGGAGACGCGAACCTAAGGAAAGGGTCAGTGAGTGGCAGGTGGCAGGTGGTAGGAGCGGGAGGAAGTCTAGCCGACCGGCCCAGCGGGCAGGCATATTAACAACAAATATGTTCCAGGCATTGGATGACTGCCCCCAGGATAGTAGTAGTAAGGAGTCAGTGCTGGTCATAGGAGACTCGTGTGCGACATTTAGAGCTGGTATTTTGTAAAGGTAGGAGGGACAGGAGGAGCATCATCAGGCCTGGTGCCAAGGTGAAGGACCTGGTACCTGCGGTGGCACAGGTCACAAGTGATCACCAGTTTAACACAGTCATAGTGCATATAGGGGTAAATAACATAGGTCATACTAGGAGTGAGGAGCTTCTGCGGGAGTACAGGGCCCTTCTGGCCACCCTGAAGGGTACCAATAGAGTCATTGTAACAGCAATTTTGCCTAGGGCTAGAGCCTCCCCTGAGTGGAGCTCTAGGGCACTGGCAGCTAACGCCAGGGTAGGAAAGCTCTGCCATGAGCTAGGTTTTACATTTGTAGACGAGTGGAGCAGGTTTTATGCATCGTGGGACCTCTATCAGAGGGATGGCCTGCACTTTTCTGAGAAGGGGGTCCATGTGTTAGGCAAAGTATACGAGCATGTCCTTCAGGGAAACTAGGAAGTGGGGTGGGGATGGATGAAATTGCATTGCCAACTCAGGAATATTCCAATAGTGTCAGCCAAGGCAATAGAACCTCAGTCTACAAATATGGACAAGGGAGTTGCAAATAGCAACTCAAGGGGACAGAGTTATAGTTCATCTAGTGATAAAAGAACTCCTCAATATGAAAAAGCCAAAGGTGGTTATGGAGCATTTGTTAAGTGTATGATGTTTAATGCTCAGAGTATCCGTTCCAAATTTGATGAGTTCAAGTGTTATGTTGCTGAGGAGGAACCAGATTTTGTTTGCATTACGGAGGCATGGGTCAGTGAAGGGTATTTTGGAGATAACTTACAGGACTATGAGATCCAGGGATACAATATGTTTTCGTGCAATAGGGGTCCAGCAATGAAAGGGGGTGGTGTAATGCTCTATATGAATAGCTTATTCAGTTCTCAAAAAGTAGCAGGTGGGGATAAAAATGTGTCTGTGGAGTCCATTTGGCTTGATGTCACTGTGGGAAAAGGCAACAGCAATACTCTTAGGATAGGAGCTTTCTACCGATCAGGAACCCTGCCACATTCTCAGCAACTGGAGCTTGACAAGGTGATTTGTGAGGAAATCAGTAGAAACTTTAAGAGGAAGTGCCTTATTCTTGGTGACTTTAATCTAAAAGGTTATGAAAATGCTGGTGTTGGCTCCCATCATGCAAAATGTTTAGGAAATGCCTTGAAGAGGACCTGTTCTTACACCAGTTTGTATCGGAACCTACCAGGCATGGTTCATTCTTGGACCTTGTATTCTCGGATTTAAGTGACTTGGTTCAAGACTTGACTGTAGGCGAAACTCTGGGAAAAAGTGACCATAACATAGTTAGATTGAAGGCACATGTAGGGGAAATTATCAAGGATAATTTGGTAAAGGTTCCAAATTTCAACAGCAGACTTTGACGGCATGAGAGCGGCTTTAAGTGCCATCAGATGGGAAAAAGAATTCTCCAATTTAAATGCCTGTGAAATGTGGGAAAAGTTCAAATCTTACTTGAAGGAAACTCAGATTAGACATGTCGCCCAAAAGCAAAGACGCAAAAGAAGGGTAGGAAAGCCAGCATGGCTTACACCAGACGTGATAAAAGCAATTAAGGCTAAGAAATCTGCATTTAGAGTTTTTAAAGAAGCCTCAAATGTCGTTAATCTAAAGGCGTATCGAAAAGCTAGAGACACTGTGAAGCAAAAAACCAGAGCAGCAAAGCGAGCAAAGGAACTGGATTTAGCTAGAAACTGTAATGGGGACAGTAAAAAGTTCTTTAGTTTCCACAAGCTGAGTAAAGTTTCTAACACAATTGGTCCACTGGAAGTAAATGGGACTACATTGGGTGAGGATAGTGAGATGGTTGAGGAGCTGAGCAAGCAGTTTAAATCAGTGTTTACATTGGAAGATATGACCAATCTGCCGACCATACACCATAGTTCAGTGACATGTGATCTGATAAATGATGTTCATTTCATTGATAGTGATGTTGTTTTCAATCAGGAAAATAAAGCCAAACAAGGCAGCAGGACCTGATGAAATTTATGCTAGGGTATTGCGGGAAGCTGAAAAGGAACTGGCATTTCCACTTAGTATGATATTTTGTAGATCAGTTGCACGAAATGAAATTCGAACAGATTGGAAAAGAGCAAATGTAGTTTCTATTTTCAAGGAAGGAGAAAGAGGGGAAGCTGAAAACTATAGGCCAGTAAGTCTCACATCCCTAGTCTGCAAGGTACTCGAATCAATTATGACTGGGGATGACTGGACAGGTTATATAAATACGCTTTGGTTCCGAGGGTTTATAAAAATATCCGTGTGGAATTCCCCATTTACCAAGCTCACGGAAACGTCTAAGAACTATATTATCACTGCAGACAACTTTAAATCCACTGGAACATTTGGGTGAATCTCATTCGCTGGTTTATGGAACCGTCGGAGTTATTTCTCCCCGTATGTCCAGATTTCCAAAATACCGTGATATAGCGATAGAAAATTAATGGTTTGGAAGAAAACTAACCCAACAGCCGGGATTTACATTGCCCTAGATAGGTACATATATATATATATATATATATATATATATATTATATATATATATATATATATATGTGTGTGTATATATATCCCAGCGATAATATAAATCTGTATCGGTATAGTATATATATGATATATATATATATATATATATATATATATATATATATATATATATATATATATATATATATATATATATATATATATATATATATATATATATATATATATATATATACATATATATGTACACATATATTACATATATACATATATGTACATACATATATGTATAATTACGGAGGGGGATAGTGCCCTATCAATGTTGGCTTTGCCCACGGTAATCTCAACTTTTAGTATGGACTCTACGGAGTGTACTCCTTCCTCAATCATTTTGACTCGCCCAATGCCTTCATGTATGGTCCCCCACCACCTCACAGTATTTTTTTTTCTGAAATCGACGCCCGTGCCACGACTCATGGGTGTTACTTCTTCAAATTGACTGGGAAAAGCGCCCTTTGGATTGCCTAGCTTGCATCGAAAGCCATTTTATCGAGTGCACACCAAAGGCTCCATGGTTAAGCTCCGGTCTGCTTAAGGAGAGAAGTGAAGGATCAAGAGAATCAGTGCAGCTCCTTGGCGTATATAAAGCAACACCCATGTGTACAGGACCCCCATTTCGCACGCTGATGCGCCCTAAGCCCAAATAACCAACGAACCCTTTCGCACGCCCTTCCCACAATGTACATATATGGGCGGTGCCTCTGACTGGCGGGTTTTCAGACACCGCCGATCGACACCGGCTGGCTTCATTGGCACCCTGGCATCATGTGGCCGCGGTCACATATTTCTAACTACGGGCAGAAACGATTTTGAAGCCCGCTAACTCTTCGGTGCAGGATCGTCGTTAGAAATAATCAGTCGGCTTATGGGTCCAAGGGTCGCAACGTCCAGACTCCGGCACATTCCGGCTGACGTCAGATGCACTGCGCGCGCCGGTCACGTGGCAGCCAATAAGAGCTCGGCATTCCGCGGGCGCACCACACACGTGACTATGACGTCAGCCACTTCGCCGATATTTTCCATCCGCACAAATATAGTATAAAAGTAAATGCCTGTAAACAAACGCCTATTGTCATTATTCCGCTAGGTGATCGCTCTTTGGTCTAGGACAAGCTTTTTGCACTTCGAAGCATACGTGAAGTGCTTCTTAGTTTAGCGTTAGCTACAGTCGTAGTGCGGTTCCCCTCCCCACTTACGCTGCCAGCGAAAGGCACTGTATATGAAGTGGTGTTGCATCACCCTGTCGACATTGTTACTGCGGCGGTGGCGGACGCGGCGGCTCGGTGCGGGTTTCGAGCTTTCGCAGTCTGTAGGAGCGGGCGTGTGGAGTGTGTTGGTGGTGGTAGCAGAGCGCAGCGTTCTGGCAGGCTCGGAGTTGCAGTCAGTCGTCTGGCCGGAGCCGGCGGAGCAGCACGCGCCGGCCGATCCGGACGCGATCGCTCCCAGCTTGAGCGAGGATACAACATGCTGGATGGGCATGGAATCGCCCCAGATGTATGACTTGAGTGAAGCAGTGGTGAAGCCGAACTTGCACACGCTCTCCAGCAAAGCCAAGCTGGGAGGGCCGTACGGTGAGGAGTTCGGCGACCTGGGCGACCTGGGTGCGTCCGAGGTGTCGCTCGACCTGCAGGCGTTCGTCAACGACCCGCACTTCAGCGACGGCATCTTCACCGACATCGTCGACAACAAGAGCCTGCACGGCGCGACGCTGAACAACCGAGCCGCCAACCCGGCCGCCACGTGCTCGGAGCTGACCTACCCGAGCGGGGGCTACCTCCCGCCGACACAGTGCGGCGTCGGCCAGCGCCTGGCGCCCGCGCCGCCGGCCGCGCCGCCGCCCGTCAAGAAGGACCCGGACGCCGGCGAGTTCTCGCTGTACCGGCCGCCGCCCAGCTCCGGCTACCCGAGCGTCAATGTGTACGCGAGCCCGGCGTACACGAGCCTCACGCCCGCCTCGTCGGGCGCGCTGACCGCCAGCCGGCCGGCGCCGGCCGCCCCCGCCCGGCCCTCCGCCAAGGCGGCCGGTGGCGGCGGCGGCGGCGGTGGCGGAGGCGGTGGCGGTGGAGGTGGCGGCGGCGGCTCGAAGCGCGTCGACCGCTCCTCGGACGAGTACCGCCGCCGGCGCGAGCGCAACAACGTGGCCGTGCGCCGGTCGCGCGAGAAGGCCAAGCTGCGCTCGCGCGAGACCGAGGACCGCGTCAAGCTGCTGTCGCGCGAGAACGACGGCCTGCTGAAGCGCATCGACGTGCTCTCCAAGGAGCTGGGCCTGCTTAAGAACTTGTTCGCCAACGTGGGCGTGCTGCCCGAGCAGCTGCACCGCGAGATCGCCAAGCACCTGGGCGACGGCTTCAACCAGCGGCCGGCCGGCGGCTTGTGACAGTAGGCCGCCGACGCACGTGACCGTGGCGAGTCATGTCGGCCGACGTTCGACCCGCGCCGCCGCCGCCGGCCGCCCTAGTCCCGCCGGCGGCGGCTCGCCGCGCGGCGCGTGTGCGCGCGCGCTTGTTACGCGGGTGCGGTGCGCACGAGGCGGCCGCCGGCCGTGTCGGATCATTACGAGTTGCAGTGTACCTGCGTCGGCGCCGCGTCGACGACGACGGGCGCCGCGCGCGACCCGCGTGTTGAGTGTGGTCGGGCGAGTACGTGACATGTCTTTCGTCGCTGTGGGGCGCGCGGCAACTGCGCGAAGCTTGCTCGAGTGCGTGCGGAGGGGTGCACTGTCCGTCAACTGCCTGTGTCCACGTCATGCCGGCGGTGTGAGAGAGGTGTCGTGAATTGGCCATCCTTGTGATACGTATGCGTTGGGTGTTGTACGTGCCACTTGAGTGGAGAGGTGACGACTGCTCCGTGCTGGTCGGCCCGCACGTGGCGCAGTTGTGGAACGGTGTCCTAGGGCAGCCGCTAGCCTGTTGTTCGCCGGTTCCTCTTTGTTAGTTTTGTTAACGATTAGTAGTTTTTTCGGCCAGCACGACTGGATTAATTTCTGCGCAACTCGTGTGTGTAGAGAGAGAGAAATACGTGAAAAGGGTGATGTTAAGTTTAAAAATCAGTCCAGAAAAACTCCCTAGTCCCATTCGATGTTTTGTTGGGCCGCTGGTAAGAGTTGCGTTTATTCTTCAGGTGGTGGGACGGGAGAGCTCACGGGTAATGATCAATCTGCGGTTCCACGTTCGTAGCAGTGATAGATCTTGCGCTATCCGCTCTCTTCGTCACCACCGTCACCACGTCCGTCAACGATATTCCACGACCGGTTCCGGCCGAGGGTGAAAATGAGCGTTTGCTGTGTCCTGACGTCTCGACATATATATTTTGAAATGAATGGAGTGTTCCACATTAAAATGAGTATGCGTGTAGGTCCGACGCTGGAGCGCCAAATAGCTGGTCAGCTATGGAACTACTTATTTTAATAAAGCTCGCCGACGCATCGGACTGTTTGAGTCGGAACGCTTAAACCCGTTGTGGGTGCGGTTGCTCAAGCAAGAGGACGCGGCTGACAGAAGTGAAAGCGATACGAGTTGAGCCGGAGAGTGCAGAGGGCCACCCGGTGGTGCCCGCGTCCGTGTGGGACGGCGCGGCATGTAGGGAACGGGTACCGGAGCCTGCAGTCCCCGACTCCTGCACACCGGACCAGTAGATCCATTCTCAGTTTCCTCATTGCCTCATATTGTCCACAGCCGGTGGGGCGGGGATGGCCGAGTGATTAATGTGTTGAGCTCTGGGTACCAAAGGTCCAGGGTTCGATACTAGCGCTGATCGGGACATTTCCCAATCCCGCGGCCCACCGGCGAAACGGTGGGTGGCGCCATTAGCCGTGAATGTGCATAAAGTGCGTCATGAACTACCGAATAAACAAACATAACAGCCAGTGGCGTCGCCACCGACTTTTACCAGATTATGTATAGTCCACCAGGGCAAAGCCATCATAAATCAAGGAGCCTCGCGCCTCCAAGGGAGTAGAAACATCTTAGAGTAGGGGTGGGGCCATAAGTTCTAAAAATGTCATCCATATAGCCTGTGGTTTCAACACATAATTTTCAAGAGGGAGCAGTTGCAAATTGTATGCCTAACACTACACTACATCCAGGACATCTTCTGGATACCAAAGGTCCCGGGTTCGACACCCGCACCGATCGGCACATTTCATAATCCCGCGGCCCACCGGCGAAACAGTGTGGGCGGCGCCATTAGCCGTGAATGTGCATAAAGTGCGTCGTGAACCACCCAATAAACAACAACCCATGTCTCCTTCACGCCTGTTTATCTTCAGCCGATACCATCTGACCGTGACACCACTCATGTTGCAGACATGGGGATATGCATCAGACTTATGTAAAGTGGCGCCAGTGACTCGTATGCGGTGTGACTATCGTCTGATGCACGTGCCGGATCGGGAGATGATCGCCTGATACTTGCGGTGGATTCAGTAATTCACGTTTCACTTCGGCAGACGATTCAGAGGCTGGCGTTTGATTTGCGCTGCGGGTCCAATGATGGCCGCCTGATTCCTGCGGTGGATCCGGTGGGAACCGTCCGATTCCTCAAATTGACCCAGTGCTGACACATTGCACACAGTGACATATCGAACCCTGCCCCCCCCCCCCACAGCTTACCGCAGCGGCAAGGGCAATCAGCCTGCATCGATGGTGCAGAGAAACACGCCGAGGCGGGGAAGCTCATAAGATCTACTTTCAAGAGATCTACGTTCAGAAGATCTACTTTCAGAGGATCTATTAGATTGAAAGAGCCTCACCCGCCGAGGTGTGTGTGTGTGTGTGTGTGTGTGTGTGTGTGTGTGTGTGTGTGTATGTGTGTGTGTGTGTGTGTGTGTGTGTGTGTATGTGTGTATGTGTGTGTATGTGTGTGTGTGTGTGTGTGTGTGTGTGTGTGTGTGTGTGTGTGTGTGTGTGTGTGTGTGTGTGTGTGTGTGTGTGTGTGTCATTGTGTTTATCAGCCTGCCACCGTGCGGTGATGTCGGCTGTTAACATCGCACGTGAACGTCCGCGGAACCTCTCTGAACACGCTCCGGCCGCCTCGGGACGCGCGCCGCTGCGCTCTGGACCCGCCGGCCGCCGGCGGGCGCTGACAGAGCGTGTGATGTGGCGCCGCTTCCCGACCTCGCGCCGGCGACAAAGGGGTGGCGGTCGGGCCGACAGGTGACAACAGACTCGGCCCGGGCTGCCGCCTGTACGTGAACCGTAAACATGCACCAGATAGCCGCCGGCGGCTACTCGAGCCGGCCGAAAACACCCGGCGGACCATCCGGGCCGGTCACAGGCGCACACACTCCTGTCGGCCGCAGTCCATTGAATAGGTGATTCCGACCTGGCCAGGTCACTCGGACCATGTCAGGTTACTCTGATCTGGTCACGTGACATCCTGACCTGGGCAGGTTACTCTGACCTGGCCACGTGTCACTGAGCTTGTCACGTGGCACTCTGACCCGGCCACGTGTCACTCTGACCTGGACAGGTCACTCTGACCTGGACAGGTCACTCTGACATGGGCAGGTCACTCTGACCTGGTTACGTTACTCTGACCTGGGCACATTACTCTGACCTTGGCACGCCACTCTGACCTGGGAAGGTTCACTCTGACTTTGTCAGGTCACTCTGACTTTGTCAGGTCACTCTGCCCTGGGCAGGTCACTCTAACCTCGGCAGGCCATTCCTACTTTGTCAGGTCACTAGCTTGGTCAGGTCACCCTGACTTGGTCAGGTCACTCTGACCTTGTCGGGTCACTTGGACAAGATAACAGGCCACAACTGATGCTTTCTGTTGAGCTGAGTCACTCAAAACAGGTGTGGATGCAGGTGTGGATCAATGGAGCAAGTTCAGTTGCTCAAAACCAATACCCAGTAGTCACAAGGCCAGACAGCGTGCATAAGCACTACGCAGTCACCGGTGACGATACCGCGATGCGGGCGGCATCTGCGATCGCCCCGGAGAGGACCATTTGGTTCGGTGGCGCGCACCGCGAGCTCTGCCACGAGCCTCGTGGCGCGCACCGCGAGCTCGGCCACGAGCCTCGTGGCGCGCACCGCGAGCTCTGCCACGAGCCTCGTGGCGCGCACCGCGAGCTCTGCCACGAGCCTCGTGGCGCGCACCGCGAGCTCTGCCACGAGCCTCGTGGCGCGCACCGCGAGCCCGGTCACGCCACGAGTTTCGTGGCGCCAGAGCGGTCCTCCGTCTCGGCTCGGGCGAGGGGAAAGCAGTCGGGGAGAGGGAAAGCGGTCCTCCGCCCAGCGCGTCGTGCGCGCTACTCGTTACGGCGATGGACCTGAGAACAAGCGCGCGTCTGTCCGTCTGTCTGTCTGTCCGTCTGTCTGTCTGTCCGATTGTGCCACAGAGGTACCGGATACATCGGACATCTGCGGCTGTGGCCCCGAACTCCGAAATTTGCGTGGAAGCCAATGCCAACCTGAAACCTGCCGTCACCTCCTGCGAACAGCGTTTTTACTTCTTCACTTGCTTTCCATGAAACTGTGTGGTATTCAGCCGCGTTAACAGCCGCAGTTTTCAGGATGTCTGTTTCCTGGTATTTATGTCACTACAAGTTTGCCAACAGGTCCGTCGCTTGCCTATTAACATCATGTTTTACATGTCACATTGCCGTGTCATTTTGACATCACCACTGGTTGCGATGTCTTCGCCTGCAACCTTCCCCTCTGCGAGAAAAAAAAAACACCTTCAGTACAGTTGGCCGCGGTAGCTCAGTTGGTAAAGTATCGGACTCTTCATCACAAGAATGTGGGTTCGGATCTAATTGGCCGATTGGTCACAACCGGCGGCATTTACCGAGTTCACCCGCCGGCCTATCAGCGCGAGAGGTTTGCGACCTTATATTACCTGGCGGCTGAATGTGTCGTAGAAGAACACAAGGTTCTTCTTCACCTTCAGGACACGGATTTACGCTGTATGTTGTATGTGCGTGCGCGTCTTTGTAGTGGGTGCGGGGGAGAGCATTGTGGACACCGGCGGGTAATGATGCATACCTAGACAGACAAAAGTGCTGCCGAAACCACACGGCGGACGACGATGCCGCCAGATATCGGCAGTCTGACCGAAGCCACAGCATGCAGTTGCCGCGCCAGCCCGACGTGAACGGAAACCGCACAGGTCGTGCCGCGACAGCTCGAGGCCCGACAGCCCGAGGCCTCCTGCGGCTTTCGACCAGGCTGTGTTTGTGTTTGTATTGACAGTACACTAAAGCAGGGGACGAGTAGTCTAGGGGAGTTGCTCGTCTCACAGTCGAAGGTTGTGGGTTCGAGTCTCACCTGTCGCTACTCTTGCCCACGACCAATCGGCGTGAGAGATTGGCGACGCTACATGACTAACGGTCGCTGTGTCGTAAAAAACAATAATCAGGACACCAAAACAAGGCTGCGCCTCTGCCAACTCAAAATCATCGTCGATGCAGTTCCAGGTGGGGAGCATTTTGCGTGGATCTTGTAAGGCACAGGAACGCCGCGCATTTTTCGGCTGCTCATATCCATAACAACGTGATCGGCTCATACAATGCACAATGCGGCAGAAGGTGCGTCGTCTCGGCCCTCCAAAACAGGTGACCAGGTGACCTGTGACCTCCAGGTGACCCCGCTGCACATCCCGGGGCCGCGCCTTCGGACAGGATGCGTATCGAGGTCATGTCAGATCCGCGTGACG
Organism: Imbricaverruca yamaguchii; assembly: GCA_034440575.1. Classification (NCBI taxonomy): domain Eukaryota; kingdom Metazoa; phylum Arthropoda; class Thecostraca; family Neoverrucidae; genus Imbricaverruca; species Imbricaverruca yamaguchii. The sequence goes on from JAOTOL010001629.1 coordinate 717,718, forward strand.
TCAACTTCCCGATACAGGCGTGTCAGCATCTATGACGACAATTCTGTAGGGCGAGAAGCACCGGAACTGTCGGCGGCTCGGTTTGAATTGGGCCAGGCCATTTTGAGAGGGGTCAAGAGGTGTGAGCGACTGAATGCTTAAAAATGTGAAAACTAAAGAATTTGAAGTACTTCAGTCCCCGGAAGTAGATGAAATCAATTTTCTCTTTTTATGACGTTCTGGGTTTCCTGAACAAAAATGTTTACTATCAATTAATCGTGGACGGTGTTTTGGTTCGGGAGCACTGAGTAGTGGCCTGCCACGGCACCAATGACCTGGTACCAGCACCTACATCCACCAGGGGCGACCACCAATATTTGTGTTTTGTTTTATCACTTGAGTCATGTGCCTCTCTATTTTCTCTTTTTGTTGGGGGGGGGGGGAAAAGAAGGAAAAGGGAAAAAAAAAAAAAAAAAATTAAAAAAGAAAAAAAAAAAAAACTCTAGTTCAGGGGTCAATCCAGGCGCGGGACCCGATGGTCCATGCCCCCACCTCCCAAGAGACCGATCTTTGCCGAAATGTTGCACTAAAGTGGAATTTTCTTGGATTATAAGCACATTCATTTGGTGAATATCCGTTTTCAACAGTCCCGATGAATGTAAACTATTCAGATATGATGAGTTTTTCTATATCTGAAAATTGTTCCTCGAAATTACCCCCAAGCAATACTTCTTGATCCGTTCCCGCTCCAATCGACTCCCGCCATCCGCCATCTGTCCCTCTTCATGCCATAATCTTAGCCAAGTCCTACCCCTGCAGAACACGTCTTCATCGTCTTCAACATTATGCCGCATAAGCAACAGTTTCCGAGGTCCACGTAACCACCCTCTCTATCTCTTTATCTCTTCATCTCTTTATCTCTTTACTTCTGTATCTCTTTATCTCTTGATCTCTACATCTGTATATGGACTTTCTATCTATGTAATGCACGGAATCGTGGGCGTAGCGTCATATCACCCTTTGGCAGGCATGGCCCTGCAATCTGTCGGCACGGCTCCTGAAACATTAGCTCTATGTTGCTTCTTGTAAAGAAACCGTATGAAAATTGTCCTGATCTCGGAACCTTTCGAACACTAGTTCTTGGTTCTGATACGCCTGCTAGGGGATATAATGCAGACAATTTATTCCACTAGTAGGGACGCAGCAATATCAGCAGATGCTACCTCGGTCATTTTTCTCCCGTTACATTAGTGTCACACAAAGTAATCCGCCGATGTCCGTCTCGCCGAGTACCGGAGGAAAAGTTTCTTAAATGCGTTTAATTCATCAACTACCCTGTTCTATTTCCACAATGATGAGGCCAACTTCGGTGACCGTGTGCTTGAAAATAAGCGTGAATGAAGGCAAGAGAAGCAGTGCTGCCTACTATTTTCTTCTTATCAGAAACATTAGCCATTGTCGACTACATTGACCATTGACGACTTCCCACGACGCAATATGGAAGGAATTGTCTTTGAGAGACGTTGTCGCCCCTCCTTTAATGAGCTTTTTGTGATGGTTCGAGGCCAATGTGTGTATGTAGACTGACTTCGTACCTTAATCTAGCATGCCTACAATAAATAAAACTAGACTTCGTGACAGCTGGGTAAAATGCAGGTAGAAAATATGCTTACTTGTATGTAAATCCGATTTTACCAGACATTCATGTCGTTAGCTAATCTATGGCAGACACATTCACGTGATTTCGTAGACCTAAAAAGTCCGAATGCTTGCTGGGTAGCCATCTGGGCCAGGATCCCACGCTAACCAGAACTTATTGCGTGGGCTCACCACGCACGATATAAATCCAGTCGGATTTTGTGCCAGTATTTTTGCTCGCCGTCAACGCACCAACGCACCGACACGGCTGGCTGGGTACCTAATCCGCGGCCTTGTCGGACCAGTTTCCAACTGACTCTCCCAGCTAGGGGCAATGCGAGCGCGCGAAGTGACACCAACCCTGTTTTGCTATGATGAGGGAGACCAATGAGACCGGCGCTCTAACCAACTGAGGCGGCTCGGCGTTTCGATACAAGTAAAACTTGGCACTGAGGAAAAGGATACACAGAAACGTTCCCAGTGAGCCCCTGCTTCCCTTCCCTAGTGGACAGCTGATTTCAAAACCATTCAATTCCAGTGAGAAAAAAAATCAACGTATGTGGCTAGTTGCCTGCCATTATAATCAAACCTTTCAACAGATTCCTCCAGTCAAAACTCCTTATACAAATGCCTGGTGTGAAGCAAACGCCCCTCCCTGGCTACCAAAAATGCACTCTTTCATAAAATGCACGATTTCATGCTCTTTATTTTTTGCTTTGGCCTCGCTTGAAGAAAATCCTTATTGCGAAGTTTGAACAATGAAGAGCATTGCAGCTTTGACTTCTGACGCTGGCAATCGTACAATGTGATTATTAAATACATGGTGCAGCATTATAGAAAGGATTGGACATTGAAGGAAGCCATGCATGATGGCCTCAATATTTATGACTGGTTCGATTGTAGATGTACGGACAGCAAGGAAGAGAGACACAGCCAATGGGTCCCGGTACCCCGCTGCCCATTTAGCGTCCAAAAATGCACCACATTAAACCATTCATTTCCGGATATTTACCACGCAACATCTGAAACCTTTGGCGCGCTTCGCACGCCGTCAGCTTTCCCTGTTCCATAACATTTTTTGTTTGGTTGTGGGATTTTTCCATTTGGAAAATCCTGGCTGCGCCACTGGGTTCTTTACATGCAATGCCATAGAAGTAATGCTAAGACACCGGACATAGATTTTTGAGCCATCTCGAAAATGTAGAAAATATCTGTGATTTATGGTCCTCAGAAAGTAATTGGAGGTGCACATATGCAGGTAAGCCTGTCGTAACACATACATACAAACGTTACGAAATAGTTCCATTAAGCTGAGCCATGCGTTTAGTCAAACCACGCAAACAGCCATTCGATCTATTCAGACATAGCGTGTGGCCAACGCAGGTGCGGCTCCGCTTCCGGCCTGCCTGCAGCCGACTTCGCCTGTGCACGCTCGGTCCCTGCCCCTCCCCCCGCACCCCGCCGTTGACCTCCCGAAATGTGCCGCCGACCGCCAACTGTCCTCCGCCGGCGCCGGCGGCGCATCGGCGCTGTTCTGCGCTGAATCTGCACTGTTGCCAACGCAGCCGACTGCACTGAATCCGCGCCGGTTCATTGCACGCCCGCGCGCGTGTGCGTGTGCGTGTGCGTGAGCGGCTGGGGATGGGGGTAGCCGGCAGGAGGCGGCCGAGGCGCTCTGTGTCCGGTGAGGGGAGAGGCTAGACTGTGGGTAGTCGGCATTGCCGGTCTGCACCCGCTTGGAAGGGAGACCAACATTTCGAAAACCTGTGCTCCCAGTGGTGGAGCCAAGTGTGTGTGTGTGTGGGGGGGGGTAGCCGCCCCTGGAGGGTAGGAGGGGGCTCTCCAGGCGGCCTCCTTGAGGGGCGCCCAAAAGCTCCTCAAAGCGTCTATGCAGGGGGCCGTATAGGCCCCTGGGCCGACGTGTAGGGCCCCTGAACCGAATAAAAGGGCGCCGGGTTGACGGGAAAGGTCCCGGGCCAATGAATCCTCCCAGGACCCCAGTCAACGAAGAGTGCCATCGGTGAGATGTTGCGGGTCCTTGGCTGGGCCGACGCGAAAAGCTTATGAATCGACGGGGTGGCCCAGGATGAAAGGCTGACTGAGAGTGCCCGAGCCAATATGAAGGGCCTCTGTGACATCGACGGGGCCCAAAACCCAATTGATAGAGCAAAAAGGTTTAAAAGAAACCTCTGGCTTGCCGGAAAAGACCGTGTAGGTCATCAAAGAGAGTGTCGGAGAGGACCTCGGGCCGTCAGAAGTGGTCGTTTGGCCGACAGATGTGGTCCAATCCGTACAAGGAAACCTGGCCTGACGTAGGGAGCCCATGCTGTTGAAAGAAGGCCTTCGGCCTGACAGAGGCAGGCGCTTCACAGACCCTGGATCGCTTAGGAGGACCCCTGCGCCGACAAGGAGGACCCCTATCAGCAGGAGGACCGCCGGGCATCGGAGAGGGCCCAGAACCAGCATGAAGACGTTTCTGGGCAGATTGGAGCCGAGACCGCACAGGGACCCCATTGCGCGGTAGATGGGGTCCAAGTTTTTGAAGACGGGACTCCAGCCGAACGTTGTGTCCTGAGCCGTGAAGGAGGGCCTCTGAGCCGACGGATGGGGCCCCGAGTCGGACGTGCAGAGCCAACTGGGTCGGCTTTACTCACACTGCGTGAGAATTGCTGTGCTCACAGCGAACCTCAAGCCGAGTACATGTAGCATGACACAAAGGTGTAAAGGCCTTCTAATTCTGAAGATACGCAACTTGCCACGCTTCGTCTGTAAACAGTCCAACAAAACGCATGAATAGTTGTTTAGAACAGCTAATGTATGCAGGATCTAATTTGGAGTGAGTACTTTTGAGGTACGAAAAATCAGGAAAAGCGGTTTTTCATCCCTCGTTATGAATCCCCTCGCCCTCTCTGTCCCAGTCCCTTCCAAGGCGAGCAAAACCTATGACGTATGACGGAGTCACACGTTTTGGATTCAAGATGCTTGGTGAATCCTTCTCCACTCATCAATTCAAGTTCGTCTGGAGATGAACGTTCATCGCGGCTTCAAAGCTAATTTGGCGCCGAAGCATGCTCAGATGCCCTGGAGATTCGCCCCGTATTTCCCCGAGTGTTTTATCTGGCAGACATGGGGCTGAATCTTCTGTTCTTTCTCGTTTCCTCCATGGTATGACCACCGCAAGAGGTCAGCAGCAAGAATTCCTCTCGCGCAGGCACACAATCGAGCCAGTGAAAAACTCCTCAGCCATTAAAATTTATTGGATTGCACTTCGGTTGATTTTCCTTGCACAGTAAACTGTTCTAGGCGGGAGCCAAGAAGGACCCAATGGACACGGGCGGCGCCAACGAACCCGGGGAGGCCCCTGAACCCCTCCCCGGAGTCTCCAACCCATGTTGCAGGGAACGTGTCCTCGGCTGTTATCAGGTGCCTTCACCGCTGCCGTCGAACGTCCGGCTGTTGCTGTGCTAAATATAGCAGCCGGACCTGGCTTCCGCCGGACCCATTGCCGCTCTGCAACCCCGCCTCTGTGTAGGGTCGCTTCAAACATGGTAATTCCGGCACAAATCGAGTGGAAATTCCTACCACCGATGATAACATATGTGCAGTAGCGTAGCCAGCATTTGGCCCAGGGGCGAACGTCCGAAGAGGGCCCTCTATCTACCGAGCCCCCTTGTACTTTTCTGAAGCGTTTCGGATTTCGATCACTGTTTTCGAAGGGCCACACTTTCGTATCATATCATATATATATATATATATATATATATATATATATATATATATATATATATATATATATATATATATATATATATATATATATATATATATACATATATATGCCAGCAAAGATCGTTAAATACATGGGGAAAATAGTCACTCCGCCATGGCCTGGCTAATGCGAGAAACCTGCAATCAAGGTCTAACAGTCCGGTACAAACCAGAAAAAGAACAAACCATTTAGCTGCCAACAACCAAGAAAAGAAAACCCACTTCTGAAAATAAAAGGACCATAGCACATTTGTAACTAAGGCACTTACTTTGTTAGCTTGCGTTAAAAAATGCGAGTGCTCACCTTCATGAACACAATTGTTTGTCTCTGTTGTTCGCTACGTTCAGACATAAGGAGGGTGTTCATGATGAGAATGGTGCCCATAGTGTTGCTCTTCTTCAGCGAGGCCATACTGTCTCAAAATGAATAGCAGTGAAAACTGGTGTGGAAGCGTAAATGCAAGACGTGGGGGTTGGGGAAGTACTAGCGGCATGCCTGACCAGCTATGCCCAACACATAACATACTGCAAATTATTATTTTATTTATATTTACTTCACCGGTGTCACCCGGGTCCAGGGCGAAACAATTGACACAGCTGGGGCATCCATCATCGCAGCAGTCTTGGACTGGTTGGGGGAAAGGAAAAAAAACTGTCCCATTTAAAAGAAAAAATATCGTTAGATTTGAAGAGTTAACATTGATCAAATCTGCTTAAAACAACATTTATGTCATGAAGTGTTTTTAATTTCGAGAAAACATGATTCTAGTGCAGCATTTCAGCAAAACTTTGTGGTCTTTGTGTGAGCTGGGTGGTGAAATTGCCACCGTAGCTCCCCTTATATCCGCCACTGCCAGCCCGTGCCTTCCCGACTGGACGACTGCAGACGTCGGACGAGCAACGTCACAGCCTACAGCGTCGGCACAGCTGCTCCGTCAAACTACGCCGAACCCGTCACTTATCATGCCGGCAACTTGATAAGTTCGCTGAGCGACGACAATAATGGATGTGGAGCTGCCGTACTCCACCCACAGAACCGGCCAACCATATCGCGGCAGCCAACTGGTGAACCGATTGCAGTTGCGCTCCCTTGTCGCTTGGGAACCTATGACGACCTCCACCTTGCTGCCTCCAACTTTCGAGAAAGGTGTGTAAGAATTCTAAGGAGGAGGTTTCGGAAATGTTTCGGTGATTCGGCACAAAGCACGCACATCAGAGACGCGTGCCCCACACTGGGCAGAGGAGCCGCGGATGGCAGAAATGGCGTGTTAAATTTAGGGCATGTGCAACGAAAGACGACACACTCATCGAAAAGTTGCCCGCACTCTTGACGAAATCGGCTTCATCCGCCGAATATCGTGCATGTATCTGAAACGTATCGTGCACGTATCTTCCGATTCGGTTGCTTTGCACTTCCTCTCGGCATACCAGTGGTAGAGTGTTTAATCTATGCGGGGGATGGGACGGGAACTGCAACCTCTCGTCGCAGAGCACACCTCTAGCGAACAGGCGCGTGCACATATATTGAAGATGACATCAATTTTTCCGTCTACAAATCATCGAACTACCGACGACAGCGCAATCGCTCATGCTCAACTAGCGCATGAGCGCTTGAGCGCATGAACGCTTGGCCGCCGTGCTCAGGGTCGCGCTTGAGCGCTCGTCAATATATTCTGGCGAGACGCTTCGTCTCCGTCCACTGCACACCCAGCTCACATGCATATGGATGCTGCCCGCGAGCGTGGATGTTTCGTTGCGCGACTCGCGCGGGTGCTCACCGGTGGGCCTTGGCGTCGGTAGCTCAGTGGCTCGCCGGAGCATCTGGGAAACCAGAGGTGCGCGGTTCGACTCCGCGCGATGCCCGCCTTTCCTGCCAGCGGACGACGCCATAGCCTCGGCCGGCGTTTCGCGAAGCAACGCAGACCCCTCATCGGCGGAATGATCCTCCCGCCGACGGAAAGCCCCACCCGGGTGCGTGTCCGCCGAGATGGCGCGCCCCGCCGCCGCTGGCGCCATTTCGGTGGCGGGTATCACCCGGCCGCCGCCGCCGTCCGCCGGGGCGGTTCCGGCCACGCGCCGGCCGTGGCGGCGCAGGAAGGCGGCGGCTGCGGTCGCAGTCGTCGTCGCTCCCGCCCGGGAATTACGCGCGGCGAGCACACGTCACAGATGTCCCGGTGGTGGCGGGTTCCGTGATGTCATAGGTGCGGTTGAGCTGTTAGGACCGCGCGCGGCGCCGCCCGCTGCCGTCGTCCCCACTGCGTGACGTCATCGTAGTGCGGCCTCGCCGGCCCGATATCTGAACTGCATGTCATCACGGGTACAGCTGGGACTAGATCCAAGATTATCCAAATCTCACGTCACGATTGTGTCGTCACAGTGGCTATCCACAACCCGTCTTGCCCACCACTTTTTTTGCCCTCATAGACGCTCTGTGATTCAGCATCGACACGTCACACGTATCATGATCAGTCCAAGCCGCATAGAGCCAGACATGTTCCTGCAGCCGTCGTCCGTTCTCGCGGAGCGTCAGACTCACGCTGGCCCCTCGGCTCTTACCTCAGCATGCAGGCGTCCGCTCTCGGCTTGCGAGCGCCACGGCAATGCCATCCCGCCTACCCTACGGACAAGCACACGTCGATTATGCTGCGCAGGTGTACACAGCGCCAGTCTGCGTGTCGGGTGGGGGGTGTGGGTGGGGGTGGGGGTGGGTGATGGAGGGGGGTTGTTTGTTTATTGGTTGGTTCACGACACACTTTATGCACATTCACGGCTAATGGCGCCGCCCACACTGTTGGGGGGGGGGGGTGATGGGGGAGAGACATCTGGCCAGTGTGCGTCTACAGACAGCAGAGCCGCCACCCGGCGGTGTCGGCCCGGCCCCGGATCCCCAGAGCAGCACGAGACGTTGCGTGAGTGTCCGAGGCGCACGGCGCACCTCGTAATCCGCTCAGAGCGCCGCCAGCCGCGGTCGGCGGCTTTGTGTGTGCGATCGTGCCGCACACGGTGCCGGTTGAGGTGCCGCTGCCGCCCGGCCGAGGGCGAGTCAGCTGCGCGGTGTTGCGACACGTGCAGGGGCGCGCCCAGGAGGACGAGTCCCGCCGCAAAACGTCGCAGTGCTTGACACTACTCCCGTGGGCTTTGATCGGAAATAATGGATCTAAAAACGAGCTTCCCATCTAAAATGCATGGTGCCGCCGATGGACCTATGGGACAACGCAACCCAAACAGCATTTCCCGTATAAACACAAGCACTCTATGTTGATGTAGTACACACCAAAAAGCAGTCATACTGTGTTATTAGCATGACTGCTTTGTTAGCGACCATGTGCTGCCAACATACAACTTTTTTAGGCCGTGTCTAAAAACACAACCTGGTCGTGCTATTTCAAGCAGAACACTCATGGAAGAGCTACGCTCAATGTTACTACACGGAGCTACAAAGAGGTATGAATACGCTCAATCTTGATAATGAAGCATGCCCGTCGTGGCCGTTTCACCCTCATCTTCTGCATGTGTGTCTTTGTCACCAACGCGAGCACAAATGAGGCGCAGCTTTAGCTCGACGCTCGTTTATAATTAATTGTTCTGCTTAAAATCACACAAAGGCATTGCGCGACGAGACTACCAGCCCCGCGTATCCGACCGGCCAGCCGAAGGAACAGCACGATCCTCTGCAGGGGTCGGTTGGTCATTGGAGTTTAGGGACGCATCGATTGCATCAGCCGTACAGCGCCCCCTCTGTAGGGGTCGCGACGGCTCGGTCGCTGGGCATTCGACCGCCGCTTGGTAGATCACGGGTTCGAAACGCACAGCCAGCCGGATGTGCGAGCCCACCAGCGATCAGTCGGCGTGAGAGGTCGACGACGCTGCATGACTCAGCAGCCGGGTGATCGTAAAAATGACGAGGCGCTTCTTCAGCAGACCAGGCTTCTGACCCACATCCCTTCAACGCACCGCACGCACCACGGTGGTACTGCATTTTCTGTGTCCTCCAGGGTTGCCTTTGACACGGACACGGACACGGACACGGACACGGACACGGACACGGACACTGACACTGACACTGACACGGACACGGACACAGACAAAGACACTGATGGTTACACTGACACTGACACTGACACTGACACTGACACTGACACGGACACGGACACAGACAAAGACACTGATGGTTACACTGACACTGACACTGATACTGACACCGACACGGGCACTGACACTGACACGGACACAGACAAAGACAATTGGTTAGAAGACACGGACACAGACAAAGACACTGTGGTTACACTGACACTGATACTGTATACACTGACACGGACACGGACACGGACACGGACACGGACACGGACACAGACAAAGACACCGATGGTTACACTGACACTGATACTGACACCGGTCCTGGTACTGACGCTTACACTGACACTGCCACGGACACGGATACTCGGTGAGCCGCAGCGGCCGTGCAGGGAAGCGACTGATAGTCTGACGTCATACCGACATCAGTCAACTGGCTGATGACGTCTGACCGACATCAGTCGACTGGCTGATGACGTATGACCGACATCAGTCGACTGAAGAATGACATCAGACCGACATCAGTCGACTGATGACGTATGACCGACATCAGTCGACTGAAGAATGACATCAGACCGACATCAGTCGACTGACTGAGATCTGACCGACATCAGTCGACTGAAGGATGACGTCTGACGGACATCAGTCGACTGAAGGATGACGTCAGACCGACATCAGTCGATTGACTGATGACGTCAGACCGACATCAGTCGACTGATTGATGACGTCAGACCGACGTCAGCCGACTGCCGGATGACGTCAGACCGACGTCAGTCTGTCATACGTGCTGAATCCGTCCACACCTGCCGTATCGCCAGAGGACATCAAGTGCACGTGCGCTGGGCGTCGTGCTGACGATAGTCGGCCAGTGGCGGACCCAGGCTTTGCTCTGGGGTAGGCTGGGGCAGGCTGGGGTAGGCTGGGCGGACCCAGGCTTTGCTCTGGGGCAGGCTGGGGTATGCTGGGCGGACCCAGGCTTTGCTTTGGGGCAGGCTGGGATAGGCTGGGCGGTCCCAGGCTTTGCTTTGGGGCAGGCTGGGGTGGGCTGGGCGGATGTTTTGCTGTGGCTTGATGGCTGATCGGATGGCTTTGCTGTGTTCGCGGCCGGTACTTTTCGCTCGGGCTGTGTGGCACCTTGTGGAAGTGGTTGGTTGGTTTGTGTAGAACTCTGTTCATGTGGCACATTTGAAACACCAACAGGCAGCTGGAGAGTTGCAATGGCCAACTTGCAATACTGTAATAGGCAAATGGATAATTGCAATGGACAACTTGCAATCACGAATTCATGTTACTGTTATTGATTACGATATATATATATATATATATATATATATATATATATATATATATATATATATATATATATGTATAATCGCGATCACGGTTACTTGAAACGCGTAGTCAAAGATTGTTACTGGGAAAAGTGGTTTCAGCGCCACCTCAGGAACGTCATCAGTTAGTTTCATTTCGGTAAGGTTCAAATGATATGATGTTTACAATTGAATTATGCACACATAGCATGACCAATCTGCCATAACACTCCCGAGGTGCAGCTCAAATAATCAATTGGTTTCCCAAACCATCTTTGACTACGCGCTTAAAGTATTCATTTATTTATTCATTTGAATATTTATCGTGGGGTCATTTCATCGGCAGATTGGCTATTCATCACCTCGAGTCGGTGGGTATGTGTTCATGTGTTCATACGGAACACATGGGTCAATAGGAAACTCATTCGTGCCGGGAAATCGGGGACGAGTGGTCTAGGGATAAGAATTCCCCGTCTCACAGCCGAGAGATTGTGGGGGCGCGAGCCGTACCTGTCGCTACTCTTCACCCGCGGCCAATCGGCACGAGAGATTGCAGCGACGCTACATGACTCAACGGTCGAAGTGTCGTAAAGCCAATAACCACCAACCACCATGCCTGCAGATCGTATACACACTGAGAGGATTTGTCTTGCTCCGCTCACTAGCCGCGACCACCTCACTGACCGTTCATGTGCTTTCGCACCTCTGTCTTGAATACGACTGGGAAAAGATCGCGGATCTTCACAGGCAGATCATTACAGTTCGTCACGGCGGAGTATCTAAGCCTACGTCTCCCCGACTCGCATCTCATGCGGGCTGTCCGAGCTGACGGAACCGCCGGATGCTGCGGCTGCGAACACCATGCCTGGTGGTCAGGCCGCACGCAGCTGACTCGGACATCGACGGAGATCCTATCCTTTTGTTTATTGGTTGGTTCACGACACACTTTATGCACATTCACGGCTAATGGCGCCGCCCACACTGTTTCGCCGGTGGGCCGCGGGATTGTGAAATGTCCTGAGTGGCGTTAGAGTCGAACCCGGGACCTTTGGTACCCATAGCCCGACACCTTAACCACTCGGCCATCCCCGCCCCGGAGATCCTATCCGGGAGAGTGAGCGAGTGGTGCAGCGTTCTTTCACGTGAGCCGCCGTGTATCTCGCACCACGTCGCTGACGTGATCCGACGTCCTTCGCCCCGTAAGCACCCTTTCGGCGAAGTGTAGACGTTCCTGGAGCCGCGCCGTCACGTGGTCGCGACCGCTGCGACCGCACCCGGGCCGGCGCGACACCGCGTGCGACCGCGGCGGCGGCGGCGGGGGGCCACGCGCCAGTTTGTGGGTCGCGTCTGTTCGTGGAACGTCCGCAGGCGGCGGCCGCTCAACTGGCCGGATAATAACGATGCTCGCCGGCCTTCTGACCAGCGCGGCGGTGCGACGCAGGCCCGCGCTGGTGTGGACCGCCAACGACTCGGGGGGGGGGGACGCTCCACGAGTCACTCGGTTGGACGCTCCCCGAGCGAACACACGGTCGCTACGACCGCGCTGCGACAGTTCGTCGCTCCCCGAGCGACCAACTGTCGCATCAGCTGCCATGTCCGGACCCGAGAGTACGCTCGAGGGCGTTGGACGCTTGAATCGGCGAACAGTCGCATGCGAGCTCCCCGTGTGGTACCCGCATCTGACGACTACCCACGAGACACTGTGCGCGGCGGCCTCAACTCCGACAGATGATGTCGCGCATTTTGGGCTCAACTGTGTGCGAATGCTTGACCTCGCCGATTTCACGCTCTGCGCTTTGCTGCTTTGCGTGCACTTGCATCCTGTAAAGTCTGTTACATAGCCGGTTTAAGTCGTGCTAATAGCATATTCGTCAGGTGTCGCTGTGCATGAAATACATGCCCTGTGCATTCAATGCACTAGCGTGGGGAGCGACACGTATGTGCCGCGTCCGTGGTCACGTTGGCTCGTTTTTTTTCAGCCTTGGTAGATACAACGGCAAATGTACGTGCCAAGGAATGATTAGCTAATACAACTGTGATGCTAATTTTCTTTCACGCGGGACGTGGTCGAATGCTGGTAGAATGGTCAGCGGCGCATCGTTCCACCGATTCCGAAAGGATGACGCCAAATAAAAAAGGTCACCTGCTCTGCCACAGATCGTTGCTGAATCTGAATGCTGACAGTCGGTGTATATACGATCTGTTGGCATGGCGGTTGGTGGTTATTGGCTTCGACTTGTGAGTCCTGCAATCTCTCACGCCGATTGGCCGCGAGTGAAGAGTAGCGACAAGCGAGACCTGCACCCACAATCTCTCGATTGTGAGACGGGCAACGATCTGAACACACGCCAGCAGTGCTACCCGTGTGTTCGGTAGCACTCCGCCGGACGACTGGCTACAATACTGCGTTAGTTGTGTGCTTGTATGCATATGCGTGCGGTGCGTGGCTGACACAGAGGAGGCGCCACCGTTTGGTTAGTTAGTTGGCTGGTTATTGGTTTTACGGCACTTCGCCCGTTGAGTCATGCAGCGTCACCAATCTCTCACGCCGCTTGGTCGCGGGCGAAGAGTAGCGACAGATGAGACTCGAACCCACAACCTTTCGATTGTGAGACGAGCAACTTACCCCTAGACCACTCGTCCGTCGAGGAGGCGCCACCGGGAGTGGAGGGTGGCGGCCTGCTCGTGGCCTGCCCGGCCATGGTTAGGTCACACAGGTCAAATGAGGTCACACGTACATCTTCGCCCCCTCCCCACTCGCACTTAATATGCGAAAGGCTCTGGGCATAAAGTAGGCCCATCATGTCCGGAGTCCCCAAACCAGGAGGTGCACGCTTATTGGCAGATTTCTAGAGCTCACGAATATGTTCCAACATCCGGTACAAGACCCTTTTGTCAGGAGACCCACTAGTGTTGCCAAGATACTCCTGAGCCTCACGAAAACAGCCCAACACCCGACCAGAGGCCCAGCAAATGTCAGTCAGAGCTTGCAGGCCAGAAGGCTGTTAGTCTTGGCAGGAAGCCCCCAAGCTCCTCAACGCTCAGCAAGGGACCAACGCTGTTATTTTTTGCAGATGCTCAAGGGATGCTGACAGGATGTCCGTACGTCTCAAGAAAACGTCCCAGAGCCCGGCGGGAGACCGCATCTTCGTCTCTGGAGCCTCAACCACACCTCAAGTCAGGACGGTCAGTAGTCTTCACGGCAGCCCTCTGAATGTCTGGAGGAAGGTTATAGCCTGACAAGAGTCCATCGTGTTGCAGGTAGGTCCTACAGCCGGAGGGTCATTGGTTTTATCAGGAATTGAAAGCCAATGCACTCGGCAGGAGGCCACGTTGTTTGGTGGCATCATACCAGGAGGTTCGTTAGCCGTGAGAGGAGGCCCACGAAGCTCACCGAGGGGTCTCTTTCGTTGTGTGAAGGCCCCAGAGCAGGAGCTTGGACGAGATGCCCTCTGGTGAATTCCTAGAGGCTGAAAATGCAGAGAGGATCCAGAGAGCAGAGAGGGTATGGGCATAGGCCTCAATAACTGAGGTGCCCTCCCCTCCCCCTATGGAGAAGGGTCTGCCACCTGGAAGAAATCAGTTGGGCCGCTCCTCGGCCATAAATGACGTAAGAATGATAATATTTATCAGCAAGAGACAGGAAAAGAGGGAGAGGGAGGCATGAAGGTAGAGGGAGGTAGAGGGAGGGAGAGGGAGAGGATGTGCGAGACCAAGTGGGTGGGAAAGACTACGAAGTAGATTGAAAACGCATGTGTTTGCGACGGGTGGGGCGGAGACGATGTGAAGAGAGGAGGCGGAGCCCATTGTGACGTTGGGGATCGGCACACCATGTGACTCTGCTTACATTGATGAGCAGTGTTTCGTCGTACCAGCTGGGCCGATTAGATCACGTGCTGTAACCTCGATACCTAGACGTTTACATAACACAGCACATGTGCAAATATACACGCAGCCTCAGGAGCTGATGCAACCACAGCCATCGACAGTCTTAGCCAAGATCCGACTACCGTCTGAGGATGTTATTTTAATGCATGCTCGTTCACCCGCCTTGTGTCTAGTCGATTGTTCTTTTTCTTGTTGCATGTGTGTATGCTTTTCTGCAATATGGGTCAGAGTAGCCGTCTGTAACTAGCTGCAAACTTATACAGGATCTTGTTGCACAACGATGAGGAAAACGAGTGCAATGGTAACGGCAATTATATAGGTCAAGTGGAACACTAAGTAAACAGTATTTATGACACATTAAACATGATTCCATGCTGTTTGATGGTAGCCGGTGTCAGTATTGCTCTCCGTCGGCTATCGGCTATCCATGTCACCGGGCTCTGAAGCAGCAAAAAGGAGCACGTGCTGCCGACATGGTCACCTGTGACATGACACTGGGCGGGCGCCGATGGGTGAGCGACGCTTACCACCTGAACCGGGGGCGCTCTGTTCCTTGATATTGCGTGCTGGAGAAGCGGCGCGAGTTCGGAAGTCAACTTTAGGTCTCGGAAACCATGAGAGCTGGTGACTCTGAGCTTCAGGATATATGGCCTATGAGAATATTCTGCAGCGTGTTTTAGCACGGTACTTGTATTACTCTTACTTGGACCACCAGAGAAATCATGTCAAATAAATGGCGCGATTAACTTCACACGTTAATGTTATATAAGAGTAATCAGGATCACCATAATCGGCGATTTTTGGAGCTTGACCCGACGTGGTCTGGCTGAACAGGAAATCATGACAAGCAACTATCATGACAAGCAACTAGCTGGGTGTATCACAACCAAACTTTCTTGTGAAGTCGCGACAATTCCACTCTGCGACTAGCTTTGATTACCAGCCAGGGCGAAGCCCGGACAAGTCTTCTGCCGTGAATAAACGACAAAAGTTTTATCTGACGACCGGATCCTGTCTGACCGTGACGCATTTGAGAGCCGAGTGGAGTTAGCTTTGCTACAACAGCTCAAATCCGGAGTTTTGTCTGAATTACACCCGCCATTCTAATATTTAGCGGTGGCATTCTCGTTACGAAATTTTCTTTGAAAAGCCTGAATTGTCTGCTCGCATAAAAGGATTGTGCATCCGGTGCCAACCCAGCCGGTATCGGCCCCGATCCGCCGGTCGGCAGTTGGTCGCGCGATGACGTCATGCCACGTGATTTGCGTGCCCTGCGGCTGGTTGCTGGTTATTGGTTTTGCGACACATCAACCGTTGAGTCATATAGCGTCGCCAATCTCCCACGCCGATTGGTCGCGGGCGAAGAGTAGCGACAGGTGAGACTCGAACCCACAACCTTTCGATTGTGAGACGAGCAACTTACCCCTAAGCTACTCGTTCCCTTTGCCCTGCGGCGGAGCGACTGGATGGCCAGCTGGAGGGGGCCGCGCTGGACGGTTGCCTGCGGCATAGAATGACCGAGAAGGTAGGAGAATAGTAAGAAAGGGCGCCAAACGTCGCAGAGGCACATCCAAGGAGACACAGCGTGGCACCGATGTTAATTCGACAAACCGTTGCCGTGCAATTAAGCTTGAGATACGAGCACCATCTAAGCCTGACAGATGAGTCCGATTTTGGCAAGATTGCAGCCAACTTTGGCAGAAGCGGATTGCCTTCGAAACACACAACAGAGCTTCGAGTGTGCACTACGGAATTGTCGAAATAGGTTATAGCTGAATTAGTTGAAATAGTTGAAATAGGCTTGAGCTCTGGAATTCCCAAACTTGGGCAAAAGCTACACTCATCCTATCAACATTGCACGGGCCGTAACACTTCACTCCTAGTTCACCTGACGGTCTACGAAGCAGGGTGCTTCGTAAACTCGGTGTGAACATGACCGCCGCGACACGAACGCGTCCACTGTTTTATCCTTGGTTATCGGTCAGCATTGCACTCGACACGATCGACCAATTTCCCCCGTCCACAGTCAAGTGGGCTAGCCGCGAACCTGCTGACGGTGCTTAAACACCCCTCTCAGACTCAGTCTCAGACATCGCCGGCGATGGGTTCTCGGTAGCGATAAACTGCAAGGACAAACCGAGACCGGCCACGTGCCACACGTAGTCCCGCGTGCCTTTGCCGAGCTCGTGACGACGGCGAAGGGGTTGATTGATTGATTATCTGGGCTTAGGGGCGCATCAACTGCTACCGGTTATGTAGCGCCCAACGGCGAAGGGGTGAAGACCTATGGAACCTACGGTGAAGACCTATGTGTGGTTGTGACCTATGGGGACATGCCCGAATGTGTCCGATGGCGTACCTCCGCCGCCAGCGTGTCCTCGAGGGCTTCGGGCCCGCTTCGACAGCTCGAAGGGCCCCATCGGGCCGACGGCCGCCCGCTGACGTCAGCAGTGACGTCACGTTGCAGAGCGCGGCGGCTGTTGAACCCTTGTTTACCGGCGGTCGGCGGCGGCGGCGCTGTTTTTGCCGGCGCACGTGCGCGGCCGACGGGCAAGTTCAAGGCTGCGGTGCACGGCTGTCAGCGCGGCTGGCACGCACACGGCTCTGCAGCGGCCTGCGCTGCTCCTCCCCGCCCCCCCACCCCCCACCCCCCATACGTCACCCCGACAGCAGCGCCGACAGGTGTAGCGCCGAGCGCTGCCGCCGAATAGTCGGGCCACGCCGGCGGAAAATCGCCCGTCTTTATGCCGTGCATTCCCTGGCGAACTGTATCGCGTAGCGCAAGACCTTGATAAGTGTTACACTACCAGCTCGCCGGAGCGGGAAGATCTGGCCATTTTAATATATTTTATTTGGACAAAATGGTGTTCTTCCAGCGCCACTGGAAAACTTGCTGTATCTCTTCCCCACCACGAAAGCTCTGGATCCGCCATTTGCAGCACCCAATTGACGGTTTTTGGGGAGCGGTAATGTCGGGAGTGGGGAGGGGTTGAATTGGGGAGACCAGTTAAATCCCTTCAAAACGAGGACGAAGCTGAAGACCAAACGTCCCATATAGTCACCAAAACCCTCCTCCAGGGGTCGAGGGATATTCTGCCCTCTGGCGAATATTCGCGGTATAAAAATGACGTTCTCCAGGGCGTCAAACAGTTGATGCCTGTTTCTGCATGAATTCTATATGTTGTGGCTATATTTTGCTGCAGGTTATACAAATCAAAGATGATGAAGTTAAGTAAGCTCAACCCCAAACCCATTTTATATTTACAAAATTTAACAGGGAGGTGTAGATTCAAAGACACATTTAGACAACATTTTCGGTCGTTTGCTCAAGTCCATAGATACAACAAATCTCTTGTATTTAAATATTTACCCAGATTTTCATTTTGAACGATGCTGTTCAGTTAAACTGCGCATCGTAATTATAATGTAAAATCATAACCAACTGGTGCACTTCTTTATGCCACAGTTCACCTCAGGTACCAACCTACCTATGGTTTCTGGATGTGGTCCATACATTCTGAAATGATTTTCTAAAGCTATAAGTTCGGGAAATGTTTAGATTTGAAACGATCACAACTTCAACTGTTGTTTTGCAGCTTGCGAAATGGCTTGAGCTTCTCGCTTTCCACAAATTCAAAACAGTTGCCTAATTTGAAATCACCCCAAATGACTCTCTTAGAGCCAACTTTGTAGATGTCGCTCATATCCTCGTCTACGAATATAGTAACTAGAACATGGTTCCCAGAAATGGTGTTCATTTCTGAAAATTATTGCGGGTATATATGAAAGCAATGGGCGGGCCCGAACGAATTGGGGGGAAGGGGTGCATACTCCACATGGTCCCATGATAAAAAGTTGAAAATATGGGGGGCAAAGCCAACACTGGGAGGTCACTTGCCCCCTCAAATGTATATAAAACACCCACAGTTCCCGGAAAAAATGTTTGAGATGCTTTTTGCTATCTTTCTGGAGGGATTTTATAGCAAATGTTTTCCCATTTTCCTCTTAATTATTTTTTCTTTAGTTAACCAGGGGGATACGTTTGCCAGCAGGGCGCGTTCGTTCACATGCTTCAGCAGAGTACGAGGTACGCAGCGCTTCCTTCCGATACAGGGTAGCATCGTGCCTCTAAGCAGTTTTCTTCCAGTCCCCCAGCACAATGTCGCTGCCCGATTTTGGCTCAGGGGCGCATCGACTGCGTTGATCATACAGCATGTCGCTGTTCGAAGACTCAGATGATGCTTAGGCACGATTCAGGAAAAACAACGCGGAAACTTCCCCATAACCCATAGCAAATTACTAGAAACCGTGGCATGCCTACATGCTACAGCACCACTAGGACCGTCCCTCTTCCTCTCCCTGTCCCTCTCCCTCTCCCTCTCCCTCTCCCTCTCCTTCTCCCTCTCCCTCTCCCCCTCTCCCTCTCCCTCTCCTCTCCCTCTCCCTCTCCCTCTCCGTCTCCCTCTCCTCTCTCTCTCTCTCTCTCTCTCTGTCTCTCTCTCTCTCTCTCTCTCTCTCTCTCTCTCTCTCTCTCTCTCTCTCTCTCTCTCTCTCTCTCTCTCTCTCTCTCTCTCTCTCTCTCTCTCTCTCTCTCTCTCTCTCTCTCTCTCTCTCTCTCTCTCTCTCTCTCTCTCTCTCTCTCTCTCTCTCTCTCTCTCTCTCGCAGTCTCGAGTTCACTCTCCCTTTGAGATCGGACAAAATTCACATGATGCCGCATGAACCTCTCTACCTCTATCTCTGGGCATGGCAGAGACCCACTTGTTGCACCGTGACCCCTCTCCTCGTCTCCGGGTGTGACGCAGGTCCACCTGTCGCACCGTGACCTCTCCCCTCCCTCCTGTCTCCGGGTATGACAAAGACCCGCCTGTCGCCGTGTCTCCGCGACTCTGTCTCCGGATGCAGAGGAGACCCACCTGCCGCGTCGCGTGACCCCCCCCGCGTCTCCCCGTCTCCCCGGAGACTCGTGTGTCACGCCGTGGCCGGCCTCTCCCTCGGCCGTGACGCTCCGCGCGCCGCCGACACGGAGAACGAAAGTGCCTCCCGAAACTGGGCCACGTGGTCAGCCCGACACCCAGTGACGCATCAAATGACGCGCCCAGTCACGCCTCGCGGCCTCGTGGTGACGGCGCGCGTCACTACTTGGCGCCAGTCACATGGCGCACCCACACGGTTGGCGGGGAGGCGACATGGCCCAGCTAAATATATATATATATATATATATATATATATGTATATCATAAATATAAATATATATATATATATACATATATATATATATATATATATATATATATATATATATATATATATATATATATATATATATTTATATTTAAAATTACATATATTATATATATATATATATATATATATATATATATATATATATATATATATATTCTCGATGTCACTTCTCATCTTGCGGCAGGAGTTGCACGTGATGAAATGAACCGCGTGCCATACCGTGCCACCGAAGAAGTGGAGGGACGTGGCTCTGCTTATCTGGTTAGTTGACCAGGCACACACCATTCTGGGTTATGGTGCCAGGTAGGAGCTTCTTGCTTTCCGTTGCTCGTCGATCTCCTTAATCCCAGGGGGCTTCCTGTAGGCCCAAGGGACCTTCCAAAGGCGGGCAAATGACTGGCTCCTTGGGAGCTAGACGCAAGAAGATGTCCGAATCCAAGGGAATTCCCAGCTCTAAAGAGATTAAGACTGGCACAGGTTAACATGCTGATCGAAACCTAGACACAGTTCGTTGTTTTTAGATCATTACGCACCCTCAATGATATCGCAATCCGAATAGCTACTGTTCTTCGTTCTTCTCCCAAACGAGAAGGAACGAGCATCCGGAATCGCCAAGCTGCCGAAGATGGTGACTTTGAGCCCGTCGCAAGTTTAAACACGGCGTCTCGATGCCGGCAAATTAATGAAACTGAAAGCCACCCCCATGTGCCCCTCCCTCCCAGGGTGCCAGACTCGGGCACTCGACGGGCCGAGCACACACGATGACAACTGTTGACTGATAGCCGCAGTCGACTCATCCCACGGGTGAACTGCAGACGGCACGAACATAATCACAGAGATGAACTGTAAACCGTGGTCAAAAGTGGTACGTCACCGGCGGAGATCTTGCGGCGTGGCGAGGTCGGCACACGTACCGACGGCGGCTGCGGAGCAACATCGGGCACACGGACAAAAAGTTATTTGCACGCTTCGTGTGTGCCACCAATCAATCATCCAACACGTTTCACCGATCACTCACCACTCCTTGTACTCGGTCATAGCACGGGCGCAAACACCGATCCTGATATGCTAAGCGTTCAGCTTCAAACCACGGCGATCACCAACCGTTCGATTCCGCAGGCAATTAACCGACTATCGCATCGATATCCTCCTCCCCCTGCCATCTATCGGCGGCGTCCGGCGCTCCCGCATCCTGAGCTTGCACGCGGAAACGCCTGAGGGCACGGCAGAATCAGTCACCGCGGCTCACCTTTGACCCCGTCAGAGATTATTGTCGATCGACTTCCTAGGCTCTGGATTAAAGTAGGTCGGCGCTATGTTAGTAATCGGGGTAGTTTGAGACCGAAGGTCCGTCCGGCACACTGCATTGCACTTTGCATTGAAAAGTTTGTGTCGCACAATGATCGTGATAAACTTGGTGTTAACTGCCTCTAAGCTGACCATGGGCATCAGTACCATTGGGTGCAGTGGGTACATATACTCAGCGGGTCTTGGCGTGGCGGGCATATACCAGTAGTTTTTTTCAGCGGCCTCAACCCAGGAATTAAATGTAAATGTATAAATTTTAATTCAGAGTTTCGCGCGGTGAAAATCTATAAATTTATCATTTCATCCAGTGTAGTTTTGGGTGCAAAGAGGTACCAGGTCCCCAGTCCACCCCCGCTCTTGGCTGTACCTCTGGTTCGGGTAGATGATGATAGTACTTCTGCGCCACAGTTCATAGCGAAGAACACGTTTAAAATTCAACCTTGGTTCACACCATGTTAAAGACTGGCTGGCAAGCCAACTTGTGTTGCTAATTTTGGTATTCTAATTCATGCTTAAGCCCTATTCAAATGTGTACCGAATTTGGCTACTTAGTCCCGAACTTATCACTTCGACATTTGTTGCTTGTGATTTGCATAACAATGAAAACGAATTTGTATCATTTCTACTTTTCCAAGGAAAAGAAGAGAAATGGCAATCCGCCATAACTGAAGCAAAATTAGGAATCTTGTTGGCACTTCACGTACTAGATGATCTGCGGGATGGGAGTGAACTCACAAAAACAAGCTGTGCCCAAAGTTTGCGTTTTGAAAAGGCGCATTTGCTAAGAAAGCTTTGCTTTAATGAACTTCTCAAATCAAAATCATTGCAGTTCAAAATCTGAGACAATGAAATACGTCGACTAGGTGCTGTTTGACTCCCCCAACCCAAGCATGTTTGGTTCCTCCAAGTCAGCCGGGCGGGCCAAGCACCGAGGCGCTTATGACATACAAGAATGCCATTGTGAAATGTGCTATCCGCCCCCGATACGATTTCCTTATTCCGAGCATGGCTGAAGCCCGAGAGTCTTCTACCGTGAATGTACATAAAAATACATGGTGATCCAATCCCGTTCAATGCGACCTGATCGGTCCTCAACTAGCACACTTTTAACACCTTTTTTGTCTTCACATTTCAGATACTGATTTATTTAGTCCTTCAGAATTAGGATCGCACATTTAATGTTCACATTTTACCGGCGCTAGCGACGATGATGTAACAATTCCTGTGCGGTGTTCGCATTGTGTGTGTCAATGAAGCGCTTCAGGGCGGGACGTGGGCGGTGCCGACTCAGTTCCCAAAGCTGCGCGACGACATGCCACGTGACCTGCGTGTTCCCAGGCAGGGTCGGCGTCTATCGTGCGTGATAGTGCGCGACCCCGCCTGGTGCATTCGATCGCGCCGTACGGTTGGTTGGTTATTGGTTTTACGACACATCGACCGTTGAGCCATGTAGCGTCGCCAATCTCTCACGCCGATTGGTCGCGGGCGAAGAGTAGCGACAGGTGAAACTCTAACCCACAACCTTTCGATTGTCAGACGAGCAACTTACCACTAGACCACTCGTCCCCTCGCCGCACGGTCGTGTGAGACATGTGCCGAGAGGAAAAGCTACGCATTGGGCTGAGAAAATATAGGGCATCGACACGCCGTGCCTAGTGCATCACTTCGACGAGTGGCATCACACGTGCAGGTGTCGTTCGGGATACGTGCGCAATATTCAACAAAGGAGGACGCTTTCCTCGAGAGAGCTTCAGATTTGGGCCACGGCGGAATCGCTGTCGAACCGTTTGCGCCGACATTTGAGGCACCGTTTCCGAAATCGCGCCTGTCTGTCCGATGTGGTGGGCGTCGACGTGTTTCAGGATAGATTGGCACTGTGTCTGACTATGAAAATTGGCTGCAGCCGCTTCTAAAATGCCGGCACTTTACGCCAAGATTGGACGCCATGAAGCTAGGCCTCACTGGGCTGCTAAAAGAGTTCCGTTGCGGCATGTCCACAGGCTGTCTTCCCGCTACAGTCAGCGATTCAGAGCACGTAGTCCTGGGGCTGCATCGGCATTTGTCGTCTATCCCCAGATCGTCCATCGCCCCTGATGTCAACTGATACTGGTAATTGGTGTTTTGAAACTATTGTGACACGTTAAGACGTCGGTTCTTGCAGTCTGTTTTCAATGTGCCACGTAATGATTTACTCGCATGCTTTGGCCTTGACAAGGACGTATTGTGTTTAGATTTAAGTCTGCTGCTGACGTCAGCAAGAGGCTCTGAACGTCTCGCCAATTCATACTTATAAGCTCTCCGATAACGAACCGAAAAACCAGATTGGTAAACATGTCCACATTAGAGGCATTTTATTAGCAACTGATGCTGCGGTTGCTTTCACCAAATCAATCTTTGACATGCACACACAGCAGTCGGAGTAATTGATCGCAAACCATGGACCAGCTGTAAGGCATTTACGCGCGGCTCTCGGTCACTCTTTAATCCGGCATCATTCCGGCTGCTCCAAACGTTAATAGGTCGCCGTACCCAGACCGCGCGACCACTCGCCACGTGTTCACTTGACACGCCACCGGTCAGCTTACTGCCACGCGCGGCAGAAAACGGTTCGTCCATGCTGAAAACGGTTCGTCCATGTATTAGCGCTGAAAACGGGACAGTGATGATGATGAAAATGCAATTTTTACCTCGTTTGCTCGATGGTTCTCCACAAATTACAGCCGGATCATCGAATTCGATGATTCATTGTTCATTCGGTTGGATTTAGTGTTCACATCATTTTGTAAAGAGGATTTTTGTCCATTACATTTTCTGTCAGCTCGTAGCTCATGCAGCCTACCCACGAACAATAAGCAGCTGGACGCAACCGCGCGTCAAACGCAGACATTCGCAGGACATCCTCCCTCTAGATCCAGTACGCATCAGCACCACCGCCGTGCCGACTATATTACCGTCATGGTCGTCTGAAATTAGTCACCCATCGCCGAACCAGGAAGACATCCGGGTCGCCGCCGCCGCCGCATCACCGGTAGGGAGCCGCGGGGAAACCGTCGGGAAGCCGGGAAGCCGGGAAGCCGGGGAAGCCTGGAAAGCCGGGAAACCGCCGGGAAGCCGGGAAGTTCGGGAAACCGTCGGAGAGCCGGGAAACCGTCGGGAAGCCCGGAATGCCGGGAAAGCCGGGAAGACGGAAAAGCCGGGAAGCCGGGAAGCCGGGAAGCCGCCCCTGGTGCCAGCAGTGACCGGCAGAAGCGACTCCCCCCCCCGCTGGGGTTTTAGCATGCTCTGAGTTGAGATAAAGCGTGCGTAGCTGCTGCACGTAGCCTTTCAGGAGCTTTTGATTAGCACGATGATCTACTTGCCCGACATGGGGTCTTCCATAATCATTGAATGGGATGATTATGGAAGAGCATAGCAGAGAGCAAATATCCAGCATAGCAGAGTAGGGCCTTGCTGTGCGTCGATGGCTCCTGCAACGCTTTCCAGAGGCCTACGCGTGAGGTAAACCCACGGAACTCATGCAATGCGCCACCATTCCTTTGAGGGGACTAGTAGCCCAGGGGTAAGTTGGTCGTCTCACAATCGAACGGTTGTGGGTTCGAGTCTCACCTGTCGCTACTCTTCGCCCGCGACCAATCGGCGTGAGAGATTGGCAACGCAACATGACTCGACGGTCGATGTGTTGTAAAACCAATAACCAACCAACCATTCCTTTGAGGAGGATTCTTGTTCAGAGAGGACGTAATCTCCAGTCAGGGACCGACAGAAGATCCCAGCACGGACAAGCAGTCTAGGAGTAAGTTGCCCGTCCCACAATCGTTCGAGTCTCACCTGTCGTTACTCTTCGCCCGCGACCAATCGGCGTGAGAGATTAGTGACGTCACATGACTTAACGGTCGACGTGTCGTAAAACCAATAATCATCATCCAGACCCCAGCACTTGACAGGAGACACAGTGAGTTGGCAGGAGACGTCAATCAGACCAGCAGGGGCTCTCCTATTACTACGAAATTGCTCTGCGGTCCACGAGTAGACCCAACAAACAGCAAATTGGAAGGAGAAATCAGAAGGAAACTAAGGGAATCGCTGAAGCAAAAAGTCCAGAACAGAGATCGGGCCGTGTACGCTATCTACCTCGTGGAACAAATCAAACCGGACGTACTTGCAACGAGCTTGGCCATGTGCCTTGTACTTTGAACAGATAGAGTGAGGTGGAACTATTTTATTCACTTCGTGAGATTTGCAGACAGTGGTGGCATTGCTGACCGTGATGGTCTTTGCCCTCCGAGAACTGCGAACCGGACTGAATCATGTGATAGAGTGAAGCGTGCAGCTATGGGCGTTTGAGAACTTTGGAAGAAGTGGCCATTTGGCCTTCCTCGACCCACAGTCCGCCTGCTCACACGGTTCACCTCGTCCCACTGGGATCGTTCCGTCGCACTGGGACCGCCCCGTCCCCAGTCTGCCCCATCCCACGATCCACCCCAGTCTCACGGTCCGTCCAATTCCGTGGCCACCCCATCTCACAGTCCGCCCCGTCCCGCGCCCCGCCCCGTCTCACGGTCCGCCCCGTCTCACAGTCCGCCCCGTCTCACGGCCCGCCCCGTCTCACGGTCCGCCCCGTCTCACAGTCCGCCCCGTCTCACGGCCCGCCCCGTCTCACAGTCCGCCCCATCTCACAGTCCGCCCCGTCCTACGGTCCGCCCCATCTCACGGTCCGCCCCATCTCACAGTCCGCCCCGTTTCACAGTCCACCCCGTCCCACAGTCCGCCCCATCTCACAGCCCGCCCCCTCCCACAGTCCGCCCCGTTCCTCACGGCCCCGTCTCCCCCGTCCTCCGTCTCACGGCTCCGCCCCGTCTCACGGTCCGCCCCGTCTCACGGTCCGCCCCGTCCCACAGTCCGCCCCATCTCACGGTCCGCCCCGTCTCACAGTCCGCCCCGTCCCACAGTCCGCCCCGTCCCGCGGCCCGCCCCGTCTCACGGCCCGCCCCGTGTCACGGAGCGGCCGTGTCACAGTGCGCCTCGTGACACAACACTTTCACTTCTGGCGATGATTTATCAGCTGAGCCGGGCGGACCGGTCACGCCGCCGCCGCCGCCGCCGCCGCGGCCGCCGCATGTCGCCCGGTTTTCGGTAAAATTCGTCGAGTGAGAGGAGGAAGCGTGCGCGGCGGACGCGGCCGGCCGCGCCGCCGCCGCCGCCGCGGCTGCGGCGATGTCGGCGCGGCGGGCACGTCGCAGTCCCCGCGCCGCGTGCGCCGCGTGCAGCGTCTCGCTGGGCTTGGCACAGCGCCAGCTGTGTCAACACCGGACGTCACATAAGCCGGCTGAGCGTAATTTTTCGGATAATCGTCCGCACCTGGTGAGCGGCGCTCTGCCTCGGCCGAGACGGCAAAAATTCGCGAGTCGTGCGACGTGGACTCCTCACACCATGTGCCGTGGACCCGTCCCACTATGTGGCGTGGTTATGCGGCCTTGCATGGACCTGTCGCTGCTTGCGACATGAAGCGGGGGCGGGTAGTTCTGGTCAAAAATGGAGATTCTCAACGGAAGTGAGCGACAAAAAAAACGCTACCAGCGAAATGCTGGTGATAGGCAGACATCCATTGGCGTCAACCCGTTCCGTCTCGGGGTGAGGAGGGGTTCTTCAACCGCCCCCCCCCTCAGGTTTTTTTTTCGCGGTTAGTGGACGAACGGCGCGCGGCAGCGCGCCCAAATTTGGCATACCTTTTCCCACATCAATTTGACATTCTGATTCAAAATGTTTAGGTCAGGTCATCTAGGGTCAACGAGTTAGTCAAGGTCAAGTGATGTCATCTCCGAAATACGTTCAACCAGTCGTCACGCTTTAACCGATGGAGATATTTTAATAAAACTTTCAGCGTTTGCTTATCTTTACGGATGCAACAAAACGTACGAGTGTAATTTTTTTTCGTTTTTGACTACATACACATTTTGCGTATTTGCCAAATTACAGTTCGAATACAGGATTCTGGCTACAGTAAGCATTTTTTATTGGGGAAAGTTGACTTTCAACAACGTTTCTCGGTCTGCTCTACCTATTGGAAAAGGAAATTAAAGAAAACTTGAAAACTCAAAATTTTAACATTAAAAAAAAATTGTTTTGGGGGGACCAAAAAAATTATGGCCCTGGTCGATTTCGCTGTCCTTTTCTCATTCCAAATAATTTGTTTATATATCCCCACAATGAACTCCCCAGAGTCAAAAACATAATGTAAGTCGTGAAAAGTCGTGAAAATCTAGCTCCCCTGGTGACGTCACTTTTGAGGGGAAATTGTTTTGGAAGGTGGACCCGAACCCTACTCGTCGAACGCTCTTTCGTTTTCACCTCGACACCTCTTTCGTTTTCGTGCGATGCTTTGTTTGGATTTTAGAGGGGGTCTTCAACCACCACCACCCTCCCCCCCCTAGTGAGGATCTGACCGGAAAGACGGCGCGGGATAACATCCACTTAAAAAATGATCGGAAAGGAGCATATGCTGCCCCTTGCATCACCCAAAGAACATTCCCACGCCGTTTTGCGGCGTGGAGTGCAAAGGTCGGCATCGGTCGACCGTAATGGTAATGGTGATGGTGACTGTAATGGCAATGGCAAGAGTAATGACATTGATACTGGCAATTGTATTGGTAATGGCAGTGAACCGCATAATAGCACATCGATAGGCATTATCCATATTCATTTGCATATTATTTTTGGCATCACCTGGCTTTTTGACATCATCTACCCCCATGCACCCTACACACGAAAAATCCCATGACACTGGCTCGAGGACGTAGCAGCATAAACACGCGAAGAGGTCATTCCGAGAGCAGATGGCTCATGGACGGTTCCGGCGATGGACCAGCCTCAGCCAGCTCTGCCGTCGCTTCGACGTATCGACTGCGTACTCCAGTCGACGTCGACTGGCCTGGCTGTCGCGCTCGGCTGGAGACGATCGTGCCGGGCGCGACCTGGATCTGCAAATGGCACATGCATATCGGCACACCCGGTATGGTGACAGCAAGTGATTGCCATGCATCAGATCGGCCGTCATGTCGGAGGCTGTACGGCCAGTGGTCACTGCGGACCGGGTGATCTACTGTGCTATGTCGAAGGCTGTACGGCCAGTGGCAACCGCGGATCAGGTTAGCTGGTGTACAATGTCGGAGGCTGTACGGCCAGTGGTCACCGCTCACCAGTTTAGCTGCTGTGCCATGTCAGGGGCTGTACGGCCAGTGGCCACCGCGGACCGGGTAAGCTCCCGTGCCGCGCCATGTCTGAGGCTGTACTGTGTACAGTGTACGACATGTGGCTCTCGATGGTCGGTCTGGCTCTCGCGCCTCGTCGAATGTCGTCGGACAGCTTGCGCCGTCGAGGCCAGATGACCAGACGACCATCTGAAGCCTTGGCTGTGGAAGGCCGCTGGCCAACGCATCCGGCAGAAGGCTGAATTTGATTTAATTTAATTTAATTAATTTCATCAATCAGACGATGGATGTACACTGTGTCAAGGCGGGGCAGATGCAGGGCAGGAACCTCTCATGCGTTCGGAGTCGAGCTTGCCGCCTAGGCCTGTTCCATGAGAATTTCGAGCTTAGGTGGTTATATCCATCCTCTGTAATGTCTCTGTGAGTATCTCTTTGGGTCAGATAAATATTAAATGTTCACGCGAAGTTGACGTCGATGTATGTAACATCGTGAGTAGCAAGTATAGCATCGATAGCCCCGCATACAATGAAAATTATAATTGTGCGGTATCATGACACAAATGTATGTCTTCCGGTAGGACTAAGTATTGTATAACAGCGTTTGGTAGGTTGAAAACACATGCTGGAAGTTAACTTCTGGCGTCCAACATAGTCGATTGAAAAAGTTTACTGGCTGAACTGGGTGCCGCCTCCCAGCTTTGGTTGAAAAGCAGTGTTAAAAGTCAGGCGGAATCCGGGTTGTAGAATGCATGGATGATAAAGGCGACAGTGCCCAACAACTATGAAGCTGAATGTTGTCATTCGCCTCCAGTACGGAAATCTCCACCCGTGCTTTGATAATTATCTAATAAACATACGTTTTGAAAAAGTACGACAATGCAAATACGGAAGTACCATATGCATATCATGAATATCTTCGGTGGAATAATGCTGATGGTAATATGCTCCACCCAGGGTTCACGTCATAAAATCACACTAACTAGTTAACTCCAGTGGTAGACTTACTTTTATTCTGGTGTAAATCGATGTAGAAGTATTACCTCAGCTAATTTGGCATTGCACCTCTGGGAAACATTGGGGCAGCAGAGAAAGTGTCGATTTTCAAATCAGTGCAGTGAAAGGTGCAACTTTTAAGGGTTGTTGGCATGTATCACGATGGCGACGATTATAGGTCTTTACTGGGACTAACGATGGGAACTTGTCTGAAAAACCACCGATTTTATCTGAACGGGTCCCATTTGCGGGTATATATATATATATATATATATATATATATATATATATATATATATATATATATATATGTATATATAAATAGGCATAGAATATAGAATATAGATATATAAGATATATATCTTTGTATATGTGTGTGTGTGTGTGTGTGTGTGTGTGTGTGTGTGTGTGTGTGTGTGTGTGTACCATTAATGCGCTAGTTTCATCATGCCCCAACATAAATTTGGCCTGGCCAGAGAGCTGATGCAATTCGCTTCATGGGGGAGGGGAGGGGGCGCTAACTTGCCGGGCTTGCGATGCGAAGTCGAGGGCACGATTCGTTCCTTGTGTAGATTTCTGAAAAACGGGAACAAATCGGAGTAGTTTTCACAACTTGACCAGCGGAGCGAATACAAGGGCACTAAAAAGACGTCGGACGCGATCCATTCGCCCCGTTGTAGATGCGTAGTTTTCACATTAAAGCAAAACCATTTCAGGCGGTCAGGTTTGCCCCGTGTCCTGTCAAGGACTTCTCGCCCGGCGCAGACTGGGCGGGGCCCCGTCGGGATCCGTGCGGATCTGATTCTCCCCTCCCCTTCCCAGCTTCTCGCGCGTGGCGACCGTTGATCGCCTGCATCTGGCCGGCGGCCACTGGCCACATGAATCATCGATCATTGGTCACATTGCACGCGTCGCCAACTGCCGGCAATGTCACACTGACCATTGACCAACTGGGAGCAACGACCTCGCCCCTCCCCGGTCGGCCGTTCTGTCATCGACCGTCCTCAAGTGGTGTGGGCGGCCTGCGTCGTGAGCCACATATATACGCCTCAATCCGTTCAGGCCGGGCGCGAAGGTCGCTGGTTGGTTGGCAGAGCGCCAATATGTGTCGTAGGTTGGGCGGGTGGGGGATGGGTAGGGGTGAGCATTTTACACGGTTCATTGGAATCGGACGTGTTTGTTTTGCACCGCGCGCGGCATCCCGGAATGCCAGTTGTGTGGCGGCCTGTCTTGCGCTTCGCTCCCCTGCGGCCGATGGCATTTGACAGCCTTGGAAACAGCGCGGTGCCCGCACCTGTAGGCACCCGCCTTCCTCCGTAAATCATCGGCCTGCCAGTGCGGCTACCGGTTCGCCTCCTTCCTTCCCCTTCCTCGTCGCGCCGGTTTCGAAACGCCGGCCGGCGGCCGCCGACGAGGCGGTCGCAGGCGCCCGGCAACTGCGTCGGAGCCGGGCCGGCCGCGCCGCCGCCGCCTCTGCAGCCCACGGGCGGCCCACGCGGGCCGACCCGAAGCCCACGCGGCCGGCCGGCGGCCCACGCGGCGGGCTCCACCTCTCACCGACCTGAGGCCGACGCAGCGCCGGGCGGCGCGGCATCTTTAGATTAAAACGTCCGACCTACTTTTACTTCCATTTCACTTTCACTGGACGGCCGCGCGAGTCCCGGCCGGGCCCGGCTCGGCCATGGTTTCTTTACGGCGCCGGCGAGCGGCGCTGCCCGGCTGCGCGCGCCGAGTCATGCGTTTATCGGGCACGGCTGGCGCTCGGGCGCGCCGCGGTGCGGCTCGATTAACGGTGCACGGTCGGCTTCCGTATGTGTGCCGAAGAAAAGGAAAGGTGACACCGGATTCAAGTTTAAAGTGCACCATGAAAACAGTCGTGACTGAGCTGCCAGTTTTGGCATTGTTCACAACAAATGTTTGCTCGGGCTTTTGTGCTGGATTCAGTGTGATGTCAAACAGAAAGGGGCTATTCGAGCTGTTGAGCC
Organism: Imbricaverruca yamaguchii; assembly: GCA_034440575.1. Taxonomy (NCBI): domain Eukaryota; kingdom Metazoa; phylum Arthropoda; class Thecostraca; family Neoverrucidae; genus Imbricaverruca; species Imbricaverruca yamaguchii. Next base: position 749,114 of record JAOTOL010001629.1, read on the forward strand.
CCCTTTCCGCACCGTTCAATGCACGGGCTTAGCAGTCATGCGTGGATAGGAAGACCGCCAATCCACCAATGAGTGAATCTATCTTCATGCCGTGAACGGAGATTATTGATGTGAAATCCACTTCTCATCCACAAAATTGAAAATTACTCTTCAGATAGGTAGGCATTCATCATGTCGCTCATCCATGCGTCAGGATTAAATATTTCAGAATCATTGGTTCGTGGCTCGTTCTTTTGTATCGGGTTTTTATTGTTCGTTGGAGCCGCAATGTTAGAAGGTCATGGCAACATTTCAGTTTGTTATATACCATCGAAAGCAACAGATTCTGCCAGCTATTGGAGACCTGTGTGCTAAAAAATGGATTGATTTATCGCAGGTTCATCTGCCTGCAATGATATTTTCTTCAATATCATCATATCACAGGACTTTTAGGAGCAATACTGCGAGACAAAGTGAATACATAGCTATTCTCTTCACTTTCATCTCCTTGGAACCGACTTCGAATCCCGTGCTCTTGCATAAAGCAATAAGTTGTCAAGGCTTAATAAGAGCCACATTGCACCTTATAGAGCTAAGCCCATGCGGGGAAGATAGCATGGGACTAGAAAAAGATAATGAGACACGCTAAGCAATAACATATCCGAAATTCTAAAGAAACCATCTACTCCAGCATATCTAGCCCCGTTCACGCGGCCTCGATCGATCTCGCGTAACACACACATGACCCTGAACCACATGGATGGTGTTGCACACTCATGAGTTCGCGTAGCACCCGTGTGAATCACCTATATCAATTCATCTGCCACTCCCCTTTAGACTTCTAGAGCAGGCGAACACTGCGGAGCGCTCTGGCTTCCGTGGCGAGGACATGTTTTGGGAATAGTTCCATGTGCTCCATGTTTGGAGCACATGGAGCTCCAACGCGCTGGCAGCTTATATAACCAGCTAGCTGTTTCTGGACGAACGATACGCGCTTGTTACGTAACGTCCGTTCGCGAATGGGAGCTCCAGACTGTGTTTGTTGACACGGATGTGCACGTGATGACCTAAACCGAGAGGTGCGATTGGTTCTCAGGAAGTCGACTCCGAAGTGGCCACAGGGTAACAGGGTAACTCCAGAGCGTGAAGTAGCATTGGAGCAAGACGTGGCGTGTTTGGCGTTTTGCCTTGCGACCGTTTTTGTATGCGACCGTTCTCCACCAATGCGATCGTTTTCCCCACGTGCACCATGGAATGTATGTCGTTGCACTTAGGGTTTGTCAGCTTGCCATTTGTCCGCTCAAATTTCTACATGAAGATCGGTACAGCCAAGTCTGCTCTCTGCTTCGACAAATGCATTGTTGGCAAGGCACAGCACGGAGTTAAGAAAAGGCAAGCGTCATTGGAGACCTAAAAAAGGTCCGCTCAACAAGAATATCCCTATTTGGCTAGAGTCGCGTGCATCCCGCTTCAACTATCTGCGTTTCGACGAAGGATTACTCAGATATGACCGCACTTCTTTTGTTTATTCCGCCCCATAATAAGCGCACCGCTCGGCGTCCGCCGGCACGCTCTAGTCCCGCAGCTGTGCACGTCGCCGGCGCGGGGATCTCGCCGAATCTGCACGTGTCGGTGCATGCACCGTGCGCACCCACACACCCACACACACACTGTCTCGGTTATCGGCCGGGCGGCGGCAGAGCGGCACAGTCGTGCGGCGTTCCGGGCCGCCGCGCCACCTTCACTTTCGTGCACCGTGTGCACTGCGCGCCGCTGTGCACGGTCGGGCAGGAAATGTCCGCCCTCGGCGCCGGCGGGGCATGGCGCGGAGCGAGAGGTGGCAGATAGTCCACTCCCGCTGCCAATCTGCCGAGCACCGTTGCATGTCCGGTTTTTGCCTGTTTCGAACGGGCTTGGTCTCGAGCAGACTTGAGCGCGCTGGCGTGTATTCGAACCGGGCTAGGTTGGTTTTTGGCTTCGCGACACATCGACCGTCGAGTCATGCAGCTTCGCCAATTTCTCACGCCGACTGGTCGCGGGCGAAGAGTAGCGACAGGTGAGACTCGAACCCACAATCTTTCGATTGTGAGACGAGCAACTCACCCCTAGACCACTCATCCACTCGAGCCGGGCTAGGAAATGTTTGCGGGACCTGCGGCCGGGTGATGTGAATTTCACTCGGCGATCACTCGGCGATCGCTCGGCGATCACATGGCGATCACTCGGCGATCACTCGGCGATCACTCGGCGATCACTCGGCGATCACTCGGCGATCACTCGGCGATCACTCGGCGATCACTCGGCGATCACTCGGCGATCACTCGGCGATCACACGGCGATCACTCAGCGACCCCGCTAGATTCTCGTAAGCCAGGCGATTTACCAATGAGTGGACGGCTTGGATGACAACACTTTAATGACGAGCTGCTCTGACCACGAACGCTCATACGGCTGAAACTTGGCCACTGACGTAAAGCTATGACGAAGCAAAGGTAAGCGATGACTACGTACCCTTGCAAAGCGGGAGATGAATACCGAGTGACGTCACCTTTAGCTCAGCTTCGTGCTTTGGTCGAACAAATTGAGTAATGCTAATTCGAAAACGTCCTGTAGAAATACATCGAAACAACATGGCCTTTGTGGGCCCGGCGATTTTCCTCTGTCATGCCTCCCGGTAACTACAGAATATGTAGCGACGCAGCCTGGCTATATTTTATGCGCTTCGTGGTTATCAGGCAAGCGAATTGACAAAATTGCGGGTCTCCTATTGGCGGATGGAAATACGAAGCAAAAACAAAGATCGAGGAAGAGGATGAGGCTAGGGCATTCGCGTTTACCTTGGCGAGGAACCTGCTGAGAGCGCGCATTCAAGCATCCTGGCATTCTTCCAGGGATGGTCCAACTTGTGCCACAATGCGGGCGATGTAAACATGCTGCATCGTGGGCCAATTTGAAATGGGATTACAGCTGTGTGATCAGTTCGAGAGCTCTAGTGCATCCTCAACTGCCAGCCGACACAGAGATGGGCCAGTGTCGAAGCGTTTGCTCCCCGACACTCTTCCCCCCTCTGCCTCTGCATGGATGGGGAGGCTGGAGGGAGGTTGGTCTCACAGGACGCAAACGTGCGCCACGTTACTCGTGCCGCGGCACGACACCGAGAGCGACCGATGCCGCAGCCGAGTGGAGAGACGAAGCCGAGGGTGGGTGTGGATCGGAGCACGCGGAGGGCGGCAGCGGTGCATGTGCAGAGCCGGCGAGCGGGGGCAGAGGGTCGCACCGACGCCGCCGGCTGTCGGCCGCTGCGCAGCTCCGTGTCAGGCGGCGCGGCAGCCGGCGGCCCTCTGGCGGCGCGCGCACGTGAAAGGCGCGCCGTAAAACGGCGGGTAAAAGTAAAAGTCGGCGCGCGCGCGCGTGCGGCGGCGGCGGCGCGCCGGCGCGCCACACGTGTCGCGGCGCCGCGGGCGTGCGCCGCAGATGCCGCGGCGCCGCGGGCGGCCCGCATTCCCGGCGTCTTTTACTGCTTTCGTCGGCGGCCGGCCGTGGGAAGGCGGGCCGCGTCGACGGTGCCGCGCGGCCCGCACAGCCACCTGCCGCCTCTCGCCGGAATATCAAGCAGCCGCCGTTATTCGTCGGCGCCCCGACCCCGACTACTGTTGGGCCGGCCCGGGCGGACGTTTACGGTGCGCGCGGTCCGCCCGCCGCTGTGTCGGTCGAAGTGGGTCATCCGGCTGGTCAGCTCGCCGGTCCGTTACTAACGCGGGTGTGGCGCCGCACATCTAGGGCAGGGAGTGTCCGCCTCACCTTGTCCACGTGCTGGCCACCTCCGCACAGCAGAGAGAGTGAGAATGAGAGTGAAAGAGAGAGAGAGCGCGTAAGAGAAGAAGAGAAGAAGAGGAGAGAAGAAGAGAAGAAGAGAAGAAGAGAAGAAGAGAAGAAGAGAAGAAGAGAAGAAGAGAAGAAGAGAAGAAGAAAGAAGAGAAGAAGAGAAGAAGAGAAGAAGAGAGAGAAGAGAAGAAGAGAAGAAGAGAAGAAGAGAAGAAGAGAAGAAGAGAAGAAGAGAAGAAGAGAAGAAGAGAAGAAAGAAGAGAAGAAGAGAAGAAGAGAAGAAGAGAAGAAGAGAAGAAGAGAAGAAGAGAAGAAGAGAAGAAGAGAAAAAGAGAAGAGAGGAAGAGAAGAGACGGAGAGAAGAAGAAGACAGGAATAGGGAAAGAAGAGGGCAAGAAGATAGCGAGACGAATTTGCGGTGATTTATTTATCTTTCGCCAGAAGGAAAAAACGTGACTCTCTATTCTCTCTCTCCCTCTCTCTCTTCTTCTCTTTTTCTCTTTCTCTCTCTCTCTCTCTCTCTCTCTCTCTCTCGCTGCGTGAACGTGAGCGTGTAAAGGTGGTACCCCGTTCTGCCAGACAAGCGACTCCATATTCCATCGGGAAGAATGGCTGCCCGCGTAGAACAGAAGCAGCCAATAACGTCGAAACACCGGCAGCTGGTATCCAATAACACCGCCAATACACAATTAGGGGAGGGGCAGCGCGCAATCCGGTGGATGTACGAGGGGAGCGACTCCTCCCTCGCATTTGATCGCTTTTGATGCGTGAGGAGAGACCGTCGTCCCTCTGAAGTCAGGAGTGCCACTTTGGCTGGATGAGGTGGAGCTGCTGGCTGGCGAAACTGGCCGGTTCGTGCCAAATTCGGACCCGTGCGGAACGAGCGACTTCTCACGAAGTCAGCTAAAGAGTGGATTAGCAGATCTGATAGTCCGTGTTGGAACTGATGGTGGTAAAGCACCTCACAGCTTCCAGGCTGAGGCTCTGCGGGGTCCAATTTACTACACACGATGCCTGCAGCCATACTTGACTATTCGATTGCCGCACTGAAACTATGATTAACCTCACTGAAACTATGCTAACAGCTATGATTAAGAATCTATCAATGGGTGGAAGCTATAATCACTGTTTATTTAACCGAGTGATGCTCTCTTCGCATGCCAAGAGTGATTCCACTATGTGTTTCCAAAATGTTCCCACGTATGCTATGTTGCAATACCCAACGTCGAAATATACACGTCCAACAAAGTGAGAAAGCGCAACATTAGTGCATCACCGAGCCAAAACGCATCGTAGCTGGTAACTCGGTCAGAACGGATGCTGTTCCGACGGACAAAAGCCGAATAGAAGGTCCATTTTGAATGTAGCGAACCTGTAGGCAATTATATAAGGGTCAACCACATCTGAACCTAAGGGGAGCTATTATTTCTCCCACACTAGGTTAATTGAGGATCATGGCTATGGAATGGGTACAAGTCACCCTTATATTTCTTCCTCTTGCTCTGTCATCCTGCTTCTACCATGCCCCAACATTCCAGCCGTTTGTAGTTGTACTTTCAGGACGTTCATTGCCACGTTGACACATAGAGGCTTCTGTGGTCTGAATTATTAGATCGTGAAGGTGATATTTAAAGGCCTCCGCAGACCGCACCAGAGGCGCAGTCAGGGGGCGAGGGCCCGCCCCTCCACCACCAACAACAACCAAAAATACACTAGACCAAACAAGAACTTATCATATTTTCGCCACTAAAAAAAAAATCGGTGCGCGAAGTGCGCCGACACTGTTCTGGTTCACGACGTTTTTGGTCACCCCCGTAGGAAAATCCTCGCTGCGCCACTGGATTGTACCATCAGATCGCTCGTCATTGAGGCAATGTTTAGACGCTTTTGTAAGCTGTATTATCACCTCGAGCACTCAGTTTATTGAGGGCTCCACTTTTAGTGCGAAGGTTTGTACTCTTTGATTTATAGGTTTAGTTCACATGATAAGGTGTCGGTACCATTTTTGGCCGAGTGACTAAACTATTGCAATAGTGAAACACAGCCATGGTTGTGTCATATTTAGACAGTAGTGTTCGAGCACTATCTCAAACATGCAGTACGATGTCCATGCTTTGTTTGTTCGGTGTGCAACCTCACTGTTTCCATCCCATTGCCCTTTTTGACGTGTTGTTCCTCTTAAGCATATACTCGTTCACTTCAGGCACTGCGGGTATTTCGTTTTGATTTGTTTTGTTTTTCGTGTTTTCGTCCAGGATTGTGAACACGAGTGTTGTTCAATATATTTTTGAGGGGGCAAGTGCCCCTTCAGTGGCTTTGCCAATAGTTCCAATATTTAGCATGGCACTCTACGGATCCAGCTCCAAAGTCCATTTGGGCCATTCCATTGCCTTCATGTATTGTGCGCCCCACCTCCATCACCAATAATTTTCTGAAATTAACGTCCCTGGTTTTGAGCCTCATGTTGAGCTGACCGATGCGGAGTGGACTGTGACTAATTACACTGTGTATGTCTGATGCAAATCTAGCTGGTAATCCTGAAGCATGCGAGATCGCATTTCTTCACATATGAAAGCATCCACTATGCAGGGCGTAAACAAACGCAGTACGCAGCTACCGCATGCAAGACGCAATACACACAGCCTTCAATTCGCCCCCGCCGATCCTCGTGCACGTGATCCGCGGTCCTTGACCACGAATGACCTCGACCACGCTCTTGTGCCACTGAGATCCATGCTGGCGCTACATGACCAATGTAGTCGATGGCCCTAAAGCCTAATAACTAACTAACAATGAGATCCATGCGCCGGTGACCCACTCACACTCAGCACTTGGCACACACACCGACATACACATCGCACGTTCGCCGGCTCCGAGACGATGACCCCTGCCGCGGTCTACGGACACACGCCTTACATACGGATGTTGGTGCCCAGCATGGGCCGTCCGGACCCGGGTATCCGGTCGTCCTTCCGTGTCGAGGTGCTCCCAGTGACGTGTGACGGCGACACGATGTGACGTGACCCGTGTCGTCTTTTTCGATGTGACGCGACCCAGGTCTCGTCGTCCTTCCGTGTCGAGAGTGTGCTCCCAGTGACGTTGCGGCGACACGATGTGACGTGACCCAGGTTCGTCGTCCTTGCGTGTCGAGGTGCTCCCAGTGACGTGTGACGGCGACACGATGTGACGCGACCCAGGTGTCGTCCTTCCGTGTCGGTGTACTCCCAGTGACGTGTGACGGCGACACGATGTGACGCGACCCAGGTCTCACCATCTGTTTTAATACATAATCTTTAGCTGGTCTCGCCATCCTTGCGTGTCGAGGTGTTTCCAGTGACGTCTGGCGGCGAAACGATGCGACTCGATTCGGCACTGCAGTGCTCGCACGTACTCGACGAGCACGAGTAAGGCTCGGCTAGGCTCGGCTGGGCTCGCGTGGGCTCGCGTGGGCTCGCGTGGGCTTCGTGCCCGCGCCGGCAGTTGGAACAGGGGGCGCGCCGTTTCGACGCATCACGCGCTCGACCTGACACGACACGACCGACACTCGAGCCGACCTCGTGCTCACCGCCCGGTCAGGTCGCGCCGAGGGGCGGCCGCACGCTCTGGCTTGTCGGCGGCCGTTCTGCGCCCGACGTGCGAGTCGCAGCCAAATTCGGGGATGGGAATGTCGCCGGGGATGAAAGGGAATTCGTCGCGGCGACGAGAGATGTCGGACGGGCGAGACGTCCGCCCTCTGGCCGAACGCGACCGGCCTACGCGGCGACACGTTGCGTCAGTCTGCAGGCGCGGGGGTGTGGCCAGCCTGGTGACGTCACGATCAACACAGGGTCCTGGCAGATCCAGTGCCAGCGCGTGCAAGAGCAGCGCTGGCTGCCAGCGCATGCCATGGGCGGGGCGGATCCAGGGGGGGGGGCGGCAGCTCCCATAGGACCCGGACGGCGACCCACAAGGAGGTGCGGAGCCTCTTCAACGTGTTCAAGAACGGTCACGTTGATTTGTCAGCTCTCCGAGTGGACAAGTTTCCCGCCGGGAAGCTCGAGTGTAATCTACCCCCGTTCAACGAATTCCGTTCGGCAGAAGGCGACATCTGACTGCAAAATGCTTCCTGCTGTATACGTGGAGTGCACTCCGCCTTCCCCTCCACTCCGCCCCGCTCAACGAACGCCTACAGCCGAAAACGCCCCTTCAGGAACTCTCGTCGTCCCTCAGAATTGCGCTCCTCCCGCTACGACAGACTAGACTCGTCGGCGGTCTGCGTGCCGTTCGGTGCCAGGCGCCGGCCATGAGTTGGGGCGGCGAACGCACACACCGGTGGACCATTTACCGAGTGGCATGAGCACAGATATCACGGAACGTGAACGCCACGCGAGGGAGAAGTCACGAACATGGAGTCACGGGTCATAAGCATGTGTTCCTCCCATGTCGTCGTCCTTTCTATTAATAGTCAAAGACACGGCGAGTTGATGGTTAAACCAACCCAATTTGTCGACTATGTGCGCCAGCAAACATAAGTGTGCCTATAGCGGATAAAACGAGTCATTTTCGTGGACAGAAATAGACAGACATGCAACATGCTCCTTTAAAGGCGGCGCAAATGATCTTTATGATCCGGCACGCCTAAAAAAACACTCCACCCCCTCCCCGGAACAGATAAAGGTGAATATCGCGTGCCAACAGGAACGTCGCATGTAAGGTACGAACTTCACCACTGAACCGGCCTTTCTCCTCGTCACTGGTGTGATTTCTCCAGCTCTCCGGATTCCTGAATTTCCACCACCACTATAGTGCAGGGGTGATGAAAATTCAAAAAGGAACGATGCATCCTCTCCCGAAGCGACGCGCCTGCGTTGGTGCAAGTCCCGCATGACTGTCCATGGCGATTTCGTCATCCGCTTCTACGGCAGTGTCTGCCGGATCCACGCGTGGGCAAATTCTACGCACGCGTGCATGCGTGCCGATGCCACGAGTCTGTGTCAGCACCGCGTGCCTGAAGCCAGCACTGACGACCTTGGCGCCGGCCACCCGTGTCTGTACCACACCCCACGTGCTTGGGCGCTCGTATCGCGTATCGAGGTATCAGCTCCACGTGTTGGAGTGTCGTTTTTCGGAGGCGTCGTTTTTTTTAGTCGGAGGTTTGATTGTATCTCTCTGAATGTTGACTCCCGCTCCCCTCCTCCCAACCCCCGACGCCTTTTATATTCTTACACGTAAACCTATGCAGCCCCCAATCGCAATGCTTCGGAGCAGCGATGTTATTTGGTGCGCATGCAGCCGACGGAGCCACATTCTTCAATGCAGATCCCCGATAGCTTGTAGATGTGGCAAGATTGCATGATGCAAATGACTTGGAAATGTCATATGGCATCAGTCATGGGACTGAAGGGTGGATCAAGCTTTAGATGGGGAGGAGTGTTTAGTGGAATAGGCACCCCTATGTGTTTGGCATTGAACACTTTATTCATGAGCGCGGAATGGATGGAAACATTGAAGTGGAAGACTACGATGTTGCTGTAATCGCGTCTTACTGCCACATAGTCCTAGATCAATGCCATACGCACCACTCCTCGTTCCCAGTAATTTCCTGACCTGCCGCTTTTTGCACCAACTCCTCATTATTGGGTGCCCAACCGCAGAGGTGCACAACACGTCAAGAATGTCACCTACAAGCACTGAAACCCATAAACCTGTCACATCTCGAAATCGCAATCGAACCCCATCAACTGTCACGGCGCATCTGTGACAGCCTGCTGCGCCATGGTTCAGCCTAATGATGCTGGCTGCGTGCAGCCGATATTGTGCACCGGGATCTGTCCCAAAAGCGTTTCCGTCGCGTTTGCTGCATTGTTAGGTGATGCAATATCAACTGGTCTCGGAAAAGCGGGACCTTGCAGCCCTAGGTATTCCGAAGCCGACGACGTTCGGTAGCATGGGCTTCGAATGCATCTCCTAATCGATCGAAGCCTGTTCCCCCTGCAGCAAGCAGCCTGAATTTGCCTATGCAGCCCTATTTATTCCAAAGCCATTGCGTGAGAAGGAATATATGACCTTCAAGGTAGTATATTTCTTCTCACGCAATGTCTAAAACCAAGGAGCATCTAAAAGCCATTCTTCGTTGTATTATTCCAAAGCCGACGACGTTCGGAAACATGGGCTTCGAATACGTCTCCCAATCGAGCGAAGACCGTTCCTCCGCAGCGAGCAGCCTGAATTCGCCTCTGCAGCCGCCCACACCGCACACGCTGGCGGCGGCTCTGGCGTGACCCCCCGCTCGGCGACTGGCACCAGCCGCGCCGCCACCGCCGCGCCGCCGCGGCGGCCCCGGATTCCCCGAACGCTGGACGTTCCGCGCCGGCGCCGCCGTCGGGACTCGTGACGTCACGACGGGCGTGGGGGGGGGGGTGACGGTCGAGCTGGCTGCGGCCGGGCGCCACTTGTCGCCGCCGCGCAGGACTGCCGTGGTGGTCAACGGGCGAGCTTCAGGTAATGGGTTTTTGGTTGCGGAAAGACAGTAATGATTCTTTGTAGACAAAACTGAAATGTTCTTGTCACGGAGAAGCATTAAAAGTATTAATATGCATGATTAAAAGTATTAATATACAGCATCATGAAAGTATTAAATGATGCTGTAGACAGCATCATTTAATACTTTCACTTAGGGGGTGCCATCGATTAAAAAACCTTCTCGTAGCAATGACGTGACATAAGTGGTGGTCTCGAAGCGTCCAAGCCTGAGATATAAACAGGGGACCGCAGGGAGTACGTTGGATTGCTCCTCGCGAAGTTTTTCAACAGACTCGCGTCATGGATACTAGGGCGATGGCTTGTGATACTTATGTGTTACTTTTTTCGGAAAACATGAAGATTGGAAGGGTAAGTAATCTATTAAGGTGGCAATACAGCAACTAACAATTTTGTTTCGAATCCGGCGCAATGTTGTGCGTACAAACAGCAAAACCACGTATTATGTTCATGGGTGAAATGAGTAAGATAATTGAAAAGACAATAAGCTAAATTATGTGTGGCTCAGCTGAACATACACCATCGCTTCTCCTCAGCAATACAGAAGCTTTAAATACCTAGTTCCATAATTGGCATTCCATAGTGGTGTAAACTGCAAGCTGCATCCAAATGTAGGCACTATGAATGTTTATAAATTATCAATGAAGAGCATGCCAAGTTTATTTTAAATTGTAAGTATTGCACATCTCACATCACATGATTGGTGAAATACATGACCATAGAGATTCAATTTAAATGTACATGTATTGTGATAGTTCAGCAGATGTCATAGTATGCCTTCAAGCAGTATTGTGATGAAACAGAGTGGGTAAGATTCCTGCTCCAATTACTGCAATATATTGATGATGCCCATGGAGGGATGGAATAAAAAGGGAGTAAAAAGGGACTGCTATCAAATGACAAATTGCAGGTATGATTTTGCGATGCGCTATAGATCTTAAGCAAGGTACACATGTTTCTTTTTGATTGATTGATCGTTACATGGAATGTCAGGCATGTTGTGGAATTGTAGTTAGCTAACAGGGATATATACCTTGTGCATGTGTAGCAGTTCATGCTAGGCATTAGAAGTCAGTGTAGGCAGACATGATCAGCCGTACCTGCAGGTGTTCACGGGAAAAAATTTTGCCGTTAATTTTATCTGCATGAATCAAATTCTTTAGGTTTGGCTATGCCATGTTTGGTTAGGTTTTTATCTTAACTTTAAAAAAAACATTGAAAACGTGTGCCATGCTACATAAAGTTTGGATTTCCAGTAATTTGTAAAGAACAAAAAATGCGTGAATTTTTTTCTGCATTTTTTCCATTATTTTTTTTTCTATCGGAGGTTAGGTTATGCTTGGTTAGGTTATGGTTATGTTAGGTTAGGCTATGCTACACTTTTCTTCTTGTTGCATTATTTTTCCGATATATTGCTCATTTACAAGCACACTTTTCGTGTTACTTTGCCAGCCAACTTAAAATTATGCCTTTGCAAAGAAAACGGGTAGCCACATCTTGTTGGCCACATTCATGAACATGGCGCTGGAAAAAGAAATTGCAAGAGTTAAAGAAGTACATAGCACAACTTTGCCAAATGTGTTGAAATCCTCAGGATGTGTCAGCTGGAAGATGTCAATTCCCTTCACTTAATGATAATATGAAATGGATGTGGACATCCATGTTTCCGACAAGATGGATGCTAACAAGTCACAGTTCCCATCTTTGTAAAAAGCATACTTATGTTTTTTTAGTAGTTTTCACCAAAATGGAACATAAAATTACCATTTTCAAGCTAAACCTTGATGTGAAAAACGTCAATGTTTCCACTTTTGATAAAAGTACTCTGGTGCCAATTCCACCCCTCTCCCGTCATCCTTAGGCGTACCCACACGTATAAAAATACTCGAAGCCTTGTTTACCACTGACAACATTTCCATACAGAGAAATGTTTGGCGCAGCAAGCGGGGCCACTAGCGGAGATCAGCGGACTGTCTCGGCGTGCAGAATCGCTCGACAACTTCCTCATCTCGTCGGCCGTCGAGAGGCCGATAAGCATTGTTTCTGACTTACTTGTAGTTGCATTTGTATACATCACTACAAACAAGAATCAAAGCGCCGTATTCTACGATCAATTTGCTCCTGAAGATAGGATGTGATCCAAGCTGAAGCTGTTGCGATTATTTCGAACTGGCAGCTTCCCAAATGGAAGATATGGGTCACAGTAAAGCATTTCTGAGCTCTACAGATGTGACGTCACAAATATTTTGACCATTCACGAGGCGTGGCATTCTGAGGTCCTTCTTTGAATTATCGAAGTAATTTATGGAATTAAACAAAAGATAATGCCACCATCGTCCTTGACCCCCCTCCGGTTTTTCCTCATTTGCCGCCAAACTAATAGGGTTAGCAAGGCCAAACCTCGCACAGCTGTTCATTGTTTTTTTTCTGTATATCCTCATACATGTTTAATCCTGGGTCATCTCAGGTCAGGTCACCAGGTCAGGCGAAGTGACCCAACTACACTCGAAGTTCTAGATGGCATAACTTACACAATAATTGGGCGATTGATTTCAAACTTATAGTATGTCATCATCTCATCAGGGACCATAATATGTATATCGGGTTTTTTCGTAGTATTGACCTTAGGTCAGGTCGCTGCCATGGCTTCCCCATTATAATGCTATGGTAAAATATACAAATGTTTCCTAGTTACACATTTGCGCTCGGAATGATCTCACAACGGTTGTGGCATGTAGATGGAAGGTATGCTCAATGTTACCGCTGACATTTTTGCTCAGTGACCTCACCAAGGTCTCTGAGGTCACCTGAGATCACTACACATTTCTGCGCATTACGTCGCACTGTATTGAGCTAGAAGGCTGAAATTACCGTCATTGTGCTTGTATCGTCAAGACGTGTCGATTGATGCATTACATGACCTCCCTAGGCCTTGACCTGAGGTCATGAATTCAAGACGTTGACCTAAGTTTCGGTTGACCTGACCTTAAATTACACCGCCTATTGCCGGTAGCGCATGTCAAGGACTGTCGAATAGCGTTCGCCATTTGTTTCTATCTGTTACACGTCCTGATATATGTGCCAATATCCGAGTCCCACCTGATCTGGTCAAATTTGACCTATGATGACCCAGTGACCTGAATATTGACCTGAGCGAGAAAAAAATGACCAAACACTTTCGATAGAGCCCGTCACCAGCTATCCAACGCCGTTTTCCGTTTGTCGCTAGCTAGCATAGTTCCAGAGATCTTAGGGGGGGGGGGGCAGACATCTGCCCCCACCCACGGACATGCGAAGTTGGCGCGGACCACCGGACGTGCGAGTGTTAACACTGAAAATCACTAGTGAAACTTGAGAAAAAACACTACCTGTCTTGACATGAAACTTTTCCGGCACCGGCCCATGTAGGGAAACGGTGGTAAGCGTGCGGCCGACTTCCCCCAAATGGACGATGCTCAGCTAAATAACACTAATTTAATCGAAAGTGTACTATTAAAGAACTGTTTAAGTCCTCGTCATTCTAGCGCATTTTTTGCAGTGGCTCAGTGCGAGGGGCATGGCTATCCTCCCTGGCAATTCCCTCCCTGATTGAGATGGGTCCGCGAGGAAAGAACTGCGCGTTTCGTGTCACAAGGCGAAGCCAATGATACACGTTTGTTTTCGTACTTTTGATCGGTCAGTGACTTCCCAGGCTAGGAACGTAGGATTCACAAGTTCCCGAAACGTCAGGCATTAATATCAGCATCACCGGACTTCACACAGAATCTTTAACAAATAATGCCCGAGATTTAAGCACCACATTGAATGTCAGGTCTGCAAACATGTGCCGACGTCCTATTTGCCCACTTATCGTAGGATAATAAAAGGCCATGCACATCCAACGTACATGCGATATATGCCTCCCCGGTAGCGTAGTTGGTTAGAGCGCTGGCCTGTACCGGTCTCCCCTGTCCTGGCAACACGGGGTTCGGAGTCGCTTCACGCGCTCGCATTTAGCCCCGGCTCGCAGGGCCAGTTGGCAGCTGACCCGATAAGGACGGGGACGAGCTACTGGGTGGCCATGTCGATGCATTGACGGCACGTTAAGCTTTCGGTCAAAATTCTGCCGTTGAACTGGAATTCACGTATCGGGTGGTGGGGCAAGGTTTCACGCAACAAGCTCTGCTTATTTTATATTCAATTAAAAAGTATATATAAATATATATGCATATATATATATATATATATATATATATATATATATATATATATATATATATATATATATATATATATATATATATATATATATATATATATATATATATATATGCATAGTTCGTACATACACCAAGACCTTGGGCGCTGTATGACCAACGCAGTCGATGCGCCCGTAAGCCCAAATAACCAACCAACCATCACCGAGACTTACAACTTACACGGCTGGGCGGCACTGCCTTCACGCGAGATTCCACGTCGCCCGCCATGTCCGGCCCACGTGTGCTTGCATGTCCGTGACAGCATCATAGCATGACTCACCATTATCGGAATCGGCCCCGTGGTGACGTCACAAGGACGTGGCGCCGCCGCCGCGGTGACGTCACAAGGACGTGGCGCCGCCGCCGGCTGTGGGAGTCGGCGTGATGGCGGCGTTCATGGTTGGTGCACTTCGTGTTGCTGCACTGCAATCCTGGGTGCCAACGGCCTCGGTGCCAACGGCCTCGGTGCCAACGGCCTCGGTGCCAACGGCCTCGGTGCCAACGGCCTCTGTGCCAATGACGTCATCATTGGGCGGCCAGCTGACATGATACGAACGAATGTTCTCCGATGGGTGTCATGCAGCTCCAGCTGCATGATAGATGGATGCTGCGCGAAATGATTGGAGGATTACGTGAAGATGAATCGTATTGTTGTGACGGCCTCGTTTCAAATTTCCTGCGGGCTTTCGCAGGGCGCCTCCTGTGCAGCTTAGCTTTACCAAGTGGAGACAATTTGTACATTACATAATTTACGTGCTGTGTCATGATTGGCTGCTGGGGTCAGCTCTGATTCACCATCGTGATTTGGATCATAGTAACAGAAACACGTCCGGTATTCCACCTGACAATCATCCTGATGCAAGGCCGCATGGTAAGCACGCTACATGCAAACATAATTCTTCATTTCAGAATAGCAAGGTGATGCCCCGTGTGCAAAATGACTCGCATTCCGAGTCGCTCGGTCAGGGATGGCTGCACTGAGCTCTCTATGAATCCGACCTGCATTGTATTTGTTCTTGGGAGGGAGGGGAACGCAGCATGTATGTATATATATATATATATATATATATATATATATATATATATATATATATATATATATATATATATATATGTATATACATACGTATATATGCTATATACATACGTATATATGTATATATCATACTATATTATACTGTATATATATATATATATATATATATATATATAGTCTATTAAATTTAGAAAGTCAAGAAATACTTGAGAGAGGGCCTCCATGACCACGCCGTGAGTACGCCCCTGGCCAAGGACACGCCGTCATCCCCCTTCCCTTCCACGTGTCTACGCCCGTCTGTATTAGGTTCATTCTTCTCGAACTTCGGCAGGCGTAGTGCTTAGTTTCACATTATTGGTGATATTTCTTCCTTTCATCCTCCTGTGACCATGTAACCCGAGACCACTTGGTCCATGGCTAAGTTCCTGCCATGTGCTCATGGCCCTTTGGATGACACACACATCCTAAAAGACACCGACCAGCACCGAGTCCCGCATTGTGAGACGAGCCTCCACGTCGGCACCCACGAGCCTGCCGAAGCACCACTATCCGCCGCAGTTGCCGGACGGCGCGGCGCGGTTCCGCCGGACCCCGTATCGCCTGACCGTGTCAGCGCCCCGCGCGGGCCCCCGCCGTGTCGCCCCCGACCTCGTGTCACCTTGCCGTCTGCGTGGCGCGAGTTCGCCGCCGCCGTCCGCGCCGGCCGCCGCCCGGTACAGTGTCCGACATTGCGCGCCAGGACGTCGATCTCGGCGCGGTTTTCGGGCGCGCCAATCGCGCGCCAATTTCGGCCGCGCGATTTTCGCGGCCGTCGGCTTGGGTGCTCCGGGTCGGTTTGGGATTGTGTCGGGTGTCGGATGGTTCTCGGGGTGGGCGGGTGCGATTAGCGGTTGCGGGCCGAATTTGTCGGCGGACGACGGTCGCGAGTGGCCGTATTTTGCCCGATAAGGTTGGAATGGCAAGCGCGATGACTTGCAATGTGGAGAGCGTTCCTTCTCTGCGTCTGGCCGACTTGCAGTATGTGAGGGCTGGGCGCTGCATGACCGAAGCAGTCGAAGCGCTTCGGTCACAATTGGGCCCTAAGCCCAACTAACCAGCCAGTATATGAGGGCAACTGGCCCGAAGCAGGAAGCGTTTGCCAGCAAGCAACGTGTGTGTCGGTGGCAGCTTTGGACATTTCCCGATACGCTGCGTCAGATGTCACGGTGTCAGACAAGACGCTTTCTAGGCGTTCCCACGCGTAGTGCAGATTGGAGGGGGATAACCGTGTCCCTTCTCATTTGTGTTGCTAAGATCTCGGAATTCGAGTGAAATGCAGTCACGGTTTCTTTGTTAGCATTGCAATGGGCTGCTGCGCGGCACGGCAGTACAAAGGCCTGCCCCCCCCCCCCAGCGTCCTCAGGCTTGCAGTCCTGTTGTTCGGTTCCCACCTAAGGCGCTACATGCGCAGCGCTCCGGAATGGTAACAGGACAAATGTACGTAAGCGCAAAAGTACGTATGCGCAAAAGTACGTACATAAATGTACGCGAGCAAATGTACGTAAGCGCAGATGTGCTTATGATAATTGTACGCAAGCGCAGATGTACGTATGGCTAATGTACGTAAGCGCCAATGTACGTATGACAAGTGCATGCATGCGCAAAAATACGTATACGCAAATGTACGTAAGCGCAAATGTACGCAAGCGCAAGGGCATAAGCGTAAGCGTAAGCGCAAATGTACGTTTGACAATTGTACGTAAGTACAGATGTACGTATGTCAAATTTACTTAACCGCAAATTTACGTACAGCAAATGTACGTAAGAGCAAATGTACATATGGTATACGTACCCATCCAAATGTGTCTAAACGCAAGGGCACATATGCCTAAATGTACGTACATTGGCTCATACGTACATTTGCTCTTGCATTCTTTTACGATTACGTACTTTTGCGCTTACGTACAATTATGCTTACGTACTTGTGCCCTTTCGTACATTCGCGCTTACGTGCCTTTGCTCTTACGTACATTTGCGCTTAGGTACACTTGCGTATACCTACATTTTCACTTATGTATATTTGTGCTTACGTACATTTGTGCATGCATACATTTGTGCATACGTACATTTTTTGCGCTTCCGTACATTTGCACCTACGTACATTTGCGCACACGTACTTTTGCGCATACGTTACTTTGCGCTTACATGTAATTGCGCATACATACATTTGCGCATAAGTACATTTGCGCACACGCACATTTGCGCATACGTACATTTGCGATACGTACATTTGCGCTTTCGCACATTTGATAATACGTACACCTGTGCTTGCGTACAATTGTCATACGCACATCTGCGTTTCCGTACATTTGCTCACGTACATTTGTCCGGTTACCGCAAACGTACGGATGACATATGCACGTAAACAAATGTACCTAAACCAAAAGGTACGCATGCGTAAATGGACGTACATTTGCGCATACGTACAATTGCACATACGTACTTCTGCACTTATGTACATTTGCGCCTACGTACATTTGCGCTTACGCATATTTACACTTCCGTACATTTGCGCTTACGTACATTTGTGCGTACGTACGATTGCGCTTATGTACATTTGCGTTTATGTTTATTTGCGCTTACGTACATTTGCGCATACGTACTTTTGCGCATACGTACATTTACGCATACGTAAATTTTCCATGCGTACATCTGCGCTTACGTACATTTGCTTACATACACTTTATTACGTACGTCTGCCATACCTACATTTGTCCTTACGTACATTTGTCCTAGAATCCTCCGAAATAATAGCCTACTTTACTCCGTACACCGCAATGTCAATTATGAATGAGCTGCGCGCACATATGTATTCATGTATGTTACTTCCAATTTCCTCTTCTTGTAGTTCTTACGTGTAACCTTACGTAATAGTCACAAGACGATTATTGTCGGTTCTAATATATGTCTGATACTAAAAATTCACCTCATACTTCAAAATATTGTTGTGAAAATCGGTCAAGAACTGAGATGTGAACTTTCACAGAAATTTCACAGAGATATTAGCAAGTCAGTGGAATCGGTGAAAAACCTAAGAATATCAATGGCTACCGCACGCTTTCTCAGATTTCGCACCAGTGCAATTTCATAGATCGAGTCCATACCCAGCATGGATCATACTTGGCAGGACAGGGACGTCTTAGCATGCTTAACCCGCGCCATCTTTCCGGTCAGATCCTCACTCCCCGTCTCGGGGGGGGGGGATAGTAATCCCCTCTAAAATCCAAACTAAGCGTCGCACGAAAACAAAAGATGTGTCATCGGAAAGCGCTCGACGAGTGGGGTCCGGATCCATCCCTCGAAACAATTTTACCCAAAAGTGACGTCACTATGAGGGTTTGATTTTCACGACTTTTCACGACTTGCATTATGCTTTTGGCTCTGGGGAGTTCATTTTGGGGAATATTTGAGAAAATATGTTTTGAATCAGAATAGGACAGCGAAATCGACTAGCGCCCTAAAAGTTTTGGTCCCCCCAATTTTTTTTGTTGAAGTATCAAAATTTTGACTTCAAGTTTTGATTAATTTTCCTTTTTAATGGGAAGAGCAGACCGAGAAACGTTGTTGGAAGTCAACTTTCCTCCATAAAAAAATGCTTACTTGAGCCAGAATCTTCCATTTGAACTGCAATAGGCAAATATGCAAAATTTGTATGTAGTCAAAAACGGGGAAAAAAAATTTCAAAGTCCTCTCGTACGTTTTGTTGCATCCCTAAAGATAAGCAAACGCTGAAAGTTTCAATAAGATATCTGTATCCGTTAAAACGTGACGACTGGTTGAACTTGTTTGGAGGTGACCTCACTTGACCTTGACTAACTCGTTGACCCTGGATGGCCTGACTTCAAAATTTTGACATAACATGCCATATTGATGTGGGAAAAGGTATGACAATTTTGGCGCGCTGCCGCGTGCCGTTCGTTCATTATCCGCGAAAAACCTGAGGGGGGCGGCTGAAGACCCCCCACCGAGACAGGACGGTTTGAGGTCACCACGTACATGTCCGTATGCGAACTGTAGTTCAAATGCGGACAATCGGCTGCTAATTGATTATTTGTATGCTTATGTGCATAATTATTCAATTACCTGCCCTACTCGATAATTTCATGCAAATATAATCCGATAAAAATAATATAAGGTTAGCTTGCAACTGGTCGCGTAGCAACCTCTGAACGTAGTACACTTTTTCCGTGTTTAGTGCGGAACAGAATGAAACATCCCGTGGTATGCTATGGTCAACACAAATGTATTTATTTGGAAGGTATGTGGTCACACAAGAGCAGGGATATGTAGGTTATACGGGACATATGCCGATGAAAATTTGGCTATTACACTTCTTGGACTCTTATTAAGGCGTCAATTTCCCAAATAATAACTGAATGTTTCTGATTATTTGAAAACTGCAAAATCAATCCAGAACTGCGTATATGCTATCACAAAAGCTAAGTCGCGTGACCTACCTCAACCTACAAGTACCTATAAAGACCTAAAATATTGCAATCACAGAACAAATATCTGCTTGGGTCTCGTAGTTCGTGATTTTTGCATAGCACATGCTCACACAGATCCACACAGCATTACATTTCCTTCGGCATCGATGCGGACAGTATTGTTCGGACGCATGCTCTAAGATTCCCCGCCGTGACAAGTTGTCGACATAGCGCGCTTGCTCTCCCCGCCGTGACATGTTGTCCACATGGCGCGCTTGCTCTCCCCGCCATGACATGTTGTCCACATGGCGCACTTCTCTCCCCGCCGTGACATGTTGTCCACATGGCGCACTTCTCTTTCCGCCATGACATGTTGTCCACATGGCGCGCTTGCTCTCCCGCCGTGACATGTTGTCCACATGGCGCGCTTGCTCTCACCGCCGTGACATGTTGTCCACATGGCGCGCCTGCTCTCCCCGCCGTGACATGTTGTCCACATGGCGCGCTTGCTCCCCCGCCGTGACATGTTGTCCACATGGCGCGCTTGCTCTCCCCGCCGTGACATGTTGTCCACATGGCGCGCCTGCTCTCCCCGCCGTGACATGTTATCCACATGGCGCGCCTGCTTTCCCCGCCGTGACATGTTGTCCACATGGCGCGCCTGCTCTCCCGCCGTGACATGTTGTCCACATGGCGCGCTTGCTCTCCCCGCCGTGACATGTTGTCCACATGCGCGCCTGTCTCCCCGCCGTGACATGTTGTCCACATGGCGCGCCTGCTCTTGCCGTGACATGTTGTCCACATGCGCCTTCTCCCCCCCGCCGTGACATGTTGTCCACATGGCGCGCCTGCTCCCCCGCCGTGACATGTTGTCACTGGCTTTTCTCCCTCTCCCCGCCGGTTTGGCCCCCCTGAGTTGTCCACATGGCCCGCTTGCTCCCAGATTCACGCCATGGCAAGTTGTCCACATGGTCCGCTTACTCACAGATTCCCGCCATGGCAAGTTGTCCACATGGCCCGCTTGCTCCAGATTCTCCGCCGTGACAGGCTGTCCACACGGCGGGGGCATGGCCGTCCTCGGGCCCGACGAGCAAGGGATCTGGTGCGGTGACGCGAGGCGAGCCCTTGCCCTCGGGGAGGGGGGACTGCTGAAGGCTCTTCCTCAGGGAACGCCGCGCCCGTCGACACGAGCCGCGGGCGCTGGCCGGTCAGCAGTGATCACACGGCGGCGCCGACACTCGCCAGTTGGCGCCAATTTCCGAGCGGGGACCGGCCGACGAAACGTCTGCCCAGTGTCAGACGTCAGCCAGGGCACTCCACGGCAGAAACCAACTCACTGGCCGGCCGAGTTGGTCCTCATGGTCCTCATGGTGGACCATGAGGACCAACTCAGTCGAACTCAGAATCAGTTACGTCGTGGTCCATGGTGGACCAAATTAGAGGGATGAATAATCACTAATATTGAGCAGTGATTATAGACGCTTGGATCTCTTTTTGAGGAAAATGATTGCGATTGCAATCGAGACAGCGATTTGGTTCCTTGACACAGCTTGATCTGGATATATCTGTGTGGGCGTGCGGCGGCATGTGGGTTCAGTTCTCGTCTAGGTTATGATGATGCATCATATTCATCGCGGAGGAGATCCAACATCCAAGAAATCGTGGGTTCACGTGCAATCCCGATAGTCTCGCGTGTGACCCCGTCTAAACAAGCCTGAGAACTTGGCTTCCGGTTAGGTATGGGCGAACTGGGCACCAGCACGCTTCAAGTGGTATCCTATAGTATTACCTGCTCAGTGAAGTTAGGGACGTATGGACAATCGCGCAATTGAATATAATTAAGCTGAATGGTTGAACACAATGAACACAATTTGACACGCTTCACTTTACTCGACTCGTAAGATAACGTGTGGCGGTCTTGAAACCATCCTGTTGTTGTCCTCTGCGTATTCGCGATTTGCTCTGTGCAGTTCGTCTTTTGGGTTCCTCAGGTAGATGGAGGCGTCATTCGCCACCGCTCATGGCACACTGAGGACCCACACACATGAACTGAGCGTGGGTCCTCGACCATTCCGCCGGTGGAGGTCGAGGTCCCAAATCGACTTGCTCAGCAACCACCTGGAAATGTCGAGAACCAGAGCGCTGCTTCCGCTTCTGGATTTTTTATACGAAAAAGAATGATCCTATCAGGTTATCCAACTATGCCGTCTTTTCTGGAGGCATGTTTGTTTGTTGAGTGTTAGCCGAAGCCGTAATTTTTGCCTGGTTAACTGCAGTAAATGTGCTCCCACTGATTGCCGGTGACCTGATCAAGGTCAACTGGGGTTATAATCTTGAATGATCTGAGGTGTCTGGATTCTCATTCAGCAATCCATGTTTCCATTGATAATTGCAAGAGTGCTATTGCAAACTGAAACCAGCCATTCTGTACCGCACTTTACGAGTGCACTGCAAGGGTTTGACAGTGCAAAAGTCGTTAAACATGTGCGTTAAGAGGCCAAATGAGACCGATTACTTTACAATAACGTGGGCTGCCGACTGGGGCTTTCGTTCGCCGCTCTACCATATGCCGATTCGATGGAAAACCTGGCCGAAACAGACGATATCCGACTTCCCGGGAAGTTTTACTTTTGACCTGCTTTAGAAAATTGCTGGTCCTCCCGCAGAATGGTAGCCATTAACTTTGTCTCGTGGAGCGCGGCGAGCCGACTTTTTCCCCACCGATCTATCTCAATTAGATGCGAAGGATGGCGTGGAGGTGGCAGTCCCCGCTCTCGGGCTGGACGGCGGGAGAAACGGCGCGAAGAAACGGCGCGGAGAAACTGCGCGCAGGCGGCGGTCGTCCCTCCCGGGCGGGGTGGCTGGAAAAAAAAAACGCTGGGCAGGGACAGGTCGATTCACGCTTCACCGCGCAGTCCCGAACGTGGTGTCCACCATCGGCCTGGCAGGGAAGGAAGGGGCTCGCGCAGGTAGGCACTTCCGTTTTAGAAAGTTTCCGACTTAAATGCGCATGGATCGGTAAAAACGTGATAGCTTTATTACCGAATTGTCACATCTGTGGGTAACTTTCGAACGTTACAAAAATAACGTCCGATGTCCACTGCAGTCCGTGCTAGTTGACTATGTATTGTCTATAGATACAAGCATTGTCGCATCCACTCGCAAATGGAAGCACGTGGACTCGCAGCTACACCATCAACCCAGCTCGCCCTCTCCGGTTTGGCTTCGATGTACGGCATACTCAAGCTTATATATGCTAACATATTGAATCACTTCAGCTTTCGCTTATGTCCAATGTTCAGAAAATTGTTCCACCGAAAGGTCGAAGCAGTCGGATCACACGATGTCAGGTCGTTCCGCGTCATTACCTGGTCGTCTGTTTTGTCGCACGATTTAGGTGGCGGCGGAGCTGAATTCCAGGGCAGAGCGTGAGAGTGGAAGAAACATAATTTTTCCCTCGCTCCCCTCGCCTCCGCCGTTGCGCGCGAGCGGCTCGGCGGCCGCTGCGTGCGCAACACTGTCAGAGACTGCACTGCAACCGGCGCAAAAAATGGTGCACGCAAACATATGGCGGCCGTTCATTGAGATTTACGATCGGGTGAACGGACGCGGCGCGGTCCCGGCGCCGAGTGCAAGGGTCGCCGTCGGCCCCGCGGCTGGCCGCGGGCGCGAGTGTTGCGGTCGCACGGTCGCGCGGAGCAGCTGGGACGTGGACCGCACAGCTGGTGCGGGCGTAATCGCAGGCGCCTTCGTGCACCGCCCGAGTCATTCTGGGGATGGTTCGTCGAGCCCACTCCGACGAGTGCGACTTGATTGTAATGGCCGTTCCTACGGTGACCGGTGTGAACGGATGACGGATTCAGACGGGATGTGAGTTTTGTTTTCATCTGGTGATTACGGAATGAAATATCCCGGCAGTTCTCCGTCGGACCCACAGATTTGAATGCGTCAGGGCTTCAGAATATGTAGAATAGTAATTATGCCTGTGTTCTAAGATCACGATAGCCTGACCAAGTACAATAACATCTCTTGTATCCTTGCATCCGCCAGTAGCTTGTAATTTCAGGTCCTGCACATACTCGTGCAACATCGCCGGGGGAAATCAAGCACTTCGCAGTACACGCTCCTGCCATCTCGCGGCGTACCTGCGAATTAGCGTGTAGCACTGCAACGGAGCCGCGTAATCCGCCCGAAACTCCGCAGTATTAGCCGATATTTTGTTCTATTTAATGCTATTTTATGCTCGAAAAATCCACAGTGCTGAATTTCCTCAAAAGGCGTGAAAGTGAGGTGTAGCCGGAAACCCGTGTTTCACTCCGTGAATAGTGAGCAGGGGCTGACTAGACCGCCACAGAGATGGCGGGACTACTAGGACATATTTTAAGGAATTGTCACCAGAGAGCTGACGACAACAACACAGCTATTCGCGAAAATGAAGAAATTTTCCGTGATCGGCGCACCTACCTTCCCCGCCACCAACCACCCGAACAAAAATTAGCTGGTTCGCTCAGCCCCATCCTACAACTAGCATGTCGAAATAGGCTGTGGTACCCCCCTCCCCATATTCTAACCAGTCTACTACATGACGAAAATCTCAGAAGTGTGTAGTTCTAAATATATTGCGACATTCAAGCCATGGTCCATTGTTCATGGCTAATGCACTGCCATCACCTCGTTGATGGGCTTTCCCAGCTGAACAGTGAAGTCGGATCATTCCCTTCCGCCATTTCTCCGAAGCCACCACACCGGCCACCAATGCACTCTTCCGCTCTGCGCTGCCTACGTTCTCAGCTCGCCAACAAAACGTCCTCAAAACTCTCCGCGTGATTCCCACTCGCCTCCGCCTTATATTCGCCTAACGACCAGAGCTGGCCGACCGGCGTGGTCTCCACGACTCGGCCAACACCGGACACACACGTCTACACGACCGGCACACGTCTACACGGCGTACACACGTCTACACGGCGTACACACGTCTACACGGCGGGCACACGTCTACACGGCGTGCACACGTCTACACGACCGGCACACGTCTACACGGCCGGCACACGTCTACACGGCGTACACACGTCTACACGACGATCCACTCCCGACACACCGCGCACGACATCGTGCCCAGCAAGCCGCTCATACTCGTCATCGTGCCCAGCGAGCCGAGTCACACTCGCACGGCGGCCGCCGACGTCGGCCAGCTCACACAGGCCACACATTAGTCAGGTAACTGTCCAGAGCCGCGGTCGAACACGGTCCACAGCCGGGGACCGACCGTCCGGGAGCGGGGGCGCGGACTAACGCGACGGGCGCACAGCGACAGCGACGACGGGTGAATGCGCGCACGCGACGGCGGGCAGGGCCGGGGCGGACTCCGCCGGGGGCTGGCGCCGGCGGCAGGAAGCCGCGCGAGAAAGACCTGAGGCGCGTCCCGGCTCGGGCGCGCGGCTGTGCGGCGGACTACGGGCGGCCGCCGCCGGGCGGGGGCGGCGGCGGAGGAGCCGAGTGTCGGGGCAGTGCGGGCGCCGCCCGGGTCGGGTCGGGCTGCGGCGGCGCCGCCGACTAGAAGGTGGTGTACGCGTTGTTCTCGACGCTGAGCGAGCGCGCCAGGCCCATGCCGAAGCCATTGAGCAGCTGGTCGCTCTGCGTGGCCTGTGCGAACCGCTCCCGGTGGTACTGCTCCGAGTATTCCTGGGGATTGGCGCGGAGTCAGAGGTCATCGGCGAGATCAGCGCGCTCATCTCCTGAGTTAGGTGAACCCCTGTTTAGGGTGCAAATTTCAGATAAATGTGGGAAAGTTTGGCAAGTTTGGCATCTAGTTCATGAGATCATGAGCACAACTGTGGCAATGATGACTTTTTGAGCTAACGTCAAGCTCAAACTTGTTCAAAAGCATACAATACAGAAACTAAACAAAATGAACATACTTTTCAACTCGTGATCTGCTTGTTTTCGTGCTTTCGAACTTCAAATACCACCCAAACAACTTCTGCATACTTCCGATGAAGTTGGAGCGTACTGCTGAAGTTAGAACCATACTCATCACAATTGTACGTTTAATCAATGCGGTGAGAGTTGTAAATCACCTCGCCTTCGCCAGCGCTGCCGACACCGCTGCAGTAGCGCAATCAGCCGATGCAACTAAGGTGCTAAATGGCGAAGGTCATGGTTGAACGACTGACGCAATTGCGCCTCTAGGTGATTATTCCATGCCGAAAATGACCGTGTTATCCCGTCTAAAATCGATCGGACGACAGTGACCCGGACGCATCACCTTCCCACACGACCGGAGCATGATGCCCTCGCAGTCTGACAAGGTCACGCTGAACGGCGAGGTCACGGCCGTTGCCGACACACAGTCGGGTGCGGCACCTGGCCGCCCGGCCGCTGCACCCACCAGCAGCCCGGAGCAGCCCGGAGCAGCCCGGAGCACCACACCGGGCGGGGAAACGCCAAACACCGCGCTCCCTCTCACCCGCAGCCTGGAGCCTGTACCTAACCTAACCGAACCTCTCACCCGTAGCCCGGCTCTCACCCGTAGCCTGTTGCCTGCACCTAACCTAGCCTAACCTCTCACCCGCAGCCCGGCTCTCACTCGTGGCCTGTTCCCTGCACCTAACCTAACCTAACCGCTCACCCGTAGCCCGGCTCTCACCCGTAGCCTGTTGCCTGCACCTAACCTAACCTAACCACTCACCCGTACCCCGGTTCTCACCCGTAGCCTGGCTCTCACCCGCAGCCCGGCTCTCACCTGTAGCCTGCACCTAACCTAACCTCTCACCCGCAGCCCGGCTCTCACCCGTAGCCCGGCTCTCACCCTCAGCCCGACTCTCACCCGTAGCCCGGCTCTCACCCGTAGCCCGGCTCCCACCCGCAGCCCGGCTCTCACCCGTGGCCTGCACCTAACCTAACCTAACCTCTCACCCGCAGGCGGTTGCCGAGGAACACGGCGCGCTCTCGCCGCTTCAGCATGTAGTCGTTGGAGAGCAGCCACCGGTGCTCCGAACACTCCTCGCACGTCGGCCGCTTGCTGTCGACGAACGACGGGGCGCCGGTCAACGGTCGCGCCGAGACACGCACGACACTCACTCATCCACTCCGGTGCCGAAGGTCCCGGGTTCGACACTCGTGCCGTTCGGGACTTTTCCCAGTCCCGCGGCCCACCGGCGAAACAGTGTGGGCGGCGCCGTTGGCCGTGAATGCGCATACAGTGCGCCGTGGGCCACCCGGTAAACAATAGTTGCTCACTCACACCACGGCAATCTGGAGCTGGGCAGCACCGTGTGTGTGTGAGTGAGTTTTGCCAGCCTGCCACCGTGTGGTGATATCGGCTGGTTGGCAGCACCGGCTCGTCGCCGACACCTGATCCCGCTACGCGGCGTTCGAACTGGAGACGGCTGCTCGGTGCATGCGCATGGCCGACCCGGAAATGTCGCGTGTACCTGGTCGGTTTGCTGCAGTTCGATGTCGTGGTGGACCGATGCCGTCCGATCCGCTGGACATGCGTCCACCTGGCGTCCGCCTGTGTCCGCTTGGTGTTTGTCCTGTGTCCGTCCTGTGTCCGTTTGGTGTCTGTCCTGTGTCCGTTTGGTGTCTGTCCTGTGTCCGTTTGGTGTCTGTCCTGTGTCCGTTTGGTGTCTGTCCTGTGTCCGTTTGGTGTCTGTCCCGTGTGTGTGTTTGCCCCGTGTGTGTGTCTGTGTCTGTCCTGTGTCCGTTTGGTGTCTGTCCTGTGTCCGTTTGGTGTCTGTCCTGTGTCCGTTTGGTGTCTGTCCTGTGTCCGTTTGGTGTCTGTCCTGTGTCCGTTTGGTGTCTGTCCTGTGTCCGTTTGGTGTCCGCTTGGTGTCTGTCCTGTGTCCGTTTGGTGTCTGTCCTGTGTCCGTTTGGTGTCTGTCCTGTTGTGTCTGTCCTGTGTTTGTCTGTGTCTGTCTTGTCTGTTGTCCGTTTGGTGTGTCCTTGTCCGTTTTGTGTCCGTTTGGTGTCTGTCCTGTGTCCGTTTGGTGTCTGTCCTGTGTCCGTTTGTGTCTGTCCTGTGTGTCTGTCCTGTGTCCGTTTGGTGTTTGGTGTCTGTCCTGTGTCCGTTTGGTGTCTGTCCTGTGTCCGTTTGGTGTCTGTCCTGTGTCCGTTTGGTGTCTGTCCTGTGTCCGTTTGGTGTCTGTCCTGTGTCCGTTTGGTGTCTGTCCTGTGTCCGTTTGGTGTCTGTCTTGTGTCCGTTTGGTGTCTGTCCTGTGTCTGTTTGGTGTCTGTCCTGTGTCCGTTTGGTGTCTGTGTCTCTGTGTCCGTTTGGTGTCTGTCCTGTGTTCGTTTGGTGTCTGTCCTGTGTCCGTTTGGTGTCTGTCCTGTGTCCGTTTGGTGTCTGTCCTGTGTCCGTTTGGTGTCTGTCCTGTGTCCGTTTGGTGTCTGTCCTTTGTCTGCCCTGTGTCTGTCCCGTGTGTGTGTCTGTGTCTGTCCTGTGTCCGTTTGGTGTCTGTCCTGTGTCCGTTTGGTGTCTGTCCTGTGTCCGTTTGGTGTCTGTCCTGTGTCCGTTTGGTGTCTGTCCTGTGTCCGTTTGGTGTGTGTCTGTCCTGTGTCCGTTTGGTGTCTGTCCTGTGTCCGTTTGGTGTCTGTCCTGTGTCCGTTTGGTGTCTGTCCTGTGTCCGTTTGGTGTCTGTCTCTTGTGTCCGTTTGGTGTCTGTCCTGTGTCCGTTTGGTGTCTGTCCTGTGTCCGTTTGTCCTGTGTCTGTCTTGTGTGTCTGTCCTGTGTCCGTTTGGTGTTTGTCCTGTGTCCGTTTGGTGTCTGTCCTGTGTCCGTTTGGTGTCTGTCCTGTGTCCGTTTGGTTTGTCCTGTGTCCGTTTGGTGTCTGTCCTGTGTCCGTTTGGTGTCTGTCCTGTGTCCGTTTGGTGTCTGTCCTGTGTCCGTTTGGTGTCTGTCCTGTGTCCGTTTGGTGTCTGTCCTGTGTCCGTTTGGTGTCTGTCCTGTGTTCGTTTGGCGTCTGTCCTGTGTCCGTTTGGTGTCTGTCCTGTGTCCGTTTGGTGTTTGTCCTGTGTCCGTTTGGTGTCCGCCTGTGTCCGTTTGGTGTCTGTCTTTGTGTCCGTTTGGTGTCTGTCCTGTGTCCGTTTGGTGTCTGTCCTGTGTCCGTTTGGTGTTTGTCCTGTGTCCGTTTGGTGTCTGTCCTGTGTCCGTTTGGTTGTCCTGTGTCCGTTTTGTCCTGTGTCCGTTTGGTGTCTGTCCTGTGTCCGTTTGGTGTCTGTCCTGTGTCCGTTTGGTGTCTGTCCTGTGTCCGTTTGGTGTCTGTCCTGTGTCCGTTTGGTGTCTGTCCTGTGTCCGTTTGGTGTCTGTCCTGTGTCCGTTTGGTGTCTGTCCTGTGTCCGTTTGGTGTCTGTCCTGTGTCCGTTTGGTGTCTGTCCTGTGTCCGTTTGGTGTCTGTCCTGTGTCCGTTTGGTGTCTGTCCTGTGTCCGTTTGGTGTCTGTCCTGTGTCCGTTTGGTGTCTGTCCTGTGTCCGTTTGGTGTCTGTCCTGTGTCCTGTGTCCGTTTGGTGTTTGTCCTGTGTCCGTTTGTGTGTCTGTCCTGTGTCCGTTTGGTGTTTGTCCTGTGTCCGTTTGGTGTCTGTCCTGTGTCCGTTTGGTGTCTGTCCTGTGTCCGTTTGGTGTCTGTCCTGTGTCCGTTTGGTGTCTGTCCTGTGTCCGTTTGGTGTCTGTCCTGTGTCCGTTTGGTGTCTGTCCTGTGTCCGTTTGGTGTCTGTCCTGTGTCCGTTTGGTGTCTGTCCTGTGTCCGTTTGGTGTCTGTCCTGTGTCCGTTTGGTGTCTGTCCTGTGTCCGCTTGGTGTCTGTCCTGTGTCCGTTTGGCGTCTGTCCTGTGTCCGTTTGGCGTCTGTCCTGTGTCCGTTTGGTGTCTGTCCTGTGTCCGTTTGGTGTCTGTCCTGTGTCCGTTTGGTGTCTGTCCTGTGTCCGTTTGGTGTCTGTCCTGTGCTCGTTTGGCGTCTGTCCTGTGTCCGTTTGGTGTCTGTCCTGTGTCCGTTTGGTGTCTGTCCTGTGTCCGTTTGGTGTCTGTCCTGTGTCGTTCTGTGTCCGTTTGGTGTCTGTCCTGTGTCCGTTTGGTGTCTGTCCTGTGTCCGTTTGGTGTTGTCCTGTGTCCGTTTGGTGTCTGTCCTGTGTCCGTTTGGTGTCTGTCCTGTGTCCGTTTGGTGTCTGTCCTGTGTCCGTTTGGTGTCTGTCCTGTGTCCGTTTGGTGTCTGTCCTGTGTCCGTTTGGTGTCTGTCCTGTGTCCGTTTGGTGTCTGTCCTGTGTCCGTTTGGTGTCTGTCCTGTGTCCGTTTGGTGTCTGTCCTGTGTCCGTTTGGCGTCTGTCCTGTGTCCGTTTGGTGTCTGTCCTGTGTCCGTTTGGTGTCTGTCCTGTGTCCGTTTGGTGTCTGTCCTGTGTCCGCTTGGTGTCTGTCCTGTGTCCGTTTGGTGTCTGTCCTGTGTCCGTTTGGTGTCTGTCCTGTGTCCGTTTGTGTGTCTGTTGTCCTGTGTCCGTTTGGTGTCTGTCCTGTGTCCGTTTGGTGTCTGTCCTGTGTCCGTTTGGTGTCTGTCCTGTGTCCGTTTGGTGTCTGTCCTGTGTCCGTTTGGTGTCTGTCCTGTGTCCGTTTGGTGTCTGTCCTGTGTCCGTTTGGTGTCTGTCCTTTGTCTGCCCTGTGTCTGTCCCGTGTGTGTGTTTGCCCCGTGTGTGTGTCTGTGTCTGTCCTGTGTCCGTTTGGTGTCTGTCCTGTGTCCGTTTGGTGTCTGTCCTGTGTCCGTTTGGTGTCTGTCCTGTGTCCGTTTGGTGTCTGTCCTGTGTCCGTTTGGTGTCTGTCCTGTGTCTGTCCTGTGTCCGTTTTGTCCGTTTGGTGTCTGTCCTGTGTCCGTTTGGTGTCTGTCCTTTCCGTTTGGTGTCTGTCCTGTGTCCGTTTGGTGTCTGTCCTGTGTCCGTTTGGTGTCTGTCCTGTGTCCGTTTGGTGTCTGTCCTGTGTCCGTTTGGTGTCTGTCCTGTGTCCGTTTGGTGTGTCCTTGTCCGTTTGGTGTCTGTCCTGTGTCCGTTTGGTGTCTGTCCTGTGTCCGTTTGGTGTCTGTCCTGTGTCCGTTTGGTGTCTGTCCTGTGTCCGTTTGGTGTCTGTCCTGTGTCCGTTTGGTGTCTGTCCTGTGTCCGTTTGGTGTCTGTCTGTCCTGTGTCCGTTTGGTGTTTGTCCTGTGTCCGTTTGGTGTCTGTCCTGTGTCCGTTTGGTGTCTGTCCTGTGTCCGTTTGGTGTTTGTCCTGTGTCCGTTTGGTGTCTGTCCTGTGTCCGTTTGGTGTCTGTCCTGTGTCCGTTTGGTGTCTGTCCTGTGTCCGTTTTGTCCTGTGTCCGTTTGGTGTCTGTCCTGTGTCCGTTTGGTGTCTTGTCCGTTTGGTGTCTGTCCTGTGTCCGTTTGGTGTTTGTCCTGTGTCCGTTTGGCGTCTGTCCTGTGTCCGTTTGGTGTCTGTCCTGTGTCCGTTTGGTGTCTGTCCTGTGTCCGTTTGGTGTCTGTCCTGTGTCCGTTTGGTGTCTGTCCTGTGTCCTGTTTGGTGTCTGTCCTGTGTTGTCCTGTGCCGTTTGGTGTCTGTCCTGTGTCCGTTTGGTGTCTGTCCTGTGTCCGTTTGGTGTCTGTCCTGTGTCCGTTTGGTGTCTGTCCTGTGTCCGTTTGTGTCTGTCCGTTTGGTGTCTGTCCGTTTGGTGTCTGTCCTGTGTCCGTTTGGTGTCTGTCCTGTGTCCGTTTGGTGTCTGTCCTGTGTCCGTTTGGTGTCTGTCCTGTGTCCGTTTGGTGTCTGTCCTGTGTCCGTTTGGTGTCTGTCCTGTGTCCGTTTGGTGTCTGTCCTGTGTCCGTTTGGTGTCTGTCCTGTGTCCGTTTGGTGTCTGTCCTGTGTCCGTTTGGTGTCTGTCCTGTGTCCGTTTGGTGTCTTGTTTGTCCTGTGTCCGTTTGGTGTCTGTCCTGTGTCCGTTTGGTGTCTGTCCTGTGTCCGTTTGGTGTCTGTCCTGTGTCCGTTTGGTGTCTGTCCTGTGTCCGTTTGGTGTCTGTCCTGTGTCCGTTTGGTGTCTGTCCTGTGTCCGTTTGGTGTCTGTCCTGTGTCCTGTCCGTTTGGTGTCTGTCCTGTGTCCGTTTGGTGTCTGTCCTGTGTCCGTTTGGTGTCTGTCCTGTGTCCGTTTGGTGTCTGTCCTGTGTCCGTTTGGTGTCTGTCCTGTGTCCGTTTGGTGTCTGTCCTGTGTCCGTTTGGTGTCTGTCCTGTGTCCGTTTGGTGTCTGTCCTGTGTCCGTTTGGTGTCTGTCCTGTGTCCGTTTGGTGTCTGTCCTGTGTCCGTTTGGTGTCTGTCCTGTGTCCGTTTGGTGTCTGTCCTGTGTCCGTTTGGTGTCTGTCCTGTGTCCGTTTGGTGTCTGTCCTGTGTCCGTTTGGTGTCCTGGTGTCCGTTTGGTGTTTGTCCTGTGTCCGTTTGGCGTCTGTCCTGTGTCCGTTTGGTGTCTGTCCTGTGTCCGTTTGGTGTCTGTCCTGTGTCCGTTTGGTGTCTGTCCTGTGTCCGTTTGGTGTCTGTCCTGTGTCCGTTTGGTGTCTGTCCTGTGTCCGTTTGGTGTCTGTCCTGTGTCCGTTTGGTGTCTGTCCTGTGTCCGTTTGGTGTCTGTCCTGTGTCCGTTTGGTGTCTGTCCTGTGTCCGTTTGGTGTCTGTCCTGTGTCCGTTTGGTGTCTGTCCTGTGTCCGTTTGGTGTCTGTCCTTTGTCTGCCCTGTGTCTGTCCCGAGTCTGTTTCTGTGTCTGTCCTGTGTCTGTCCCGTGTGTGTGTTTGCCCCGTGTGTGTGTCTGTGTCTGTCCCGTCTGTCTGTGTCTGTTTCACGCAGTTTCATTGATTACCTTGATTGCATTGCTAATACGCTGATTTCATGTTATCGTTTGTCCATATATCTGCTTTCGCCCGGAAACCTGATTGTTCTTAATGACTATTGGGTCGGTTTTCCGACCCAGGAAGGGGGACACCCAGCTAGGTTTTACTGGTGGGACCCAGCTAAACTGAGTTTCCACATTTACGAGGTGCAATGACTGGTCTTGATTCAAAATCAGTCATGCAAGAACGCTTGCCAGTCTCATCGCCCCGCTATGCCCTAATCAGTAGAAGCCACGTGGGAACTAAATAGTTACGAATCGAAGGGAAAAATGTCGGTACAATTTTCTGGAGAGGATAATGTTCCGGATGGAAAAATCGGGAGCGACCTATTCTTTCAGCCTTGCTCCTGACTGAGTGGTTATCAACCCAGGCCTGAAGATGGCCAGAGCCACTCACGCCGCCCGTGACTGTGGACACGGACAACAGAGGGACGGCATACTGCAGACAACTCAGGGACGGAACCCTCCAAACAACCCAGGGACAACATCAGCAGACAACTCAGGGACAGTATCATGCAGACAACTCAGGGACGACGTCCTGCAAACAACTCAGAGTTCAACTTCAGAGGGGAGGCCTACGTCGTCCCCGTTTCTTTGAGTTTCCCCTCCCTTCCCCGTCCCTTGAGTTTCCCACTGTCCATTTTTCCATGCTGAAAAAGGAAGATGGATACAGCTCATCACGACTAGCCTGAGCTACTTTAAAGCTAAACAGACTCTTTACGTTCGGAATTTCAGGAGGATCCACCTCTTACGTGGCACCCCAAACCCTGTTCAATCCGGACTTCCCTCTCCCGTTACTAACTACCCAGTTTCCCCCACTCAAGTGATCAGTTCATCGCAAAATTGTTCATCTTATATGTATGCTATGAAGTGCTAAATAAACAAATAACCAAACAAACAAACACGCGTCTGACTCACCTGGGCGCGCGCTTGAAGATCTGCATGAGGAAGCGCGTGGCCTCGGTGGTGATCTCGCGGTAGAGCCGCTCGAACCGGTAGCGCACGAACAGGATGTTCTCGCGTGTCTCGCGCACGGTGTCGCCGCGGAACGGCGACGTGCCCGAGAGCAGGACGTAGGCGAGCACGCCCAGCGACCACACGTCCGTCATGGGGAACGCCGGCTCGGCGGCCAGCAGCTCGGGCGCTGCGGGCGGGTCGCCGGGGTCACGCGGGTCAGACGGGGTCAGGGTGGCGGACGAACGTCGCGGGGGTCGGGTGGAGGTCGCGCGAATCAGACGAGGTGAAGGAGAAAAGTGTCGCAGGGGTCAGGTGGAGGTCACGCGGATCAGACGAGGTGAAGGAGTGTCGCAGGGGTCAGGTGGAGGTCCCGCGGATCAGACGGGGTGAAGGTCACAGGGGTCAGGCGGATCAGACCAACGTCACAGGGGTCAGGCGGATTCAGGCGGGGTTAAGGAGGAAGATAGATGTCACAGGGCTCAGGTGGAGGTCACTTGGGTTAGGTGAAATCAAGGAGGAAAACAAACTTCGTGGAGTCTAGGAGACAGACCAGTGTCACAGGGGTCAGGCGGACTCAGGCGGGGTCAAGGAGAAATCAAACTGCAAACTGCAACATTTAAGCGGAAAACACGTTGTATACATTTGAGTTGATAATTGCTACAATATGCTGAAATAACGTTCCTGATTATTTCAGCATATTGTAATTTAAATTTATTATACATTATTAGTATAATATTTATATTATTTTATATTATTGTTCCATTTTATAATTACCTTACACGCCATTCAATTAGCAGTCCACTCTCGACAATTAGCATTTATGACAGTCCCACTCCTCTCTCCTGCGATGTCCCCTCAAAACATTTGACCACGTGACGTTGGTCTAATCCCAGCAAGAAAAAAGATCAGCCCTTTCAGACACATGAACAACGGATAAAAAATCACGCTTCCTTCCCTCGTGATGCATCTGGCACGAATTGGACGAGGCGGGCATGACACTGTAGCCAGCGCCTGGACCCAGCTGCGGCGGGGTCCTGGTGGCCCGCGGCGCCCCTCACCGGTGTACTCGAGGTCGCCGGTGCGCTCCACCACGCAGCCCAGCTTGGTGGTGCGCTGCGCCGAGCCCAGGTCCACCAGCTTGACGTCGACGCGCCGGCAGGTGGTGAGCACCACGTTGTCGGGCTGCAGGTCGAGGTGCGCCACGCCGCGCCAGTGCAGGTACTGCAGGCCGTCCAGCACCTGGGCGGCGGAGGCGGGTCAGACTCGGCCGCAGGTCAGACTCGGCCCGGGAGTGGTGACCGCAGGTCAGACTCGCCCCGGGAGTGGTGACCGCAGGTCAGACTCGGCCCGGGAGTGGTGACCGCAGGTCAGACTCGGCCCGGGAGTGGTGACCGCCGGTCAGACTCGGCCCGGGAGTGGTGACCGCCGGTCAGACTCGGCCCGGGAGTGGTGACCGCAGGTCAGACTCGGCCCGGGGGTGATGACCGCAGGTCAGACTCGGCCCGGGAGTGGTGACCGCCGGTCAGACTCGGCCCGGGAGTGGTGACGCAGGTCAGACTCGGCCCGGGATGGTGCGCGGTCAGACGGCCTCGAGTGGTGACGCAGTCAGACTCGGCCCGGGAGTGGTGACGCAGGTCAGACTCGGCCCCGCCCTGGTGGTGAGAGTCAGGTGACCGCGGTCAGACTCGGCCCGGGAGTGGTGACCGCCGGTCAGACTCGGCCTGCGAGTGGTGACCGCAGCTCAGACTCGGCCCGGGAGTGGTGACCGCAGGTAAGACTCGGCCCGGGAGTGGTGACCGCCGGTCAGACTCGGCCCGGGGAGTGGTGACCGCCGGTCAGACTCGGCCCGGGAGTGGTGACCGCAGGTCAGACTCGGCCCGGGGGTGATGACCGCAGGTCAGACTCGGCCCGGGAGTGGTGACCGCCGGTCAGACTCGGCCCGGGAGTGGTGACCGCAGGTCAGACTCGGCCCGGGAGTGGTGACCGCCGGTCAGACTCGGCCCGGGAGTGGTGACCGCCGGTCAGACTCGGCCCGGGAGTGGTGACCGCCGGTCAGACTCGGCCCAGGAGTAGTGACCGTCGGTCAGACTCGGCCCGGGAGTGGTGACCGCCGGTCAGACTCGGCCCGGGAGTGGTGACCGCCGGTCAGACTCGGTCTGGGAGTGGTGACCGCAGGTCAGACCCGGCTCGCAGGTCAGACGGCACGGGAGTGGTGACCGCAGGTCAGACTCGGCCCGGGAGTGGTGACCGCCGGTCTGACTCGGCCCGGGAGTGGTGACCGCCGGTCAGACTCGGCCTGGGAGTGGTGACCGCCGGTCGGACTCGGCCGGGTAGCGGCGGACGCGCGGGGGGCTCTTCAGCTGCTGGCGTCACCGAACGACTGGGCAGTTTCCTTCTCGTCAGGTATACCTCGGTACACATTCGAGGGTTCGCTCAATTCATGCACTCCGTCAATGCTCCCTACGCTCAACTGACTCGACTCCACACACCCCCAGCATGGATTTATGCGTGCGATTTGTGTTTCCTTTTGCAGGGGCCATACCTCCCCAATGTCATCTTCCCCCCTAATGCTTCCATAATGTGGTCCAAGATGTCGCGAACGGCAAAAAATGGACGCATGTTGCAGTTTCTAGGACTTAGTTGATTAATATTGAAATTGTTGATGGAACAAATTGCATTCTCGCGACACAATCGTGACACCTATGATTTTTCCTCGTGACCCAAATGAATATTTGACCCACAATGCTTTTCATCACTGGACACCACTGGGCTCGCTTAATCGCCCAAAACCGTCACGGATGAACCATGCTATCCCAGCAGGAGGTTTGTTTGTTTGTTTATTGGTTGGCTCACGACACACTTTATGCACATTCACGGCTAATGGCGCCGCCCACACTGTTTCGCCGGTGGGCCGCGGAATTGGGAAATGTCCTGAGTGGCGCTAGAGTCGAACCCGGGACCTCTGGTACCCATAGCCCGACACCTTAACCACTCGGCCATCCCCGCCCCCAACTCCCCAGCAGGAGGTGCACCAGCGACAAGATCAGACAAGTACCGACCGCGAGCACCCACCTGCGACACCACGGTGGCCACCATGTTCTCGTTGTACTCGTGACGCAGCTGGAAGTAGGTCAGCACGTCCAGACCCTGCAGCTTCTCCAGGATCAGCACGTACTTGTTGTCCATCCTGGGGGTGAGGAAATGGCATCAGGACGCTGTGCTGATGCTGTTCTCCGGTGTCCCCCTCTACCGGGTCTTATTGTAGGCTAGCTTTCTCACCGATGCACTGCTCGAATCATCCCGATAAAATACAACCTGGTTAAGTGCAGTTAAATGGTGAGAGCGACGAGTCGCAGAACCATGACTTAATTCCGTGCTCATTGCTTCTCTGATATTCTGAACCGATTATTCTGGCTTTCTGGGAGTAAGAGAGAAAACGAATGCCATTGGTAATATGACCCTATAATTACTTAATTGGGCGATGTTGAATGTAAAACTGATAAAGATATCATAGGATGCTACCTATATTATATTCATTATTATACATCCACATTGGAAATTAATATTGCATACCTATATGTGTGTATATATTACATTTGGATATATAATCATACTAATTAAACATCTAGCTATGATAACAATCACCACATCATCATATGAATATGACCTATTCAAACACAAATGCAATGACAGAAGCAAGAGTGAAAACAACATCCCGATGTACAGGAAATACCAGCAAGGAACGTATTGACAAATGCCGACGATCCCCTCACGGGAAAAAATGGGCGAATAACGAACAACCTTCCGGCTGATGTATTAGCATAGTTGGCTTTTGCAATTGCCAGCTTCCTTTGTCTTGCAATATAAAGTAACTGCCTGTCAAAACATTCCCATATAATTTTGTCATTTATCTGGTATGGGATAATGGTTCGGTGTGGCTGAATCGAATGTTCAGCTGCAGAATGCAACAATTCTACTTCCACTAACAACTGCAATATACAGTAGCATAAAAACGAGAGCGGGAATAGGATAAAAACAACATACTTAAGGACAGACAGAGCACAAGAGCATCATTCACATATCATATGCATATACTTTGTCTACTTCCGCAAGGACGACGGAACAAGTCGCAATACCCACAACAGAGCATCATATCAAAGCATGCCCATCCATTACAACATCGCACGCTCAACCTGACAAGCACAGACGTACTTGTTTGTTTATTGGTTGGTTTACGATACACTTTATGCACATTCACGGCTAATGGCGCCGCCCACACTGTTTCGCCGGTGGGCCGCGGGATTGGGAAATGTCCTGAGTGGCGCTAGAGTCGAACCCGGGACCTTTGGTACCCATAGCCCGACACCTTAACCACTCGGCCATCCCCGCCCCGCACAGACGTACTTGAAGGCGTCGTACAGGGCGGCTATCCGCTCGTGCCGCAGTTGCCGCAGCGCCCGGTACTCGGCGTGCGCCGCGTCCCGGTTGTCGCCGTCGGCGTCGACGATCTTGGCGGCGCGCACCGTATCGGTGGCCGTCTCCACACACTTGGCCACCAGCGAGAAGCGGCCCCTGGCGACGGCGCGGGTTGGGTGAGCCGCGCCAGTCGGTTGGTTATTGGCTTTACGACACATCGACCGTTGAGTCGTGTAGCGTCGCCAATCTCTCACGCCGATTGGTCGCGGGCGAAGAGTAGCGACAGGTGAGACTCGAACCAGCAACCTTTCGATTGTGAGACGAGCAACTTACCCCTAGACTACTTTCCCCGGGGGAGCCGCCGACTCGGCCGTGGGCGAGGATGCACGACACGTGACACGTCGTGTGTCGCGTCGTCATGTGACGTCGACATCGACACATCATGTGACACATCTGGCTCGGCCGTGGGGGAGGATGCACGCGTGTCGACACATAGCAGTCACCTGGACATCACTGGAACCATGACACCTGGAACCATGACACCTGGAACCATGCCACCTGGAACCATGACACCTGGAACCATGACACCTGGAACCATGATGACCATGACACATGGCACATGAAGACACATCGGGAGAGAGTTCAACAGCTTGGAAATGTTCAACACCGTTCCGCTCTGTATGGAAACGGCAGTTGTCGTGCCGAGCATGGGAACAGCATTTGAAGTTGTGGTCCACCGATGCTCATCTGACGATATTCGTGACTTTAGCTTGCGCTTAGCGCATCTTGCGGTCGCTGAACAGCATCGAGGTGGGACTATCCGAAACAGGGCAGCCCCTATCCATATCAGGTGGACCCTCCGATACTGGATGATTGTGCCTCTGGATCGGGAATTGATGATTCCTCCGTAGTCACCTGGCGAAAAGCCACCAAACTGTCTGACGGGAAGAAAACGCCAGCTCACCCCTCACTAGTTCGCTATTTGGGCTTTATGGCGCCCCGACCAGAATTGATCATGCGCGCCCTCACCCCTCACTCGGCCGGCCACCAGTGCTCACCGGTAGATCTCCGAGAGGAAGCTGTACTTGTGCTCAGGCGACGCCTCGGTCAGCTCGACGGGCGTCTCCTCGACAGAGTAGTCGATGTTGGGCCGAGCCTCCAGGTCCTCGGGCTCGCGGCCGGCCTCTGTCAGCTGCTGCAGGTACTTCTCCGCCTTGGTCACCATCACGGGCCGCTCCCAGCCTGCGCACACGGCGTGGGAGGTGGGGCTGGTTGGTTGTTGCTTTACGACACGTCGACCGTTGAGTCATGTAGCGTCGCCAATGTCTCACGCCGATTGGTCGCGGGCGAAGAGTAGCGACAGGTGAGACTCGAACCCACAACATTTCGATTGTGAGACGAGCAACTTACCCCTAGACTACTCGTCCCCGGGAGGTGGGGCGTGGCGGGCGACTGATGAGGCGCCGATGAGTGTGACATGGAAGCTCACCTGATGACCTGATGCTTCCATGTCACACTCGATAGTTTGTTAGCATGCCAGTCTACGGAAAGCGCACCTTGATCAAGGTACGACAGCTTTGGCACCGTGTATAATTCGTGGTGCAGGTACATTCCCCAAACGAGAGCGTCGTGATCTCTTTATTTACCCGACTGAAACATGCGTAATCGTCGAACGTTCAGGCCTAGGACCGGGAACAGCCGACAGTGAGCGCTGCATACGATCAATAAAATCCAACATAACTGAATGCTTAAGTGCATCCACACCTCGTGACTCTACCATGATTGGGGTGCGTACGCGCACCTATTTGCGCTCAAAATTGACATATGAAACACCCTCAGTTCGCGGGCTATTTTTTTACATGGCTGTTTTGGTGATTTTTGGAAGCGTCAGCTGCTTCGGCTATTGCTCCTTTACATGGCTGTGATACCCGACTTGGACCCCAGCTCCCCGTCTTTGCGCGCAGACTTAGCCCAGGCGTGTCTCAGGCGTGTCTCAGGTGTGTTAGGGTGTCTCAGGTGTGTCTCAGGCGTGTCTCAGGCGTGTCTCAGGTGTGTCTCAGGTGTGACTCAGGGGTGGCGACACACCTGTGTCACCGTGTCGGTGCGGCGAAAACGTTGTGCTGCCCCGGCAGGGTCCCCGCAGTAACTGCGCCGGGGACGCCGAGCGCTCACAGGCAGGGGCGGACGAGACTCACAGACAAACGCGTGAGCTACAGGCAGGGGGAGTTATCGAACAGGATGGGGGTCCAGCTCAGAAGGCGGCCATTCGGCACGAACGCGAACTAGGCGACATGGAGGTATCGCTACTCAAACTGCATGAGTGCGCCATGATCGTGAGGGATCGCTGACCGTCCTCTGGTGGTTCTGCCGTCAACGAAGGCTACTGCAAACCGTGATCTCCCATCCTATCTCGCCCCACACTCAATACTAGCCGTCTCGGTACGCTACCTTCTCCATTGCTACCTTGGCATAGGCTGGAAACGGTCAGACCTGGTCGTGAAGATTGTATTACAATAGCCCACCGATGGCAATCACCCACCTGTCCTGCATGTACATACGGTGGGGCAGGTCACTGATCTGTCCTGCGCGTGCGCACGGTGGGGACAGTTACGGATCTGTCCTGCAATTTCGCACGGCCGTGCAAGGCGACTGACCTGGCTTGCGCGTGCGCACGGTGGGCGACGGCACACTGTAGGGCCCCCAGCCGAACTTGTTCTTGGCCCGCAGCCGGAAGTGGTAGTTGCGCTCGGGGCTGAGGCCGTGCACGCAGAAGAACTCGTGGTCGATGTTGTCGGCGCCGTCCGTCCACTGGTGGTCCACTGGCGTCCACACGGAAACCGGTGAGCGTCCACGCGCGAGCAGCTTCACGCCCCTTCACGCCCCTCACACGTCATCGAGATATCCGTCTCAGCTCGCACCACAATTATCCGACTGTTGCCGACGTTCTCGTCTTCGTGGTGCATTGCAGTCTACACGTAAATGATGACCGACGCACGCATATAAAAATAACGTCCGGAGTTATGAGGGCTGCTAGCGTGATTTGCCGTTAGTCCACACATCAGTGAAACCTACACATAAATGTCCTCATGAGCTATTATGAAATATGAATGAGAGGTAATACGCCGTGAACCAAGTTCAGGGGCACAAGCGGGGATGGCGTTTCCCATGTTCATGCTGGGGCTTGGCCGGACCCATCGTCTTTTCCTTGGCCGCACCAACATACCGCTCTCTTAACGTGGGAGCCTATGAGGTGAAGCCCATCAACCAAGTTGACTATCAGTGAGCACCATCAACGAAGCCAGTACATCGAGACACGGCGACATGCATTGTCTCGATATACTGGGCCTCGCCAGTTAATTCCGACCCGTTCCACCGATGGTCGCGAGACGGACCATCACTCTGACGCTCAAGTCGGCATCCGCGGTTCTCCGAGCGCACCGCGCCGCCGCCCAGGTCGTGACCAGTTCTAGCGCGCTAAACATCGCCCGCCGCGGTGTGACGTCAGTGCGCGCGCGCGTCCGTGCCGGCCGACTCACGCGTCTCCTTCTGCTGGAGGCCGTAGGCGAGGATGGGCGTGTGGCCCGAGTCCTGCGGGATCTTCCAGCGCAGCATCACCTCGGTGTCAGAGCGCTCGGTCGGCTCGGGCATGTCCACCAGGCCCGGGATGGTGCCGATGAACAGCCTGGCGACGGGGTAAACGGAGGTCAGACTCTCACGGGCTGGGGAGGAGGGTGTACAGGGTCAGTGTACAGGGTCAGACTCTCACAGCCTGGCGACGGGGTAAACGGAGGTCAGACTCTCACGGGCTGGGGAGGTGGGTGTACAGGGTCAGACTCTCACGGCCTGGCGACGGGGTAAACGGAGGTCAGACTCTCACGGGCTGGGGAGGTGGGTGTACAGGGTCAGACTCTCACAGCCTGGCGACGGGGTAAACGGAGGTCAGACTCTCACAGCCTGGCGACGGGGTAAACGGAGGTCAGACTCTCACGGGCTGGGACGGGGTGACGGAGGTCAGACAGCCTGGCGACGGGGTAGACTTCACAGTGGGGAGGTCAGACTCTCAGGGCTGGGGGGGGGGACTCTCACGCTGGCGACGTGGAAACGGAGGTCAGACTCTCACGGGCTGGGGAGGTGGGTGTACAGGGTCAGACTCTCACGGGCTGGGGAGGTGGGTGTACAGGGTCAGACTCTCACGGGCTGGGGAGGTGGGTGTACAGGGTCAGACTCTCACACTGGACGCACGCTGGGCAGTGGGTGACGGGGTCAGACTTCACGGGCTGGGCAGGTGGGTGTACAGGGTCAGACTCTCGCAGCCTGGGCAGGTGGGTGTACAGGGTCAGACTCTCACGTACTGGGCAGGTACGCGTACAGGGGTTAGACCATGAATCCAAAGCACATTGCAGACCTCCACGTCCCAGGATAGCTCCGAGAGTTTTTTGACCAGAATTGCGCAGCTACAGCTAGAGTGAACGTAGCTGCATAACTATTACATCATGGTATTTGATCATGCGATCTCAGTTTCCATTCTCAAAACCAGAGCGTCATGTTTCTGACCCCGCACTACCCATGCATTGCTTACTTGGTCCTCAACGCACCAGCATATTGGGCGTGCTTTACGTTGCGCGGTCAGTTCACGAGCTGCCGGACACAACACACAACAGACGCATCACACAACACACACAACAGACACAACGTACAACATACACATCACACAACAGACATAACACACAACAGACACATCACACAACAGACACAACACAAATACACAGGCAAAACGCCACAACACACAACAGACACAACACACAACAGACACAACATACAACAGACACAACACACAACACAAACAACAGACAAACCACCAACAGACACAACACACAACAGACACAACACACAACAGACACAACACACAACAGACACAACACACAACATACACACACACAACACACACAACACACAACAGACACAACAGACAACAGACACAACAAAACAACACAACATACACAGACATGGGCGCTAAATGACCAAACCTGGTCCATGCGCCATAAAACTCAAATAACAAACAACCAACAAAAAGCAGACACAGACCCAACAGCTGACGCCGAGCGTGGACCCACCGGCACTTGGTGACCGTCTGGCCGACTATGTTGCGCGCCACCACCTTGTAGACGCCCTGGTCGAACTGCTTGGCCGGCTGGAACCGCAGCGCCGACCGGCCGTCGTCCGTCTCCAGCATGACGATCCGCTTCGTCTCGCCGATCACGACGTCGTTCCTGCCGGTCACGAGCGCGGCCGACGTCAGCGGAGGCGCGCGTGTGTGACGTCACACGCACGCTCGCGCGCGGAGGCTCGTCGGCGTGTCCGGTGTGGGCTGAAGTCGGATACACGGGCGTATCCGACCAGCTCACTGTGTATTGCGCGCGTGATGGAGGTTGGGAAATGTACCACGGAATTTACTGGCTTCGTGCGTTTGTATCCGTGCGCCGTTCTTTTCTGATGAGTGACAGGCCAATGCGCTGGGTTGGAGCGTGTGTGGGCGCTAATAAACGGCAGTTCATTCTCAGTCAGCTAAGCTGAGCGCCGCATTGGTTGACGCTGCCAATGCTGCCCCAATCATTCAGTTTCGTTTTGAACAAGAAATCTACATCGATGCCGTCCAGCCTTTTGCACCTGGTGTTTCTTGTTTAGAAAGGAAAGCAACTGCACTTGCACGTGATTCATGTATCACCAGTGAGCTGAAAATGCCATTTTCCAAAACCGCACTCAGCTGG
Source organism: Imbricaverruca yamaguchii (assembly GCA_034440575.1). Taxonomy (NCBI): domain Eukaryota; kingdom Metazoa; phylum Arthropoda; class Thecostraca; family Neoverrucidae; genus Imbricaverruca; species Imbricaverruca yamaguchii. The sequence goes on from JAOTOL010001629.1 coordinate 793,184, forward strand.
AATAATTTATCCTTATCTTTTTCACTATCTTGTTTTTGTATCCAAAATGCATTCAAGACGATCAATACTGCCTTGCTTTGATCTTTTCTTGCTCCTCTATCCAAAATGGCTATACATGCATAAATAACTGATTTTACAGACGCAAAGTTGGGAATAAACAACAGCTTTCAGCTGAATTATGAAACCAATCGTAAGGAAAGCTGCATGATGCAGGTACATTTACGATGTGCGACAAAACATAACTGATTGCTTTGTCCAAGTAAGCTAATTTAGCGCCGTACCAAAAGCCCAGAGAACAGAACCTTCAATCTTCGATTGAAAGCCGCTTGCTCTCAGCGGATCTACACCATAGTGTACTGGCGTCGGCACAGCTCGCCCAGATAAGAATATCGTCATTGACGAACTCCAAACACGAGTCGACACGCGGGCCGCTCACCGAACCCCTCAACGATAACTTTACCTGCACGCGGCGGAGTGGGCAAGATCTGCAAAGAAGTTTCACAATTTCACCGGCCCACGGGCCGCATCCAAATTGAGTTATTTTTTTCGCTGGAGGGGTTCATGGTCCCAGCTCCCTGTTCCCAAGAAGTTGCCGAGCTCTCGACGGAAGCGAGGCCATGACACGACCATGGTCTGGAGACTGCTCGACTGACCTGAACCACTGCACGATGGGTCGCGGCTCGCCCACCGCCATGCACCAGAGCTCACACGGCTGTCCCTCCTGGATGGCCGTGTCGCTCGGCTTCTCACGGAAGAACGGAAACTGCCGGCACGCATGGCGGCTCAGTCGCACGCACGTGCACACGCACACGCACACACACACGTCAGTGTTACAACGCACATTAGCATCAGCACAACCATCGCTAGGTGGACCGAACCGAGGTGACCGCCCCCACCGACGACGAGCCTAACGTCGAGTGATGATAGCTAAAACGTGAAGTAAGCCTAAACGCCATCCTGGTTTGGTGTGGAGAAACAAAGCACCGGTCAATGTGTAGCATAGACCACCAAGTAAGCCCGACAGATGATTAGCTCGATAGGAAGGCATTGCTCAAGTTTAAACTTGGTGTGGAGAAACAAAACACAGGTAAATGTGTAGCATAGACCACTAAGTAAGCCTGGCAGATGATTAGCTCGATAAGAAGGCATTGCCCAAGTTTAAACTTGGTGTGGAGAAACAAAACACAGGTAAATGTGTAGCATAGACCACTAAGTAAGCCTGGCAGATGATTAGCTCGATAAGAAGGCATTGCTCATGTTTAATCACATTTACAGATCGGTTGGGTGAGCCGCTGCCCCTAACCAGCCCGGCGGCCAGCTCGCCTGTCCCCCTCCCCCCGACACCGCTCCGAGACCTCGGGCGAACAAAGTGGCTGCCTCGAGGACGAGTAGTCTAGGGGTAAGTTGCCCGTCTCACAATCGAAAGGTTGCAGGTTCGAGTCTCACCTGTCGCTACTCTTCGCCCGCGACCAACCGGCGTGAGAGATTGGCGACGCTACATGACTCAACGGTCGATGTGTCGTAAAACCAATAACCAACCAACCAATGTGGCCGCCTCACCTGGCCGCCCCGGCGCTGCTCCAGCATCGACTCGGCCTCGACGATGGCGTCGGGCCGCGTGCCCATCTCGAAGCGCAGTCGGCGCGGCACGTGCGCGCGCGGCTCCGAGTCGTACTGGCTGATGCGCGTCCGGCGCTCGTCGTCGATCTCCTCGTCCATGATGTCGGTGAAGCGGCGCCGCTCGTGCACCACCGGCAGCTGCCGACAGGTGGCAGCACAAGCGTTATGGAAGTTGTAGAGGGCACCACTGGCGTGCCTGCAATGCAACGGAGTTAGTGGTGCTGGCTCCTGTCGCATGACCGGACGTGTTGGTGGAGAGTAGATGGTTAGTTGGTTATTTGGGCTCAGGGGAGCATGGACTGCGCTGGCCATAATCGGCCACGAAGTTAATTTTGTTTACATATCATGCTAGTTTACATGCAGTTTTTGTATATTTTTAGTAAAATATGTTCAATAATGTGTTGTGCTCAGCTTGCAAGTACAAATGACATATATACAGCTCAGGGACCAGCTGTAGTTCTGTCATGCTGACACGCTTCAAGGAGATATTTATGTTCTCAGAAAGTTCCTTCCTGAAACACCTGCTGACTTAGCCTCAAAACATGTGCAAATTAGAATGGATCTGCCATCTCAAATTTCAAGTTGAAATTTAAGATGGCAGATCCATTGTAATTTTCTAAACCTAATTTAATCTATTGAAATTTTGAACAGATCCTAGAGGATACAATTTGCTTTCACAGCCCATCTCCTTCATAGCAGCCATATTTATCCCGTCCGGCCAACACAATTCGCCGTCCGAGGACAGTGGAACAATCCGAGGACACGGAACAGAGTTTATGGAACCGTGACCACCCGATGCAACGATGTGAAGCGCACCCAATGCGGCAGGCTCTGATATCACACACCTTTGGAAAAGCAATCCAATGCAAAACTGCATAGCGTAAGTACTACAGTCGTTCAAACCGCCAAAATAACTATCACCCTATCACCCCAGACCACGGTTCATACCCTGTCAGACAACAGCTGTGATCCTCAGCACATACACACACACACGGCTGAGGTCGGCGCGCCCTCTCGCGCCCGCTCACCGTGCGGTCGAACACGGGGTCCTCGTAGCCGCGGCGCGCGAACGACGGCGACCGCTCGGCGGCCACCTTCATGTACTCGCGCAGTCGCGCCGGCAGTCCGGTGTCGCGCAGCTGCAGCAGGTAGGTGTCGGGCCCCTGCTGGTAGCTGCGCAGCGCGCGACAACGCGTCACGGGCGTCACGGGCGTCACGGGGGCATCACGGGGCGTCACGGGGGCGTCACGGGCGTCACGTCACACGGCAACGGAGGGGCGGGGATGGCCGAGTGGTTAAAGTGTCGGGCTATGGGTACCAAAGGTCCCGGGTTCGACTCTAGCGCCACTCAGGACATTTCACAATCCCGCGGCCCACCGGCGAAACAGTGTGAGCGGCGCCATTAGCCGTGAATGTGCATACAGTGTGTCGTGAACCAACCAATAAACAAACAAACACACGGCAACGGCGACGTCATACGGATATATAGCGGGGCGGCGGTAGCGGGGCGGGTAGGGTATTCTGTATTCCTTTTGTCTGCTTGCCAAATCCCCAGTTCGGTCCACTACGTTTGACTCATTCTAACGGTCCTGATGTCTCACCCTCATGGAGGAGGGTTTGCGTGTTTATCGGGTGGTTTACGACGCACTTTGAGCACAGTCACGGCTAGAATGTCACCCACACTGTTTCGCCGGTGGTCTGACGGACCGAGAAATGTCCAGAGTGGTGCGAGTGTCGAACCCGGGACCTTGGTATCCAGAGCTCAACACTTCAACCACCGCCTATCCACCCACCAACCACAGATGACTGAAGAAAGCAATGCTGCGGCGTATCCATGACACCACAGGGACGGTTAAAATCTGACCTTCATCATACACGTCACGGCGGGAAACGCTCACAGTTCTAAATGTGGCCTCCGTCGTTGTTGTTTATTGGTGCAGTGCCTGACTGGTCTTCAACCAGCACCGTCATCCCATTCTGTATTCCGTTTGTCTGCTTGCCAAATCCGCAATTCAGTCGACTGCGTTTGACTCGTTCTAACGGTCCTGGTGTCCCGCCGTCATCATTCTGTCCGACACTCGTGATGCCATCAGCCCCCGCTTGTTTTCAACGCCGAATGACACAGTCTAACCATGCCGATAGCACATCACCTTCGCCGCCACGCTCTCGCCACTCTGCCTGCTTCGGGGTTCGATCTGCCTCTCACGGCTTCACCCATATACACTGCATCTTCCCAATCATTGCCACTCATCACATCCTGTCCCGGCCTCCACCACCCGCACCCGCGCCAGGCCACCCCGCCACACTCCATCCTCACTGGCTCTCGGCGCCAACCCCGCCTTCCACCACCTTCACCACTCAGCCGGACCCCGCCTCCCACCACCCAGCCGAACCTCGCCTTCCACCACCTTCACCACCCAGCCGGACCCCGCCCCACTCCTCCCCCTCCCAGCACCTTCACCCCCAGCCACCTCCTCCCACCACCTTCACCACCCAGCCGGACCTCGCCTTCCACCACCTTCACCACCCAGCCGGACGTCGCCTTCCACCACCTTCCACCCACCCGCCCGAACCCCGCCTTCCACCACCTTCACCACCCAGCCGGACCTCGCCTCCCACCACCTTCACCACCCAGCCAGACCTCGCCTTCCACCACCTTCACCACCCAGCCGGACCTCGCCTTCCACCACCTTCACCACCCAGCCAGACCCCACCTCCCACCACCTTCACCACCACCACCTTCACCACCCAGCCGGACCCGTCTCCCAGCACCTCCACCACCCAGCCGCACCGCCGCCGTCCTCACTGGCTCTCGGTGCCGACGACGCCGAACTCGGTGTCGACGGCGGGCCGGTCGACGGCGTCCGGGTGCAGCTCCAGCTGCGGCGGCTTCCAGGAGGCGCGCCGCGCCGTGTCCGGCGACGTGGGCGGCGTGTACACCACGTCGGGCGGGTACACCATGCAGCTGGGGTGCGTGAACGCCGAGCTGAGCGGCCGCCGGCGGAACCACGTGCGACACGACGCGTTCCGGTACCAGTCCCTGCGGGGCCGCGAGAGGCGTTAGGGGTGGTGGTCCGAGTACACCGTGACAAAGCAGGTGGGTAGATGATGCAAAGCAGTACAAGCACAAGCACAAGGCAGTCTAGCATTCCATTCGCTATAATTTTGCTACGATGTAGATAAATTGCATTCTCAATCTTCCTCTGTGCGCAAGAAAAGTTTATTTGAAAAGCACTTGATCGCAGAGTAGCGAAATGAAATTGATACCATGGAGCATTCTCACATCTCGTCTAAGTGTAAGCTATCATCCATCACCTGAACTGGTCCACACAATGCCACTCCTCACCTGAACTGATCTAAAAACAATTAGGTCTCGGCTAAGCTAACCCAGACACATCTGTACCTTGCATGAATTTGTACTCACATGACCTATCTGCTTTAATGCCTCCAGGCATAGCCACAACTTATCCGAATACTTCTGGACGCCAAGTGAACGCGACCAGCAATAAACGTACCTATTCCAAATTCCTAGTCATCCAATACTTCTATTCCATCCAATCCAAACTATTCCAGCACAGCTACTCCTCATCTGAACTAATTCCGATACAGTCACCACTCACCTGAACTGGTCTAATGGAAGTCAGCTTTCGCCTGAACTTGTCGGGACGCCGCCGGCGCTCACATGAACTTATCGATACGCCGCCGGCGCTCACCTGAACTTGTCGACACGCCGCGCTCGCCCACATGAACTTATCGATACGCCGCCGGCGCTCACCTGAACTTGTCGACACGCCGCCTTCGCCCACATGAACTTGTCGACACGCCGCCTTCGCTCACCTGAAGTTGTCGATACACCGTCGGCGCTCACCTGAACTTGTCCAGGTAGAGCCGCAGCCGGTCGGTGGAGACGTCCCTGACGTGCGGCGGGGCGCGGTCGGCGAACTTGAGCCAGGGATGGCGCAGCGCGGCGCGCACGTCCAGCCGCTCGCCGGGCGGGAACACCAGCAGCTTGGCGATGAAGTCCTTGGCCTCGTCGGACACGTCCGCGAACGCCGCCAGGTCGTAGGCCATCTCGCCCGACTGGATCTTGCGCAGCGTGTCGCGGTCGTTCTCGCCCCTGGTGGCGGGCCGCGGTCAGGCGGGCGCGGGCGCCGGCGAGTCGTGTCGAGCGGCCTGTCCCTTCGAAGCCCCAAAAGCTTATTCCAGAACACTTGTGTGCTCCGGAACCGGAACCGGAACTCTTTCAGAAAAGCTCGGCCATTTTTTAGCTACAAAAGGGAGGCTTTGCCAGGGGATGATCCCCCAAGCCAACGACAAAATGGCATCAGGGAATTAATACATTTCAAGGACATCAGAAATAGTGACGGTGTTGATCGATAAAATGCTATCCTGGTATGGTCGCTTGGCAAGCCTTTGATGTCACTCAATTTCAGTTTATATTTCGGTAATTGTTCTCTTCTTAATTCGAAAGAAATGCCGTTCTTGCGCGACTGTCTCATGCGAAAATGTTCGGGCTGGAGTGGCCGGAGGCGACATTCAGCATCACTGGCGAAGGCCGGACCCCGCCTCCACCACCTTCACAGCGTGGCTGGTAAAGCTGGTGGGAGGCGGGGCCTGGCTGGGTAGTGCAGGTGGTGGGAGGCGAGGTCCGGCTGGGTGATGAAGGTGGTGGGAGGCGAGGTCCGGCTGGGTGGTGAGGGTGAATGACCATGCCTGACGTTTCCATTGCATAATCTTAGCACAGTAATCGCGCAAAGTTAACACAACTGTCACCGCAACCATTTCAACGGCTCCGACTTCGTGCGCCGGAGCCGCGCGCGTGCGGCGCGTCGGCGGCAGGAGCTGACCTGAAGGGTGACGTGCCGGACAGCAGCAGGTAGGTGATGACGCCCACCGCCCAGATGTCGGCCGGCAGGCCCACGCACTCGCCGTTCACGATCTCGGGGGCGACGAACTCGGGCATGCCTGCCGGCCACCGAGCGCGTCGGAGAAGGTCAAGCGGGCGAGGTTATGCCAGACAGCTCGTTGTGGTTCCAGTGCGTATCACACTTTGAGTTTGGATATTGAATTTGAATATAGCGCTAGCGTTCACGCAACAAGCTCTGCTTAGGAATAGGACCCTGGTTCATAAAGCCACCCCAACAAGAACTCTGATTAATTTTATTTTTAAATGTGGTGTCGGCTATAACCGTCGATCCATCCATGTCCATACCATGGCCATGTCCATAATAGCCACCGCACGTGGAGGCCATGTATCGTGAAATAAATAAATAAATAAATAAACCGGGTATTGGCAGTGCAAACATTTCCTTAACAGCAACCAAACACCTACCTGCACTCCAGCAAGCGTTCCGTGTAAAACTGTAGGCCATGATGCGCAATCACGTACTGTACATTCAGCTAGTTGCGTTTCGGCCAGCGAGTACTGCCCGACTGCGTAAGCATGTGATAGGTACCAAAGTCGAGCCGAGACACCTGGTCGCGATACGTACCGAAGTCGAGCCGTTCCGGTCGCTGCGGATTGATGTGACGGGAGTAGCTGAAGTCGATGAGCTTCACGTCGTCGCCGCCAGGGCGAGTGAACAGGATGTCGCCCGGCTGCGAGCAGAAGAGGTCACCACCCTGGCACTAGCGGCTCACCACCACCGTAAACAACAACGAAAGGTGCACATGGCCAACATTTATAAACCGCGACCAAATTTGAATTGTAAGCAGTAGACACAGCACAGGCAATAAAATTGTCACTTTTTGTAGTTGGCAAGAACAAAGCATTCCGATTCACTTCGAAAACTATGCAATCGCAGATGTGATCATATATTGGTTGTTTCGGCGTGGTACCGCAACTCGACCATCATGCAACTGACTTGTCAAATATAACCGAGTGATACGGACCTGTAGTTCGCAAAGACGCCATGTGCTATCAAGACCAAAAGACCAATTTACATGACGAATTGTCATATAAACGCGCCAATTTTACGTACGCACTGGGCCGGCGGCGGCGACATTCTGTCCTGCTCGCTAGTGCCGCAATCCGTGACCTTCGCTGGGTAGATGAACTGTCACTCGCCCACAGTTGGAGGTAGGCTGTGGCCGTCATCCTATAATCAATTACCGGTAGGGTCGACGCTCGCTCTGATTGAGTCCACATTATGCCTATTTTAAGACTGTCTAAAGCTCACCGCCACCAGACAGCGGCAGACACGTAACCCAGGTCGACCATGTGTGCTCGGCTGCTGCCCACCGAGCGACCAATGCTGCCACCTTCTGGTCAGCTGGTGCTGCCACCTACCAACCGACAGATGCTGCCACCTGCCGAGCGACCGATGCTGCCACCTACCGAGCGACCGATGCTGCCACCTACCGATCGCCGCACCCCACCGTCTGGACCGGATCGCGGCTTCACGACCCACTCAGAAGCTGAGGCCACACAGCGTCGCCCGCCTCTCACTCCGGCAGGAAGGGCGGGCACCACGGGGAATCGAACCCCGCACTTCTGGCGTACCATCGCACACCTCAACCACCGATCCACCGACACGCCACGCGTCTCACCGTCAGCCCCAGGTGCGCGATGTTCTTGCCGTGCATGTGCTGCAGGCCCAGGAGCGTCTGGCGCACGACGCCGGCCACGTCCGCCTCGCTGTAGGTGGGGCCGGCGCACAGCGTCGGCAGCAGCTCGCCGCCGGCGCACAGCTCCTGCACCAGCACCAGCTGGCGCGGCGACTCGTACGCGTCGTACAGCCGCACCAGGTGCCGGTCGGCCAGCTGGTTCATGATCCACATCTCGTTGTTCATCGCCTGGCGGTGGTCGCCGCTGCCGTTCATGCACTTGGCGGCGAAGCTGCGGCCTGCCGGCGGCGCGGGAGGGCGTCAGTGCGGGATGCTTACGCTGCCGACGGCGCCGGTCGGCCGCGCCGTCGGCAGCGATCAGCTGGTGCGCCGGGATTCGGCTGTTGCCGAGCCGGCCGAGCCTATTTAGTGCGCTGCAGAACATGAAGATTTGCAGTGCCAAATCCGGGCGCCACTAGGGTCAGTAGCTGAGCATATCCCACTGGGGAGGGGGAGGGTGATTTTGCCCACTGTAAAACTGAAAAAGTTACAAGTTTTCGACGATCTTGTCTCTTTTGTTCTATCACCAATGCGAATACATTTTTCTATGTTAGTTCTTGACTAGCAATGCGACAGAAAACAAGCTCTGCCGTTGAAATATTATATGGATTTCAGTCGAAGTTCATACCTTCGCCCAATATAAACTTGGATACTTCATCATCGGCCAAAATTAAAACGCAAGTAACGCTTCGGGCTCTCCATGACCAGAGTTCATGGCATTTTGCATTTCATCTTAGCTTATTAGATCGGAAGTGAGTGGGAGGGAGCGCGGCTTTGAAGACCCTCCTCTCCCTGCCTGGCGAAGGAGATTTGTCGGCCGGCCGGCGCGGCTGAATGCCGGATAATGCAAACAATTCAAGACATGGCCGTCCATACAGAGAAGCGGATGGGCTGATTTAGAACATCTATCCGCTACCCGTACGCCTCAAATTGCACGTGTCTCGCGAACGTCGGCCAAGATCTTGAGACCCACACGCCACTTAGCGGCTCACCGTTGTTCCTCTCGACCTCTCCTCTCGTGTTACTTTGCGGCTCACCGTTGTTCCTCTCGACCCTCCTCTCGTGTTAGTTAACGGCTCACCTTGTCTTCCTCACCTCCCGTGTTACTGTGCGGCTCACCTTTCCCTCGACCTCTCCTCTCGTGTTGCGGCTCACCGTTGTTCCCCTCGACCCCTCCTCTCGTGTTACTGTGGGCTCACCGTTGTTCCTCTCGACCTCTCCTCTCGTGTTGCTGTGCGGCTCACCGTTGTTCCTCTCGACCCCTCCTCTCGTGTTACTGTGCGGCTCACCGTTGTTCCTCTCGACCTCTCCTCTCGTGTTACTGTACGGCTCACCGTTGTTCCTCTTCGACCCTCCTTGTTACTTGCGGCTCACCTGTTCCTTCCCCTCCTCTCGTGTTACTGTGGCTCACCGTTGTTCCCTCGACCTCTCCTCTCGTGTTAGTTAACGGCTCACCGTTGTTCCCTCGACCCCTCCTCTCGTGTTACTGTGCGGCTCACCGTTGTTCCTCTCGACCTCTCCTCTCGTGTTATGTGCGGCTCACCGTTGTTCCTCTCGACCCCTCCTCCGTGTTATTAACGGCTCACCGTTGTTCCCTCGACCCCTCCTCTCGTGTTACGGGGTCACCGTTTTCCCGACCCTCCTCTCGTGTTACTGTGCGGCTCACCGTTGTTCCTCTCGACCCCTCCTCTCGTGTTACTGTGCGGCTCACCGTTGTTCCCCTCGACCCCTCCTCTCGTGTTACTATGCGGCTCACCGTTGTTCCTCTCGACCCCTCCTCTCGTGTTACTGTGCGGCTCACCGTTGTTCCTCTCGACCTCTCCTCTCGTGTTACTGTACGGCTCACCGTTGTTCCCATCGACCTCTCCTCTCGTGTTACTGTGCGGCTCACCGTTGTTCCTCTCGACCTCTCTCTCGTGTTACTGTGCGGCTCACCGTTGTTCCTCTCGTACTTCCGTTCTCTCGACCTCCTCTCGTGTTACTGTGCGGCTCACCGTTGTTCCTCTCGACCTCTCCTCTCGTGTTACTGTACGGCTCACCGTTGTTCCCATCGACCTCTCCTCTCGTGCTACTGTGCGGCTCACCGTTGTTCCTCTCGACCTCTCCTCTCGTGTTAGTTAACGGCTCACCGTTGTTCCCCTCAACCTCTCCTCTCGTGCTACTGTGCGGCTCACCGTTGTTCCTCTCGACCACGTGGTACGTGACGCCCTGCGTGCCGCGTCCCAGCTCGTCGCCGATGTTGTAGAAGTCCTCGAACGCCTTGGTGCGCGGCCGGACGGAGCGAGCAGGCGAGTACGCGATGTAGTTGTACATGGCCTCGTCGTACTCGACGTGCAGCATCGCCTGGGGGCACAGTCTGGGTTAAATCGAACTCGATGGACTCTCCAGCAGGGACCAGCTTTTGCTAAGTGTTGTTACTCGATTTGGGGCACGACATTGATGAATAAAGGCTGTCAAGTGTGAAGTATTGGGGCAAAGCGTGGTTAAACTACACAGCATGGCAGCCACAACATCTGGTAGTGATTGCAACCACACCACTGTCTGAAGCACAATTACGACGCACCCGAAACACTCAGGCTCGGCGGATCAAAAACAAAATGATGGAAAACGATCGATTCCATCCGATTTCCATCGCATCTTCCGCCCAGGAAGCGGCCGACGCCGGCACGACCGCGACGCGCGACTCACCGAGGCGGACGCGGTGCCGGCCGGGTTGGTGATGCTGATGGAGTACATGCCGGCGTTGCGCGGCACGCTGTCGTTGATCAGCAGCAGGCACGTGTCCGGCTCCTTCCAGTGGATGCGCACGCGGTCGGAGGCGGCCAGCGGCAGCCAGTCCTTGTACCAGCGCACCTCGGGCGTCGGCACGCCCGCCACGCGCGCCGCGAAGCGCGCCTGCTCGCGCTGCAGCACGGTCGTCTCCTCGGGCAGCGCGACGAAGCGCGGGTACTCGGTCAGCCGCAGGTCCACCCGCTGCCGACTCTCGCCGTGCAGGTTGGAGGCGATCGCCTCGTACACGCCCTGGTCGCGCTCCAGCATCCTGGGCGGCAGCGCAGACGGTCGGGTGTGAGTGAATGAGCGGAAGTCGAGACGGTCGGGGTTGGGTGAGTGGGCGGCAGCGGAGACGGTCGGGTGTGAGTGAATGACCGGGAGCGGAGACGGTCGGGTTTGGGTGAGTGAGCGGCAGCGGAGACGGTCGGGTGTGAGTGAATGACCGGGAGCGGAGACGGTCGGGTGTGAGTGAATGAGCGGCAGCGGAGACGGTCGGGGTTGGGTGAGTGGGCGGTAGCGGAGACGGTCGTGGTTGGGTGAGTGAGCGGTAGCGGAGACGGTCGGGTGTGAGTGAGTGGGCGGCAGCGGAGACGGTCGGGTGTGAGTGAGTGACCGGCAGCGGAGACGGTCGGGTGTGAGTGAGTGGGCGGAGCGGAGACGGTCGGGTTTGAGTGAGTGAGCGGGAGCGGAGGCGTTGGGGGTTGGGTGAGTGAGCGGCAGCGGAGACGGTCGGGTGTGAGTGAATGACCGGCAGCGGAGACGGTCGGGGTTGGGTGAGTGAGCGGTAGCGGAGACGGTCGGGTTTGGGTGAGTGAGCGGCAGCGGAGACGGTCGGGTGTGAGTGAATGACCGGGAGCGGAGACGGTCGGGTTTGAGTGAGTGAGCGGCAGCGGAGACGGTCGGGTGTGAGTGAGTGGGCGGCAGCGGAGACGGTCGGGTGTGAGTGAGTGGGCGGCAGCGGAGACGGTCGGGTGTGAGTGAATGGGCGGGAGCGGAGACGGTCGGGTTTGAGTGAGTGGGCGGCAGCGGAGACGGTCGGGTTTGAGTGAGTGGGCGGCAGCGGAGACGGTCGGGTTTGAGTGAGTGGGCGGCAGCGGAGACGGTCGGGTTTGGGTGAGCGGCAGCGGAGACGGTCGGGTTTGAGTGAGTGGGTGCACTCGGTGTCACGGTCACTCAGGCGATGAGCTGGCGACGGATCGATGCCGCCGGTGGCAAGTGAGCGCATGTAGCAATCCAAAGTTCCTAGTCCTCTCGCTAAGGAGATGATCGAAGCTACACACATGCCTCCCACGATGAACTTCCTCATGCTTGCCAGATAATACACAACATACAGAGCAGGGTACAATTACCTCGGATCCGAAGGCATTTTGAAGACGGATCTTTTCGTGGAAAATGTACAGCGCTAATTTTAAAACCCATCCAGGGATGGGAAGGAGGAGTAAGTGCTCTTCTAATCCCCCGCGCTCTTTTTTGCAGTTCTACTGAATATGCACGACCCAACGTAATACATCGGATCACACACGCTGCACGGGAACCATCACCAGCACCAGCACCAGCACCAGCAACACCACCAGCACAATCACTGCCGGCCTGCAGGCCTGAACCAGTGAGGCACACAAATACCGCCCAATCTAAAACTTTTCCGCCGAACCAAAGGCCTGCTAATAACCGTCAGCTGCCGAGATCTGCTGTGATCGCTGCCGGGGTCACCGCAAAGGCCCACACCCGCGGCGGAAGCTCACTTGTTGACGAACAGCGTCAGCTCGCCGGCGGGGGTGAAGCTGTGACAGTAGCGGCCGCCCATCTCCACGTCGGCGCCGTTGAAGGTGAAGCGCACCTCGGGCATCGGGTAGCCGTACAGGAACCACTTGAGGTCGGCGCCGTGGCCCTTGACGCCGTACTGAGTGCCTCGCTCCTGAGTCAGGAACCTGCCGTGCGCGCCACGGTCAGCGGTGGCTTCGACACATCCCACCGCAGATGATCGTGCACGACAAACACGCATTAATATTCCGCCATATTTTAAACCAGTGGGCATTCCAATAAGACCTGTTTTGACAGCTCTGGTCCGCCATATTTTGAACCAGTGGGTATTCCCATAAGGCCTGTTTTAGCAGCTCTGGTGGGATCCGTCAGTGATCTTTCACATTGTGCAGCTGAGCCAATGACGAAGTGCTTAACTGAGCCAGACGAAGCTCTAAAGCCACTGTCATCAAGACCTGACCAGAAGACATACAAATAGCTAGAACGGTGTCGTATGGTGACAATCCATCAGAAACCAGCCAGCCGGAGCCGACGAGTACACGTGGGAACAATGACATGGTACGCGTCACAAGAAACCAGCATGCATTTGCGCTACGCAGGACTTGAACTGAACTACAAGGCCAGAAGGTTGCAGCGAAGTTAAGATGAACAGAGACATTCGTGTACCGCGACTGGCTTGACTGTTCACCCAGTGCGCGGCCTCCCACGACACCTGCAAGCATGCAGCGAACTATGATCGAGCTCAGCCACGCCCACCAGGTCGCGCCGGAAGGATAGGACAGAGAGGCGAGACTACCGAGTGGCTCGTCTCCCAGCATGACTGGGCTCACGAAGGCAGTAGGCCTGCTCAAATATGATAGCCACGTAGCACAAATAGCCCCATTTAGCCGAACTATACACAAGCAGAGAGAACACAGGAGTTCGCGTAGAATACAGGTAAGCAGATACACCGTCGCGACATACGAAAAAGCATCACCAAAGGTGAGTACGAACACTATCTCCCCAGAGCAAGTCGCACATATACAAGCACGCTCAAAGCGTCACGTCTTCGTCCCCAATTTGGACAGATCCCGTCTGAGGGCTGCGGCTTGATCAGAAGCCACGATGCACCATCAGATGCGCAAACCGGCAGTCACCAAACACCAAACACGAAGCGAAAGCAGGGCACGGCAGAGGCAGGAGGTGCAGCGGAAGCAGAGCAAGCGGCAGAAGTGGGGAAGCGAGCGACAGCCAGAAGCTTGATCGGAGCTAGCGGCCTCGGCGTCCGTACCTCGGCACAGCCAGTGCAGTGACGAGTAGTGGCGAGGGAAGAGGGCGGAGAAAGTCGTCGGCGAGAGAGAGAGAGAGAGAGAGAGAGAGAGAGAGAGAGAGAGAGAGAGAGAGAGAGAGAGAAAAAAAAAAAAAAAAAAAAAAAAAAAAAAAAAAAAAAAAAAAAAAAAAAAAAAAAAAAAAAAAAAAAAAAAAAAAAAAAAAAAAAAAAAAAAAAAAAAAAAAAAAAAAAAAAAAAAAAAAAAAAAAAAAAAAAAAAAAAAAAAAAAAAAAAAAAAAAAAAAAAAAAAAAAAAAAAAAAAAAAAAAAAAAAAAAAAAAAAAAAAAAAAAAAAAAAAAAAAAAAAAAAAAAAAAAAAAAAAAAAAAAAAAAAAAAAAAAAAAAAAAAAAAAAAAAAGAGAGAGAGAGAGAGAGACAGAGAGAGAGAGAGAGAGAGAGAGAGAGAGAGAGCCGGAGCAGAGCGTGTGGACCGACCAGTGGGTGGGCGATAACGCACCACTTGTGACTGGTCAGACATGGCCTCGCCCCGCGACACACCAGCACAAAAATAGACGTGTACGAAAAGGAGATCGGAATTTATTCACCCGGACGCTATCAAAGGCAGTGTTAGTAGACACGCGACAGGACAAGAAAGTCAGTTAGAGGGGCGTATCGGGAAATAAGCATGGGAAACATTTTTCCTGCCCACAATTGACGCCTTACCACCAACAGACCAACAGACATGGGTTGCTCGTCTTGTAGACAACTGAGCTCGCAAAGCGGATCGACACACAATGGATTTTACAAAGGGGTTAGTTCAGAATATACATTAGAAAAGGCAACAACTTAGCGTGGTGTTAGCGAAATTAGAGGCGGGACATGGTCACGAAAAAAAAGAAAAAAACTGAACGGACTGGATCAAATAAAACAAAGTGCATTGTAACGGCATTGCCAAGGGAAAACAATGTACAGGCATGTTATCGGCTTTTCAAGTCCATTCGTCATCCCAATCGACGATTCCTTCAGTACATTCACTAGGCGGACGCACGATGCCCGCGTCTGGTTCTCCTTCCACAACCACACGCTGCAACACTCCTGGAGTCTAGGAGAACGGACGACGTTCGTGTACAGAACAGACAAACGTCAACCACGAACGACGAACGTCGCTACACAGAACCTACATCCGTTCAGAAAGCGGGCAAACTCGCCCACGGGCAGGGAGCACATCACCCGGCGCAAGCGCCCCGTCGCCGACAGCCCGACGCAGCCCCAATTCGGCGCCGGCGTGCGGTCTCACCCGCAGGACGAGAGCGACCACGCCCAGCACGGTGGGCGGCTCTCGTCCGCGGGGCGGCGACGGGCATCGCGCACAGAACCGAACACCGCGCGCCTGCGTGGCACGGGCCGAGCCCGGATCCCCGCGGCGGCGGCGGCGGCGGCGGCGCTCAGACGTGGTCGAGGAAGCGGCTCTCCCAGGCGTCGACGTCGCTGCAGCCGCGCGCCGCGGCGCCCGACAGGATGTCGCCGGTGCGGCGCACGATCCGGTCGAAGTCGGCCTCCCAGTCGCGCTGGCGCCGGTCGGTGCGGCCGACGGCGAGCCGCGGCGCGTCCGGCTCGTCGTCGGCCGACAGCTCGGAGGCGGCGCGCCGCGACCGGCGGCCCGGCTCCGGCTGCCGGTCGGGCCGCGCCGGCCGGTCGCAGCGGGCGGGCGGCCGGCGCGCCGACCGGCCGCCCGGGCCCGGACAGCGCTCCAGCTGGCGGCCGGCCTGCTCGATCTGCCGCCGCACCAGCAGCCGCTCCACCACGTGCGAGCGCGCCGGCGCGTCGGCCGGCCGCGTGCGCCGGAACGGCGCGTCGGTGGCGTCGGGCGTGGCGCGGCGCGCCGTGCGCTCCTCGCCGGGCTCGACGGCGCGGTAGTAGCGGCGCACGGCCGCGCCGTACTGCAGCGACAGCGGCGACTCGTCGTCGGCGCTGCCCGGCGGAGCGGCGTCAGTCGGCGTCGGCGGCGCGCGTGTCGCGCCGGGTTAGTGAGATCAGTGCAGGCACACTGCCCTCGAACAGTTAGCACGCCACCAACGAGCACGGCACATGCAGCCGCCACGTGAACAAATCCAGCATTTCCAAAATAACGTCACGTATTAGTTGTTTCATGAGTCACATTGGATGATGCAGTTAGAAAAACGCGCACGGACCATCATCACACCGTCAAAATAATGCCAGTCTTTTCATGTTACTAATCGAGCGCTGTTATGGTGCCCACATCACGCCAGATAAGTTGTATCATGATGGCGCGCTTGCTCAAATGCAAACACACAACAATTATAACTGTCTCATGCCATTAGCATCGACGTTGAACAGACAGACACGCTTGCTCTTGGCAAACCCACGCGGGAACTTACGTGGGGGGATAGGCACGACCACCAGCCCACTTTTCCATGTCGAAGTCCCTCGGGAAGTGGGCGGAGATGTCGGGCTTGAAGGGCGTTCCGTCCGGCAGGTAGGGTCCGGGCGGCGGCGGCTCCGGCACCAGCTTCTCCCTGAGGCACAAACAGCGACGTCATATGTTCCGCTCGATCGGTTGACGTCGTGACGTCTCCGAGCATCTGACGATCACTCTGAGCATGTCTCATGAGAGTGCCACGACGAGCACTCCGGACATTCAGCCAGACCAGCCCCGGCTCTGACACCAGTTTCCGACGTAGTCTGCGTGGCCAGCTATGACCCCTGGACCCTTGGTGGACCGCTACCTCTGGGCAATAGGATGCAATTAATTTCATTCCGGAACAATGCATCTGTGCGCGGTCCGTTCGGCAGCTCAGTTACGGCAGCGAGAGGGAAGGCGAAGGCCACAGGTTCGCCGTTGAGGCTTCCCCATTCCCAGCTGCATGACTCTAAATCGTGTCACTCCCGGAACATTCCCTATCCCCTTCATAAATTTATGACTGCCCACCACATTCCACTAAAAGCATCGAAGGATAGCATCTGCCAAATCTCTGTGTCCTAAACCCCAAATAACTGCAATATGTATGTAAGTGCGAGTCGAATTTGACCAAGAGATCGCTCTTGGTAATGATATAACGCCCTTCGACTGGTTTCAGCGTGGCAATGTTCGGACTCTAGCCTTCGGCAATGATGCACGAGCTTGAACTAACCAAAGCGTGATACTGTGTGAATTGTGAATGGTCTTGTATCACACCTCCGACTTCTGGATGTAACCTCTGGTTGACCTATGACCACTGACCCTTAGGGTAGCGCACGACATCACTGATCCGTACGCGCTACCTCTTAACAATCTCCGGGCGGTTATGCGTAACCCTGGTCCAGACTTCCATCCCGCCGGCATGGCGTCGGCACACATCTTCTTTTGACCTCTGACCCTCTTGATCGTAATCAATGATCGACCTCGGGGTGCGAACCCTGACTGACTCTTGGACGACAGTGTGGTATGGCTTCGGACTAGCTCTGGGTTTGGCCTTTGGCTCCCTTCTGGGTGGTCAGGCACGGCCTTTGACTGGCTTCCGGATGGCATTGTATGGCCATTGACTGACCCTGGGTGTCACCTCTGATTGGTCTATGGGTGTGAACTTTGACTGACCTCTGGGTATGACGTGTAGGTGTGAACTCTGACTGACCCTTGGCATGATCTTTGTCTGACCTCTGTCTGTAACCTCTGACTGACCTTTGTGTTTGACCTCTAGGTGTGACCTCTGACCAACCTCCGGGTGCGACCTCTCACTGACCTCTGGGTGGTGATGTGTGGCGACGGCTCGCTCACTCCCAGCTTGTTCTCCACCTTGATGCGGAACTTGTAGTCGCGGTGCGGCTCCAGATTCTTGATCTCTACCGAGTTTCCCCGGACACCTGCAAAAGCGAGACGAAACGCCGTCAATCGAACACGAAACTGTTCCGCTATCACGCTTGTCTTCCGTGCCGACGCTATCAACATGATAGGGTGTGTGTAAGTGTCCAGAGGTGCAGCCAAGAGGGGGGGGTGCTCCACCCTCTTAGAACCCAAAAATGCATTAGATGGAGCGACGAAACTGGAGATTTTCACGACGCAAAACCAGAAACTTTCGGCGCGCCGGAAGCTTTCTCCGCTTCACATCATGTTTTGGTTCCATGACGAAAATCCGTGCTGCGCCACCGGAAATTTACGGAGACACAAGTAATTCATCACGACCATGTCACACACCATATCAGAATTGGACTTCTCAGCCCGGAACATGCTTTTTTTGCAAGAGAAGTATGACTACCACAGACACACAGGTGGTGGCTGGTGGGGGGGTGGGGGGCTGGCCGACCGACTGACCCGTGCGCACGGTGAACCACTCGCCGCGCGGCACCTCCGCCATCTCGACGTGGTAGGTGACCGGGATGCGCTGGCCGGACGTGGGCGACGGCCGCCACGACAGCGTCAGCTGACGGTCCGTCATCCTGCCGGCAGACGTCCGTCATCACATGACGGCCCCCACCTCACATCAGCTGACGGCGGCCGTCAGACGTCATCGCACGTCAGACGCGCGTCAGAAGCGCGTCAGAAGCGGCCGTCGTCGGGACCGAGAGGCAGCTGCTGCAGCTGCTTCTCGTTGACGAAACGTCTGCTGACGTTGCTTGACAAAAATGTCTGCTGACGTTGCTTGACAAAACGTCTGCTGTCGTTCTGTGCACCTCTTCAGCTGCAGCAGCCACACTCGGCACCACACAAAGCCATCTGCACCGACACGGCCACTGGACACAGTTTAACGGGCCATCAGGAAACAGCTGTAGTGTGCGATGCCAAAACGGCACCGCACTCGACCAAAAGTGCAGGATGATTTGATGATGTGATGATGACGTCACATTTGATGATGATGTCAGTGTGGGATGATGTCACCGGCAAGGGAATGCTTGTCAGTTTGCTGGTGGTGTAGTAGGAGTCGCACACGAGCACGAACACTCCACTCAGACATCGTGTGGTGTGACCCGAGCACGTGACACCACTCGACCGCACGGAGCGAACGTCGAACCGCACATAGCTGTCCGATCACAAATGTTGTCGCGTTTCCAAAAAGAAGCAACTCAGTGAAGAGCTTAGATATAACTTAGTGGGCCGGAATTTAGCTTCCATACAGCGAGTAAGGTAAAATATACTGGACATGGCAGGCAATCATGCCGGAATATAATTGAACGTCTATGCAAGTGATAACTATGTGCTATATACATTTATATATATAGTTGTATATATATTTATTCATTCACGATGCTATATTAAAGAGAATCGATAAACTGATTGCCTGTGCATGGTAATGAGATTCAGGCAAGAAATATCGTTCTCCTAGTCATGTATAAGCAATAGCCGACCGGACATCACGCAGGATACGATGGAAGATGCTCAACTCGCACTGAGCCACTTTCACGCGTCTGGACATACCCGGGGGGCGGGGTATGTCCAGACGTCCCGGGTTCGACTCTAGCGCCACTCAGGACATTTCCAATCCCGCGGCCCAGACAGTGGCGAATGTGCATAAAGTGTGCGTGAACCACCATAAACAAAAAGAACTGGACATACCCGGATATTTACCTTAATAGCTATCGGCTCACCTGAATTGTACCTACCGGGACATCTGATCAGCGCATGCCACAACGCTTGACGCATAAAATGTCGCAGGAAAGCTGACATTCGTGTATTTTATAATCTACATTTTCCGGAACATTGAATCCGTATTTGTCCGACTATCGAGCCTGCATCTCGTGCCGCGCTCCCCACCTCGAGATGATTGGGCGGTCGGACAGCGGCATGGGGATGCCGGACTTGAGCTGCTTCTCCATGGTGCCGTACTCGTCCTTCGGGTGCTTCGGCTTGGGAATGCTGTCGAACGCTGTGAAGAACAACGAACACACTGAGTTGACATGGAGCGCACGGACGCGAGCGAAGCCCGGGACGATGTGAAGGATGAGGAACACACACTGGGTCGACATGGAGAGCAAGGACATCAACTGAAACCGGGACGATATGAAGGATGAGGAACACACTGAGTCGACATGGAGTACACGTACATCAACTGAAACCGGGACGACATGAAGGATGAGGAACACACTGAGTCGACATGGAGTGCATGGACGTCAACGGAGCCCGGGACGATCACCCTGTAAACGATCGTGAACTGGATGCGGGGAGCATAATGGACGATTCCAGGTGACGATCGCTTATTATTTCCAACTTTAGCAATGCCGTTCTGTGGAGCACTACAATTGCGGAGGACTTCGCTCCCATTGCCAGCTGTACCAAATATGCATATGCAACAAATACTCGTCCCCCATGACGCGCATTTTGCGACCGACAAATACACTACCTGGTGAGTATTAAGATCACTGGGAGTTCGAATTGCCGCCAAGTGCCAAATTCAACGTGTTCTATGAGCGCATTCAAATGGGGACCCGAAAAGCCATTGATCGGCCCCGCCGACATTAATCTACTCCAAGCACGAGAATTATCGAACCAGATTACATCACACATCTTTGAAGGTACACCACTCAGGATAAGGATCGTCAAAGCGCAATGTGTGTTGACTATTATCGAGGTGGCAGCTATCGCACAGCTTGGCCGTTTTTCAAGATATGCAGAAGAAAACAATCCAACCTGGGGACACGATCATCAACAATATGGGGAAATGGTTATTCTCCTTATAGGCGGAGTCAAAGTTCTCCCAATCAATCTTCAAGAGCATCCGAATCGGTATACGACTACTTGTTGTTTACTTTCTCTCCCCATCAAAGGGCAGAATAGATCATCTACAGCATTTTGCATCTCGTCTCTGTGGCATCTCGCCAACCCTCCCCTGATCCATCTCCCAACGGAGACAACCACGTGACCTCGCGGTCACGCAACTGTGTCCGCATGCCACCCGGAAGCGCCCAGATCCAGCTGGGCTATCCTAGTGCCGGAAGCGCCCAGACCCAGCGCCAACGTCCACACGGAGGGGCCGGTCGGCCGGCACGAGCCTCTCGGCCCGCAGGACAGTCTCCCCCCCCCCCCCCTCCGCCTACGCACTGTCGTAGGAGAGGTCCGACTCGCAGGCGGCCTCGCCGTGCGTGTTGAAGATCTTGAGCTTGTAGCGGCCGGCGTCGCCGTCGTCGGCGTGCTTGATGATGAGCCGGATCAGGCCGCACCCGTCCGCCTCCATCAGGATGCGAGAGCTGCGGCACAGCCGGCGCGCGCCGGTCAGGCGGCGCTGTGGTGGTGGGGCGGGCCGCGGCCGCTCGACACCCCGCAGCGGGTCAGTGTGCGCAGTGTTGTCTGGTGCTGTGGTGGGCTCCATTGCAGCAAAACCAAGACTGTCCACAATAGTCACTGCACGTGGAAGGCATGTATGGTGAAATAAATGAATAAGGAAATAAATAAATAAATAAATAAATAAACAAATAAATAAAGAAATGCATAAATAAATGCATAATTACATAAATACATAAATAGATAAATAAATAAAAATCTTATAAGTAAATAAGCAAATAAATAAATACATAAATATATATATATATATAACTAAATAAATATATGAATAAATAAATAGATAAATAAATAAATAAATAAGCCCGGTTCGTTAGTCGTCACAGAAAGTCGCTTCGGACCCGCAAAGACATCGCATGCGTTGGAACCAGCGCGGGTGAAGGCGAGGTAGCTGCACTGTAGGGGAGCATCAGTTCGAAGAAGGGGAAAACCAAGTCACATCTCTGTAAAACGAGGGTCTCATAAGATTTAATCAACCGTTATATTGGAGCACATATCCAACCGGATAAATAGTGCTATGTGTACCAGTTATGCGGCATGGACAAGCTATCTGAGATTATGGTGGTTACCGAACAATAACCAGTTCAGGTGCAAGCATGAATTGTCCTTTCCTTGTAGAGCACTGTAAATATGATCGCAGGGCAGGCACGACCATGGCAGCCTTGCGAATCCACATAGCGAAGAACACATACACGGATATGCACATACAGATATCCACAGACCCGTTAACTGAGCAGAGATAAGCGCACGTGAAACAGACGCTCCCAGACTCCTCGACTAGTTCAATAACAGGTTTGCAACAATGGCACCGTACAGGGAGAATAGACAAGACGCCTATGAGTGACACAGTGCATTGATTAAAACGTACGACACCTGGTCACCTATAAGTGACACAGTGCATTTTTGTTAACACGCACGACACATGGTCGCCTATAACCAACACAATATATTAGCTAACACACACAACACATGGGCACCAGCAAGTGACACAGTGTATTTGTTCACACGCACACCTGGTCACCGATAAGTGACGCAGTGCATTGGTTAATACGCACGACACCTGGTCGCGTATAAATAACACAGTGAACTGGTCAACAAGCGCGACACCTGGTCGTCTATAAGTGACACAGTGCATTGGCCAACACGCACAACACCTGTCCACCTATGTGACAGTGTATCGGTCAACAAGCGCGACACCTGGGAAGAGTGGGGCGGCCCGGGGGACGGCAGTGGCGAGCGCGGCGGGCGCGGGCCGTACCTGGGGAAGAGGCGCATGTCGTCCCGGTACCACTCGAAGTCTGGCTCCGGCGTGCCGGCCACACAGGCGGTGAACTTGCCCTGCATGCCCGGGTACACCTCGCAGTCGCCGGTGGTCTTCAGGAAGTACGGCGGCTCCGCCTTGGGCTTCCGCGTGCTGCCGGCACATGAGGCAGGCGTTGGGACATGGCTGGGAAGACAACGTACACGCTAGTACGTGACTTGGCAGATAATGTACATTAGGACTAGGACATGACTTAGTGCATACATTAGGGCGTGATTTGGCGGATAAAGTACGCTAGGACTAGGACATGACTTTACAGGCAATGCGTACGCTAGGACATGGCTTAACAGACAAAGCGTACGTTAGGACATGACTTGGAAGACAAAGCATACACTAGGACTTGGGCATGACTTGGGAGACAAAGCATACGCTAAGACATGACTTGGGAGACAAAGCATACGCTGGCATTGAAAGTGATCAAAATTCAACCCACGTCAGCCTGGTAGTCATGGCCCAACTACAGCCTATTGTAGTAGTTAGAATCTTAAACTTGTCGGTGGTCACGCCTTTCGGAAATTTTGTAGTTATACAGCTGTACTAAATATAACACGTAGGCCATAATGCATCACCAAAATTACTGTGGACCCATGTGGAATGATCGACTCCACCTCGGCCACAATGGGGTAGCCAGAAAACAACACTTGTGCTGTGTGAATGGCATACGCCTATTTGAAGCGTCATCGAGGAGGGATTTGTGTTGGCCGTGGTACGGCAGAAGTCGTGCGATGTGCAGATGGGACGCTAATTTTGTTCGTGTGGTGGCGAACCGCAGGTGGAAGCAATTTGGTAGAAATGGACCCAGTTTTTTGGCGGTGGCGGAGCGGAGCGGAGGTGAGAACAATCTGGTAAAGATGCACCTCTGTGTTCGGTAAACTGCCTTAGTGATGACATTGCGGTAATTATTCAGTAGCGAACAACGATCTTGACGAAAAACTATTAAAAACGAACATCAACTACTCACATATGATCGCAACATGCACCTCCTTTTTCGGTAAGCTGTCTTAGTGATGACATTGCGGCAAATGTTCAGTAGCGAGCAGCAATCTCGACGAAGAAGCAGATTAAAAGCGAACATCAGCCACTCACATGTGGTCGACCACGTTGAGGCTGGCCGAGCACTTGGCGGTGCCGTCGGCGTTGCTGGCCACGCACGAGTAGACGCCCGAGTCGTCGGCGGTGCAGTCGAGCACGTACAGCGCGCACACGTCGGCGTCGCGCTTCAGCTTGTACTTGGCTGACGGCAGCAGCGGGCCCTTGTCGTTGAAGAACCACTCGACGTCCGGCCGCGGGATGCCGATCACGCGGCCCAGGAACTTGGCGTCGAAGGTGGGCATCTGGCGGCGGGGTGGGACGCGCGGTCACCGGGGGGCGGGGGGTGACGCACGGTCACCGGGGGGCGGTGCGGTCGCGGGTACGTTCGGCGGGAACGTTCCGCGGGTACATTCCGCGGGACCATCAGGCAAGAAGACGGGGACGAGTAGCCTAGGGGTAAGTTGCTCGTCTCACAATCGAAAGGTTGTGAGTTCGAGTCTCACCTGTCGCTACTCTTCGCCCACGACCAATCGGCGTGAGAGATTGGCGACGCTACATATGACTCAACGGTCGATGTGTCGTAAAACCAATAACCAGGCGAGAACACAGCAACCTACTCCACTGATCCCAGCAAAGAAAACCATGTTGAGCATCAAACGAGACGACCAACCTGATCGTTGCGGCCGACTTCCCGGGTGAGGAGAGCTCACAACCCTGCCACGAGAGCTAACCGAACTGCTCAGGGGAACCGACCACCCTGTTCAGGAGAACCTGCCGCACCAACCTGACGAGACGAACACAGCTACCGGAGAAGCCAGCACTCGTGTGGCCACGATCGCCGGCACACTGACCTGCTGCAGGTCGGTGAGCTTCTGCGAGAAGTGCGGCGCCTGGTACGTCTTGCGCACGCGCACGTTGGCCTCGCAGTTGGCCTGGCCCAGCTTGTTGGTCAGCACCACCTGGTACTTGCCGGTGTCGAACACGCGCGCCGGCCGCACCGTCAGCGTCAGCTGTCGGGACCGCCGGCACGACGTCAATGTCAATCATCTGGTGCCAATATGACGTCAGAGCTGACCAGCGGGCGCCGAACACTGCACCAAATCATAAAAGGAACAGAAATGGCACCAGCACCAACAGTGAGCCTGTAGTATGCCAATCAGTCAGCAGCAAGAGCGCTAGAAGTGGTCATAAAGATTAGGTTATGCTGACATGCATATATATATATATAAATAAATATATAAATAAATATATATATATATATATATATATATATATATATATATATATATATATATATATATATATATATATACATATATACATGCATATATATTATATATATATATAAGTATATATATATAAATATGCATATATGTGTGTCTGTGTGTGTGTATGTATAGTGTGTGCGTGTATGTGTATGTGCGTGTATGTGTGTGCACAACCTATCGGGGCAGCCCCACCTTGTCGCCGTCGAAGCTGGTGAAGAGCCGCTCGTCGCTGGGCAGAGGGGCGCCGTCGCGGGTCCAGCTGACATCGGGCAGCGGGTTGCCGAGCAGCTCGGCGGTCACCAGCAGCACGCCGCCCTCGTCCACCTCGGTGTCGCGCAGCGGCGACACGAAGCCGGGCGCCGACTCGGAGCCCGGCCGCTGCTTGCCTGCGGCGGCCGGCCGGCCGGGTTAGCGTGCGCGCACGGAAAAGGCGCCAGCCGCGCCCCGGATTCGAACCCGGCGAGGGTCGACTGGCACTGGTGCGAGGCAGGCTATGTGGAGGATGTTGAGAAGCGAGTTCTTGCGACGCAGCAGATCACCAGGGCACGGCCGCTTCATAATGCGAGTTAAGAGTGAGCGACCTATTGGGGACGTCGCAAACCAGTGATGCATAACAGATCGTGGCCCTGGTGCGTGTGGGACACCGCCAATCTGCTACGCACACCACTTCGCCTCAACAACTTACCCGGCACATCTAAAGAATTTACCTGTCGCATCTCATCATCTTACGTGCCACATTCCAATAACTTACCCGTCACATCTCAATAACTTACCCATGCCATCTAAATAATTGTCAGCTCAGCTTACCTTCCACCTCGCAACAATTGCACAGCTCATCTTTCCCACCACATCGCAACGACCTCAGCAACACCCTGGTTACATCCCAACACTCTCAACAGCTCAGATCACCTACCACATCTCAACGGTTGAACAGCTGGACCTTACCCATCGCACCCGAACGATCTCAACAACTCAACACGCCCGCCATGTGGAGACTCAGAGCGGAGGCACTGCACGATCTGAGGGGGGGGGGGGCTTTAGGGCGCATCGACCAGGGTTGATCATTCACCTGCACGATGATCTGACCTCATGCTCACGACCCCACCAGCCCAACTCACCGATCACGTCCAGACGGGCGTCGGCCTCGGCGTCTCCCTCCGAGTTGGAGATGAGCGCCCGGTACTGGCCAGAGTCCTCGGGCCGACAGCTGTCGAACTGCAGGCCGAACGTGCCGTCGGCCAGCTGGTAGGGCCGCACGCGGCCGTCCCCGGCCAGCGGCTGGCCGTCCCGCAGCCACGTGATGGTCGGCGGCGGGTAGCCGGACACCTTGCCCTCGATGCGCGCCGGGTAGTCCTCGACGGCGCGCACCGGTCGGAACGTGTCCTGCATCAGCGGCTTCTTGTGTGGAGCTGTGGGGGGGGGGGTAAGTCAGCTGGGTTGGGAGGTGGGCGTTATGCGCAGCTGGTGTGATGAAGTGCGGGCATGTCGAGTGGTAATGGATGATCGAGTGGTGATACCTACGAACAAGAACACAAAAAAAAAAAAAAAAAAAAAAAAAAATGTGTTGAAAAAAAAAAAAAAATTATGAACACTCAGAAACGTTTCCATTGACACGCCACAGCAACACATTGCCCCAGTGGTAGTTCATTCAATCCAATTAAAGAACATCAACGACATGTTCCAATAAATGTCCACTGTACAGAGGGAGTGCAATAAAAATACAGCTATCAATCAATCCCAAAAGGCATGGACGCGTTTCTAGTAACAGGCCACGACATTCTTTTACATGATGAGCGTGAGAAATTAAGCCATAAATAGTTTTCAACTGGTATGACAAAAACACCACGATCAATTTGTATCACATGAGAACATGAGGATGTCCAGTAACGTTTCAGAAATGTCAGAAGGCGTGTTCATCTGGCCTCCTCATCACAAAACAAATTAGCTGGAAGCGCCGTGAATAAGGTCAAGGCCACCGCCAAGCATAAAACAGCACAGATAACTCCGGACTCAACCACCGATCCGCCAACGACCGATCACACGTGTCTGAAAGCGTTGGCAGCCGGTCACATCGCAAGACTGAGGAAAACCGACACCAACGCCTCACGCAGCAGCAGGCTATGGAAGAACGTGTGAATTGTTGACAGCGAGTGGGAGTATCATGCTCGCATCCATATTGCCCGTATGTGCATCATGTGGGACAGGCATATTGTATTTTGCTTCAAAAGATAATCAGGTGGCGATAGCTTGCCAACGAGAAATACTCAACTGCCAGTGCATATCATTAACAAACTTTGCTAAGAAGATGGGGAAATGCGGATAAAAGAACATTATAATTGTTTGAACGAACATCACTGGCTCTATGAAACAACCGAGAGAATGAAACACCGTATAGAAACATGGGAGGATACTCGCCTGGGGGGACGCCATTGAGTGATAATAGTTTCGAGGGGGAGAGGTGCACTCAACAGGTCCGTGGAAGGTGGCTTTTCCACTCAGAGGAGCGCCTTGGCGTGAAAATAAAACATAAGCGGGGCGGGGAAGCATACTCGAGATTCCCAAAAGGGCTGCCGCCCTCCCACGGGGATGGGGCACATCTCTCCCGCGCTGTTCCTCCGTCTGGATTCTCTCCTATAGGGAGCCAGTCACCTGCGTACACTCCCAGGCCAACTGTGAAATGAAGCATTTCAGTCAAATCACACACTTGTCCTGGATAGATTCCAACGAAGAGTGCGTCGTCACTGCGTGAGAAGAAATATGCGACCTTCGATATACCAGGAGGTGCTGTGTTTACATCAAAAGTAACTTCAAGGATTATACTGTATTTACTCAAATATATTAATGTATATTGGAGGTCGTATGTTTCTTCTCACGCAATGTCTAAAACCCAGGAGCATCTGAGAGCCATTCTTCGTTGTATTAAACAGTGCGTCGTCACGTTATTGTCAACGGCACACGGCGATGGTACAAGCTTCAGGTGTGCGGGCGGCCACCGCCGCTGGCGGGGTTGATAAGAACGCTTCGAGTGCACTTACCGTAAGTCACCTTACAGGTCGGACTTAAATACTCTGAAATCACAGTTGCCACACTGACTCTCGGTTCACGCTCTCGCCACACACGTCCGATGCACGACGCATGAGTTTGGCTTCACGGTGGTACATCGAGGTTAGCGTGAAGAACGATTACGACAACTAGAAATACTGCGAAAAGGAGACCCGAACGGTGGTCCATGCAAGCACGAAGAGAAGGCGACAGGGAAAAGTGAAAACAACTACATGTCTAGAACATGACGAGGGAGAGGACGTGACAAATGCTATGTGTTTAGTTACAACGAACCAGCTGATGGTCAGACAACAGGTGTGAAACACATGCTACACTTAGACACGTACTTACGGCCGAAGCCATGCCAGTACGAAGGGAAAAACTATAGTGCCTATAACAAAACAAGCCTAAACGAAATCATGTGATTCGACAATTGCCGCATGCAGCGTCTGAAAGGCCAAAAACGAAACCTTGGTGCAATTCCTTGCCAATGTAAACATTGTAGACATAAATATCCAGAGGATATAGAGAAGCCGAACGAAACAAGCCGATGCGCTCCACTAACAACCCAGCAGTTAACATCAACCCTCGAAAATAGCCGGGGAGCACCGTCTCACTACCACGCCTCCAGTCGGTGTCGCACTCACGCTCGATGGTGACGTCGGCGTCCATGGTGACGTCACCGAGGTCGTTGACCGCCATCACCGAGTAGGTGCCGGCGTCCTCGGGCGTGGCCTTCTCGATCTCGACGATGGTGGTGCCCTGCGGCGTGGTGGTGATGGAGACGCGCTCCGAGCCGTGCAGCGGCCGGCCGTTCTTCAGCCTGCCGGCGAGCGTCAGCGGCGCGGTCAGCGGGGCGAGGATGGCCGAGTGGTTAAGGTGCCGGGCTCTGGGTGCCGAAGGTCCCGGGTTCGACACTCGCGCCGCCCGGGACATTTCCCAATCCCGCGGCCCACCGGCGGAACAGTGTGGGCGGCGCCATTAGCCGCGAATGTAAATAGGGTGCACCGTGAACCACCCGATAAACAGCGGGTGCGCGGTGAGCGGGGCGGGGCGGGGCGGGCGGCGCGCGCCGGACGACCCGCGGCGGTAGGGACGGAATAGCGCGCGAACTCCCAACCGACGGGATGGTAATGCCGAGTTGAGCTTCGGCGGCCTGCCGCCAGGTGGTGACACCGGCAGTGTCTGAGATGTGGATGGCGCAGCGTGTCTCCGAGGCTGGGCGTTGGTTATTAGAGTTCAGGGGCGCATCGACTACATCGGTCATGCAGCGCCCGTAATATCGTCAGTGAAACGGTGAAGAGGCTGGGCGTTCGCTGGGTGTGACGTCTACAAAGCGGTGTTGAAGCTTGTCAAGTTGGCTAGAGAAGCTCACGGCCGGCAGTGCTGCGAAACCGATGCAATGATTCGAGCACAGGAGCATACGATACAAGCCGCACTTGTTAGGACGCCATCAGGCGCATCTCTGCTTCCGCTGAGGGCCGACACTGGCTGCAAAATCACCAAGAATTCCAGGGCGGGTTTTGCAGACCTGGATATCCATGCAGGGAGACGTATGGGTTATGCAGACATATCAGGAGCAACCTGCCGCCGCTGAGAACAGCCGCCATGTGAACAGACAGCCACCATGAACAGCCGCCATGTGAACAGACAGCCACCATGAACGGCCGCCATGTGAGCAGACAGCCACCATGAACAGCCGCCATGTGAGCAGACAGCCACCATGAACAGCCGCCATGTGAACAGACAGCCACCATGAACGGCCGCCATGTGAACAGACAGCCACCACGAGGTGTACACACCGCAGATAAGTACCGCAGACTACTGCACAACTAGCCAGGTACGCCGGACAGCAGCTCACCATTTGAGCACGGGCCGCGGGTAGCCGATGACCTTGGTCTCCAGCTTGAGCGGCTTGCCCTCGGTGACCTGCACGTCCGCTAGCGTCGTGTCGAACCGCGGCTTCCTGGGCACGCCTGTCGAAGCCAAGGTCCGCTCAGAGTCGCCCAGAGTCGCCGATGGTGCTCAGAGCCTCAGAGTCCCCGATGGTGGCATTGCTCGGCGTGCACAACACAAATCCTGAACGCTTTTTGTGGACACTTGGACAGTAACAGCTGAGTTCAGACAAACACCAAGCAAAAATAATGCAAATGCACCCGCACAGTCAGCAATATCCAGTGTCAACAGGGAGGAGAGCACTGCAGCGCTGGTCTCGTCACCGATGCGCACAGAGGGCGCAAGCGCACAATACCAAGTTGTGCGGAGATAGACACGCAAGGCAAATGAGTGGAAGGCGAACTGAATTCAGCAGACCACACACAGCAGACAGACACATGAACAGCAAGTCTGCTCGGAGTGGCGGGAGCCAGTGCAGCCGCGAACCTGTCGACAACTAGTGAAAGACATTGCGATACGCAATGTCCAGTGGGTCTAGTGGATAACATTGGGGGGGGGGGGTTTAGGGGCGCATCGAGTACGTCTAGCGGGTAGCATGCTGGTCGGCAGCAGCACCACGGCTGCAACAGCATCCCTGTCTACGAGGGAATATGCCTGGTCGATGACATGAACGGGGCTGTGTTATAGCAGATTACAGGTGGATTGCAAGCAGTGTTTTAGCCAGACTGCAGACAGAGTATCAGTTGACTTACAGCAAGGAGTAAACAGAGTATAAGTCGTGCTACAGCGACGGAGTATCAGCCGTGTTTCATCAGAGTGCAGGCGGAGTAATAGCCGGGTCATAATGGAGTACAGCCGGAGTACCAGTCGTGCCACAACAGAGTACAGCCGGAGTACCAGTCGTGTCACAACACAGACAGGCGGAGTGCTAGACGTATTGCGACAACGTACAGACGGGGTACCATCCACGTCACAACACAGACAGGCGGAGTGCTAGACGTTTTACCGCAGAGTACAGCCGGAGTGCCGTCCGTGCTACAGCAGAGTGCACGCCGAGCAACGACCGCGCTACAAGCGAGTACGACCGGCGCAGCTCGTACAAGCGAGTACGGCCAGCGCAGCTCCTACAAGCGAGTACGGTCGGCGCAGCTCCTACAAGCGAGTACGGCTGGCGCAGCTCCCATAAGCGAGTACGGCCGGCGCAGCTCGTACAAGCGAGTACGGCTAGCGCAGCTCCTACAAGCGAGTACGGCCGGACCGGCTCCCACAATCGAGTACGACCATACAGGTGAATACGGCCTCCAAAACGCGAGTACGGCCTCCCATAAGCGAGTACAGTCCCTCCCATACGCGAGTACAGCCCCTCCCATAAGCGAGTACAGCGGACGCGGCTCTCACGGTCGACGGTGACGGCCGACTCGGTGCAGGCCTCGCCGTTGCCGTTGGTGGCGACCAGGCGGTAGCGGCCGGCGTCCTCTGGCCGCAGGTCGTCCACGGTGAGCCGCACGGTGCCGTCGTCCAGCCGCTGCACGCGCACGCGGTCCGACAGCTCGATCGGCCGACCGTCCTTCAGCCTGCCGGCCGGCGGTGCGGTCGAGGTCAGCGTCGGCGTTGGTTGGTTATTGGTTGGTTATTAGTCTTCACGACACATCGACCGTCGGGTCATATGGCGTCGGCAATCTCTCATGCCGGTTGGTCGCGGGCGAAGAGTGGCGGCAGGTGAGACTCGAACCCACAACCTTTCGATTGTGCGACGAGCAACTTACCCCTGTCGCGGCACGCGGTCGTCTGTGTG
Organism: Imbricaverruca yamaguchii; assembly: GCA_034440575.1. Lineage (NCBI taxonomy): Eukaryota > Metazoa > Arthropoda > Thecostraca > Neoverrucidae > Imbricaverruca > Imbricaverruca yamaguchii. The sequence continues at coordinate 824,812 of JAOTOL010001629.1, forward strand.
TCGGGTTTGCTTGCCTGTGTGTCTCGTGTGTGATCACTATCGGTGGCGTCCGTGGCGACGGGTGGAGTGGTCGTGTCCTAATCAGTTACAACTCATCAGATATTTAGCGGCTTGGTCCACACATGTCGGATACAATACGAGACGTCGATGTCAGATACAGTCGGGCACAATTGCTCGATGCTACACCGGTGACCGCAACGCAATCAACGGAAATGTGATGATCTCACACTCCGCTGCGTTTCATGTTGCTAAATCGAGGAGTACTACGCTGCATGGCCACCACATACAGGGTATTGCCATCATCGAATTTGTCACGTTTTCACGCTCTTGTTTTGGCGGATGTGTTTAAACCACTAATGAAACATCCTGATATTGCAATATTAAACCATAGAATAAACACTGTATGGGAGCTTGCTTCGCATCTCCGTGAACGAAGTTTTGATATCGTCACTTCACTTTGCATTAACTGCGCCGGGGAATCCGTCGATTGCAACAACAGCCACGCGGCTCTTCATTTCAGATGTCGAAATGTCCGAAATTCCACACAAATGATGCAAACAGTACCCACGTCCTCAATTACAATCTAATTGCATGTCCGTTATACGTCGCGTCAGATTTAAGCGCCCTAGCCAGATTTCAGGACGTCTGGTGACACAGTCCTCTGGACAAAAAGCCAGTGCCGAGACACTACACTAATTCCGGCTTGGAAACCATGACAAAAAAATCAATCGACTGAGACCAAACTAATAACTGCCAAGATTTCAGAGTGAATGTACTTCATTTTTGTGATCTCGTCGTTGTTTCGAATATCGTGACGGGAGCGTCATTTAATAAAAGTACACCTACGTCATGCCGGGACCCAGGAATATCACCAATGGACATCCAAGTATCACCGGAGCTAATCGCCACACAGGGCTGGTGAGTGTAAACATCGAGCGACACGATCAAGTAAAACATTCAACACGATACCTCAGGGCAGTATTGCATCCGCGTATCTCTGCGTTGGGTATCTCGCATCTCTGGGGAACTTAGGACCTGACACCTCACTGGGGCATTCGAGGGATGGCTAACCCCAGCAGGGCACCTCCGTGTTGAGCATCTCTGGGGAACGTAGAACCTGACACGTCACACGAGAGGTGACCTCAGCAGATTATCTCCATGTTGAGCATCTCTGGGGAGCGTAGGGCCTGACACCTCACTGAGGCGGTCGAGGGAGAGGCGACCCCAGCAGGCCATCTCCATGTTGAGCATCTCTGGGGAATGTCGGACCTGACACCTCACTGAAGCGGCAGAGGGAGAGGCGACCTCAGGTGACCTCAGGTGACTGTCGGGCCTGACACCTCGCCAAGGCGGTAGAGGGAGAGGCGACCTCACCAGGATATCTCGGGCTCCGGACTGCCGTCGGCCTGGGCCTCCAGCACCAGCGTGTCGCCCTCCTCCTTCTTGGTGAACGTGGCCAGCCGGGAGCCGATCACAGGTGGCAGCACCTGTTCCGTGACCGTGCACGAGCTCTCCGCCGAGCCCACGCAGCTGATGGCGACCACGCGGTACTGACGGTCAGACACAGATGGCAGTTGTAGTGGCAGTCGGTGGTGCTGGTGATCAGTGCAGATTAAACTCATCGGCTGACGCTGGCTCAAAGTCGACAGTCGCGACGTCGTGGAATTCCGGAATTCTGACCTTCGATGATCACAGTGGTTGGTTGGTTATTGGTTTTACGACACATCGACCGTTGAGTCATGCAGCGTCGCCAATCTCTCCCGCCGATTGGTCGCGGGCGAAGAGTAGCGACAGGTGAGATTCGAACCCACAACCTTTCGATTGTGAGACGAGCGACTCACCCCTAGGCTACTCGTCCCCGATGATCACAGTGGCATCAGTGTGACACGGTAAATCGTCTCTGTAACCACACCACTGAGATTATTCCTTAGCTGTAGAATACGCTCCTTCAGTAACGCCAACAAACCGGCTTGTTGTGGCTCTACTTCAATCAATAGCCCTGACCCATCACATTTGTGTGTACAATATGCACTATCCTATTCGTGTGTACTATCTGTATCATGACATCAGAGTGCAGTGTCTGTACCATCACATTAGTCGGTGGAGGCTGGTTGCACTGCACGAAGCCGGCAGATGTGTATCTGCTCTCACCCCTCTATAATCGGGTGAGGTGGCCTGTTCCACCTGGTAGCGGCACGTCTGCTCTCACCTCTCCATAGTCGGGCGAAGCCGGCAGAGGTGTGTCTGTTCTCACTTCTCCATAGTCGGACGAAGCCAGCAGAGGTACATCTGCTCTCACCTCGCCGTAGTCGGGTGGGGTTGGCAGAGGTACGTCTGCTCTCACTTCTCCATAGTAGGAGGAAACTGGTAGAGGTGGGTTTGGTCTCACCTCTCCGTAGTCGGGCGAGGTGGCCTCCTCCACCTGGTAGCGGTACGTCTGCTCGTCGGGCCGCTCGACGGTCAGCGGCTGGCCGTCCTTGAACCAGGTAACCTCGGGCACCGGCAGGCCCGTCACCACCACCTCCAGCAGCAGCGGCTGGCTCATCCGGGCGCCAGTGTTCAGCAGACGCTTCTTGAAGGTGGGCAGCGCCGCTGTGGCAGTTCAGTCTCCGTCACGCAGCACGAAAGGCATGACATGGATGTGCGAAGCACACGCAGGCCGTCTGGCACCTGGCAGGACGTCTGACACCTGCGCAGGACGTCTGACACCTGGCAGGACGTCTGACACCTGAGCAGGACGTCTGACACCTGGCAGGACGTCTGACACCTGCGCAGGACGTCTGACACCTGCGCAGGACGTCTGACACCTGACAGACGTCTGACACCTGCGCAGGACGTCTGACACCTGGCAGGACGTCTGACACCTGCGCAGGACGTCTGACACCTGCGCAGGACGTCTGACACCTGACAGGACGTCTGACACCTGCGCAGGACGTCTGACACCCAGGACGTCTGACACCTGCGCAGGACGTCTGACACCTGACAGAACGTCCGACACCTGCGCAGTACGTCTGACACTTGCGCAGGACGTCTGACACCTGACAAGACGTCTGACACCTGTCGGGACGTCCAACACCTGAGCCGGGCGCGGGCACACCCCATGCCACGAATCGAGAACAGGAACGCCACTTAGTGAACGTTTCCTCTGAGAGCACACAGCCCAGTCGGATTGACACAGTCTCACTATTTCGCAACACACACATGACGTCGGAAGTGTGCACTCACTCCTGAGCAGGAGGACGCCGTTGGAGGTGGTCTCGCCCTGCGGGTTGTCGGCCACCACGCTGTAGACGCCGCCGTCGCGCATGCCGACCGCGCGCACCGACAGCGACGTCTCCGTGCAGAGGTCGTTGGTCTCGATGGTGACGTTGTCGGACGGTCTGACGTCGCCCCTGTCGTGCTGCCTGCGGGCAGGCCGGGGGCGAGGTGGGCGTCACCGGACGGGAGGGCAGAACGTGACGGGGGCGGGCCGGGGGCGAGGTGGGCGTTACCGGACGGGAGGGCAGAACGTGACGGGGGGGGCGGGGGCGAGGGGGCGCCCGGCGGGGGGGAGGGGAGGGGGGGGCGGGGGCGGGTGGGCGTCACCGGACGGGAGGGCAGAACGTGACGGGGGCGGGCCGGGGGCGAGGTGGGCGTCACGTGACGGGAGGGCAGAACGTGACGGGGGCGGGCCGGGGGCGAGGTGGGCGTCACCGGACGGGAGGGGCGTGAGGGGGCGGCGGGGGCGGGCCGGGGGCGAGGTGGGCGTTACGTGACGGGAGGGCAGAACGTGACGGGGGGCGGGCCGGGGGCGAGGTGGGCGTCACCGGACGGGAGGGCAGAACGTGACGGGGGCGGGCCGGGGGCGAGGTGGGCGTTACGGGACGGGAGGGCAGAACGTGACGGGGGCGGGCCGGGGGCGAGGTGGGCGTCACCGGACGGGAGGGCAGAACGTGACGTCGACTTGGAAGTCCCATCACCCAACTCGATTCGGAGCGGTGGGGATCGATCCGTCTCGAATTCTAATCAAACGACAATCGAAATGGCGATTCCAACCCGTTTGGAAAATATGATTTGTTACAGCGAGCAGAACAACATATTCGATACAGTCCCAAACTAACTCCAAACTTGGAAAGAATTGGCAACATGACATCCAATCTGATAATCCAATTAAGCTTTGGATGTTACATTATTATTCAGTGTAAGGTGCAGAAATTAGTCTTGAGATCAGGCGATGGGAAAGACGCGTAGGCCACTCGGGTCGCAGCCGTGTTAAAGCCATTGCACTATGTGGAATGATATACACTTTGAACTGAAGACATTCTCAATGCTACCGGAGCAGCTGCGCAACCCGCATTAACAGCTAAGCCCATGTTCATAGACCACTGCGACGATAATCCGTCATTGACGTGATGATAGGTGGAGAGTGCCAGTAGTGGTGTCAGTGTCAGTAGTGGTAGTGGAGAGTGAAGTCAGACATTGTCGTCGCCAGAATGACCGAGAACATCGCCATCGAGTGTTGGCCGACTGAGCCCTGGCGGTGGCAGCACGCACCACTTGAGCCTGCACTTGGGGTTGGCCTTGATGGTGGCGTGGAAGACGGCCGGCTCGCCGGGAATGACGGCGATCTCGCGCAGGCCGAAGATCTCCGGCTTGAACAGCACCTCCAGGCGCGCCTGCCAGCACAGATGATCACGTCAGACACCGCAGTCACATATAACCACGTCAGACTACAGACACATATAGCCACGTCAGACTGCAGACACGTATAGCCACGTCAGACACCGCAGACACAGATGATCACGTCAGACACCGCAGACACAGATGTTCGACGTCAGACACCGCAGACACATATAGTAAGCAACACATACGTAATACCGAAGACATATACATAGCCACATCAGGCTGCAAACACAGATAACCACGTCAGACTGCAGACACAGATAATCACGCCGAACTGCAGATGCAGACAACAACGCCAAACTGCGTAAATACGAGTCCGACTGCACGACTATAAAAGCTGCGGACAATCAACACATAAGGGATTGCGCGACACCAGAGCCGATTTCCATGCACACGTACGACTTAATACACAGTCAGGCTGATTAATGGGCGCTGCATGACCTCTGCAGTCGATGTGCCCCTAAACCCCAATAACCAACCAACCAAGCACTGGCTCATATTTAACCTAAGCAGCCTCCTGTCCCACTACCTCGTCGCTTAGGTTGCTAAGGCGCTCCCGCTCACCACCGCCGTTAGTCATTCCCTTCCGTCGGCAGCGGCAAATATCAAGCATTCCGAAACCGATTCTGGGACAGAGTACCACAAACACTCACCTTGAAGTGTTCTTTGCACATGGAAGAGTTATCTCTGAGGCCTGCTGATGTCAGCCAGGTGTTGCCGTCGAATGGACTGTCACACGTTGGTTGGTTATTGGTTTTACGACACGTCGACCGTTGAGTCATGTAGCGTCGCCAATCTCTCACGCCGACTGGCCGCGGGCGACGAGCAGCGACAGGTGAGGCTCGAACCCACAACCTGTCGATTGTAAGACTGGCAACTTACCCCTAGACCACTCATCCCCGACGTCATACGTCGAGCGACGTTCTGAGAGCACGACAGAAGGCGATCGTCTCGACCCACCTGCTCCTCGGTCTGGCCGTGCTGGTTGGCGGCGCGGCACGTGTAGGTGCCGTCGTCGTCGTCGGAGGTGCGCCGGATCTTGAGCGTGTAGACGCACGAGTCGACGTCCTGCGTCATCATGACGTTGGTGTCGGGCGCCAGCTCGACGCCGTCCTTGAACCTGCGGCGGCCCGGACGAGTGGTGACGTCAGACGTCAGACGTCAGACGTCGGACAGCTGCCGCCGCAGTCGGCGCAGCGCGCGGGCCCGGCCGGCGCCGCGCGCGACGGCTGGAAACTCGACGGTCCGAGAAAGCCGTGAGTGAAAATATGTACTTGAAAAATGGAAAAATGGAATTGGAAACTTGTGAAAAGTGGAAACTCGACGGTCGGAGACAGCCGTGATTGAAAATGCGAACTTGAAAAATGGAAACATGGAATTGGAAACTTGTGAAAAGTGGAAACTTGACGGTCGGAGAAAGCCGTGATGGATTTGAGGCTGCCAAACTGTTACTGTGCGGAGAGGAACTTCGCCAGAATGGGATAACGTTTCGAAACCCATGCACCACAAGTGATACCGTGCATTCCATGCATTATCTCCGCCGATAAAGTATAGTTCGGACACCTGTCCTACCCATAGCACGCCCAAAGGCGTGATCAAAATATCAAATATCGTAATCAAAATATGCATCGGCATACGGCAACTGCAGAGCCCATGATCTTATGCAAATGCAACTTTTAAAAAAGAAGGTGTTTAGTCATGATATATAATGCTTCCCAAGAACAGGTGGAATGATATGAAAATATTGGTCGAAAAGAATCGTGTCCGGACAACTTGAGGCCTAAATTGATCACACACAACCTAAGCAGCAAACTGCATTCCATATGACAAGGCAAATGCACGAACCAATTGCATCATTAGTGCAATATATAAAGACCAAACACACTTCTTCAGGGAGTGAATCATGTAAGGAGTGAATCATGAACACTTTTCGGATCGCTGTAAAGATTGGTTATCGCAACTTACATCAGGCGGTACATTAATTCGCAACCGAGTTCATCAGGGGATATGGCACCGTAGATATCGGGTACGAGTGGAGGCCAGTGATACATAATTATTCAAGACGTCGGGTGGAATATTCTACTTTCTGAACACTGAAGCACAGCGGAAGCACACTGAACACAGCACTGCTATTGCTAACGTCAATATAGGTAGCCCTATATTATGTATCTCAAAACAAAACAAAAGCAAATGCAAGCACACCATTGTCTCTCAAAATTGAGCTTGAAGAGCTTTGAATATATTTAGAATAATATTGCTTCAATAGCAAATGCAGACATCCTACTGTACTCATTTCGACATCTCGCACCTGACGAAAATGCATTACATTAACACTGATGGAGGCCGAAGGTCAGACACTTAGTTGGTTGGTCATTAGTTTTACGACACATCGACCGTCGAGTAATGTAGCGCCGCCCATCCCTCACGCCGATTGACCGCAGGCGAAGAGCACCGACAGGCGAGACTCGATCCCACAACCTTTCGATTGCGAGATGGGCAACTTACCCCTAGACTACTTGTCCCCGAAAGGTCAGACACCTACGTCTGATAGACTGAAAGGACAGACACACTGCGCTGTTCGACACACAGCCGCCACTGCTCACCACTGGACGTCCGGCTGGGGAATGCCGCGAATCTCGACGCTCATCACCGTCTCCTCGCCCTTCTTCTTCACGTTGTCCACCAGGTGGGTGAAGAAGTGCGGCCCCGTCAGCTCGCTGAGAGCTGCCGAACGCGTGACTCGGTTTGTGACGGTCTGACCGGTCGGGAGTTGGCGAACAGAGTTGGCGGCGAGTCCAATCGACAGAAGCCACCAAAGACGGACCTCGAGACAGAACCACAGTCCGAGGACTGTGGTCGGCGGCGAACCACGCAATATTCTGGCCGACAGGCGTCGAAAAGCAGACAACCACGGGACAACTTGCTTACTGTGGTGGCTGCTCATTGAGCCTGGAACGTGCCATCCCCAAAACAGCAGCACCAAGCCCTCCGAAGATCAGCCTTTCAACTACACATGATGCTAAAGTTTAGCGACAAAGTGCGTCCACCATGCTGAAGTTCCGTGGTTGTTAACTACGAGAAATTCAGCTTAATATCAACCACATATCTTAACGTAATCCATGCTACTATATTTGTAGGTCAAGTGGATCAATCTTAACATGTTCACATCATAAACCAGACTGATCCCGCATACGCTTTAGCTAAATTGTACCTTTCCTCTGCGATGATATTTAATTACCTTAGCAAGTGACATAGAACATCAAATGAAAACCAAAATGCCAACCAACTCTTGCACCGATAAACCAGCAAGTTACATGTTGCATCTTCGAATGGAGTACTTTGAGAATGCTCACACAAACATACCCGGAATGAAATGCCAACCGGTGAAAGCTCGTGGGGTGGGTTGCAGATCCCACACGAGAATCAACTCCCACCATCTAGTCCCCCATATCATCCGTCCTGGTTATGTAGCTTTTACATTTACAAATCAGGGGGCTTTAGGGCGCCTCGACCAGAATTGATCATTCGCGTATCTACAAATCAGACTCACGCTTGACGATGAGCTTGCACTGCTCGCAGACCTCGCCCATGCGGTTCTTGAGCGTGAGCTTGTAGGTGCCGGCGTCCTCGTAGCGGACGCGCGGGATGATGAGCCGGTACCGGTGGCTGTCCTGCTGGATGATGTAGTTCTCCGACGAGTGGATCTCCTCTCCGTCCATGAACCTGCCCGGTCAGTTGTCCGGGTGACACGAGTCGCGAGATACTAGTTGGACGTCAGGCGGTGGGGCAGACTATGTACACTTGCAGCATGTATGGGCAATACATCGTGCTGCTTGTGCGCCGAATAAAAGTATAACTATTTATTGCTTCGCATCTCACTACTAGAAGTCTTTCTACTGAATCAGCCAAATAACCGGAAAACCTTCGATGATCGGAAACCGCTTTACGGCACCAATTCTGATATCGTACACCGACTCACATCGAACTCAACGATGCGATGGAAATATCGCTTCCGGCTGAAAATACGATTGATAGCTTACGATTAGTTAGTGTTGCCAGCAGATAAATGCGATGTGGAATGCAGTATTCCACATCGTACCAACAAAATCCTTTCCTGGCTCAACTAATCGATGCGACACTGCTGGTGCCTCGTTGGTGTACTGACCAGTGGGGCTCGGGGATGGGATTGCCATATCCCTGGATGGTGAGAATCTTGTTCTCGGCGATGTATGTGATCAAGTCGGTGAACTTCGTGAGAATCTGAGGCAGAGCTGAAACACCGTCCCAAAGCTGGATTACGACTGCTTGAAATGTTCCAAGATCAAGCACACAGACAGAAGTGCCTATTTTACGTGGATCGTTTAGAAAGGCATCCTATGCCAAAAAAGCGTTTTTAGCTACAGTTGGAGGGGTATTACACCATATGCTTACCGACATTGTAGTTATCCTGAAACAAACAAATCACCTAGAACAGGGCTTGTGACCATTCGCCAATTTCGTGCGGATGGCAAGAGGTATTTTTAAGTCATTTTTGTTCATGAAAAGCTGTAGTAGATTAATCTGCTTTAAAATGTTACGGTGCAATTGTTTCTGTCAGAACACTCATAAGATGTGCCCATGATCAAACCTATCACGAATGATCCAGCCTTCCAGACTGCATGCAGGCACAGACACTAGATCTTGCTGTGATGATGCTAAACAAGTAACCCACAAGAATGCTAAAAATATGACATATCATATGCATATCAATATCACACGATACCATATGCCACATGATAACTATATACCAGCAAGGAGATTACACACATCGCATATCTACCAGCCTTCAGACAGTGACATACGCGGTTTGTTTTAGGCACAAACCGCGACAAAACCTAGGCAAAAACCGCAGCTTGTATAATTAAAACGTACGCTGTGTGTGAACTCACCTCAGCCGAGTGGACGTGTGAAGTTAGCTGCCCGATCGAAACACAAAAGATATGTTAGTGTTTGCAGCACACACAGCATGCGGAACAATGTTACAGGAGAGAATAGGACTGGCTCAAGGTCGTTTGAAGTCTGAAAAACGCGGCCGATCTGAAAAGAACACGCCTGCGCAGGCTGTTGTCAGATTACATCACTCCATGACAGGTGCAGAAAGAAGACGGCCTCAAACTCGGCGAATGGTGCGCTCCAGTACCAAACAATGTGTTCGCTGCGAGTCAGTTCATCATCAGTTCAAACAGTGCATATCAATAGTCACAAGCGGAAGTGAGCGCCCAGCACAGTGCGAGGTGAGATCCAGCGCGATCACAGCGAAACCAACTGAAAATATGTCTCGTGCCGCAGCGCCGCCACGCCTGTCGAGCAGCAGCGCCTGCTGCTGCTCGACAGCCTCGGGCAGCAGCGCGGGCAGCCCGAGCCCCGCATCGAAGCGCGCCTGCCGGCGGCAGGGCGGCGCCTCGGCTCACCTAGTTCCCCGTCGGCCTGAACGGGAGCGCGCGGCTGCGACGGCCAGAGCGTGAGCCAGCCGCCGCCGGGCCGGCACAGCTCGGCGACGATGTCGGCCGGCGTCTTGCGCGGCGAGCTGGCCGCCAGCACCCAGTGCGCCGCCGGCAGTCGGAAGCCCCTCTCGGTGCTGAGGTCGCCGACGAGCAGGGTGCGCAGCCGCGGCAGCGGGCCCAGCGTGCGCGAGCCCCACGGGCTGTGCAGGCCGGCGTGCGGCCCGCTGGCCAGCACGACGTCCTGCGGCATGCGGTAGCCGAAGAGCTGGAAGGCGGCCGGCTCGTCGGCGGGCCACCCGCGCAGCGAGACGTCGCCGAACATGAACTGGGCGTCGGCCGGCGAGTCGGCGCCGCCGTCCGCCGGCGCGCGCCGGCCGAGGATCACGTAGTCGACCGGCCGGTAGCTGCGCGAGGTGGAGGCGACGCGCTCGTGCAGGATCGCGTGCCCGATGATGTCGAAGCCGCGCGCGGCCAGGTCGCCGCCTCTGCCCGCCTGGTCGCCGGCAGGGAGTCGGTAGCCGTACACCTCGTAGCGCACTGGACGAAGATCCCGGGTGGTGACGTCCGGGACCGTGATGTGCCCCAGGAGGGTGTAGTCGTGAGGTCCCTCCGGTGGCTGACTGACGCTGTGTGGCGGGATGGAGTCGTGTTTTGATTTCAAGCCGTACACATTGAAGCCGAGACGGTGGTACCGCGGCTGATAGCACTCGTCCATGTAGTCGAATATCACATAGCCATAGATGTCGTAATCTATCGGTTCCCGATCCACTCCCCAGGGACGGTACAGCGGTTGATCTTGTTCGTCATGATACGGAGACCGGTAAGTCGGGCGGTCGACATGCCGCAATCCTGCATCAAATCCATCATATCCATCATAATGACGCTTGATCAGCTCACCGTCATCACGGGGTGTTTTCCATGGACTTGGAAGACTGGCGTATGGTCCACTGCCAGTGACCAGATCCCGCGACATCGGGCGACCTTGGAGATCGAATTCTGACGGTCTGTCTGATGGTCCAGTCGGCCAATCATGCAGCTTCATGCGACCCTGCATGCCTTCCCGGTCTCCAGTGGGAATCGGGGACCGATCGTCAACTGGGACACGACGGCCAAAGATGACGTAGTCTACGGGACGATACCCAGGAGACTTGGCACTCTCCCTGTCGTGCAATACAGCATGGCCACCAATGTCGAAGTCATCCGGTTTGAGACCTGGTCTGCTGAACGCGTCACCGTCAACTGGTCTCCGATACCCGTATATTTCATATCGCATGGGCTGATACCCTGGGGCCCTTGCTCCCATCATGGTCGGGAATGGTGCACGTACCCTAGCAGAGTATACTCACCAGGGCCTCCAATCTCGTGGCTGTCCCCACGAGGAACAAACTTCGGACCATACATTTGGTCACCAGGACGACGCCTGGGTTCCTTTCTTCCCTCCGGCTTGGTTCCGTATACATCGAAACCGATACGCTGGTACTCTGGCTTCTTTCCCTGCTCCGGAATATCGAGGATAACATAGCCATACACGTCATGATCTCTAGGTTGCCGTTCCGGCTGCTTTAGTCCACGGGACGCACTTTCTGGTCTGTCCAAATATGGAGACTGGTAAGGTGGCCTCTTATGATCGAATAATTCTTGACCCTTAGTATCGTAGTCTGCAGGAGGACGGTCCGGCCTTTCGTCATCATGAGGCGTCTTCTTCCACGGACTTGGAAGACTGGCGTATGGTCCACTGCCAGTGACCAGATCCCGCGACATCGGGCGACCTTGGAGATCGAATTCTGACGGTCTGTCTGTTGGTCCAGTCGGCCAATCATGCAGCTTCATGTGACCCTGCATCCCATCCCGGTCTCCAGTAGGAATCGGGGACCGATCGTCAACTGGGACACGGCGGCCAAAGATGACGTAGTCTACGGGACGATACCCAGGAGACTTGGCACTCTCCCTGTCGTGCAATACAGCATGGCCACCGATGTCGAAGTCGTCCGGTTTGAGACCTGGTCTGCTGAACGCGTCACCGTCAACTGGTCTCCGATACCCGTATATCTCATATCGTATGGGCTGGTACCCCGAGCCCTTGCTCCCATCATGGTCGGGAATGGTTACGTACCCTAGCAGAGTATATTCACCAGGACCTCCAATGTCATAACTGCCTCCACGTGGAACAAACTTCGGACCATACTTTTGGTCCCCAGGACGACGTCTTGCTTCCTTTCTTCCCTCTGGTAATGGCTTGGTTCCGATAACATCGAAACCCATGCGGTAGTAATTGGGCTCATTTCCCTTCTCCGGAATATCGAGAATAACATAACCATAGACATCATGATCTGTAGGCTTCTGTTCTGGCCGCTTCAGTCCCGGAGACACATCCTCGTGTCGGTCCAAGTACGGGGACTGGTAAGGTTGCTTCTCATAATCCGGTAACCTTGGACCCTTGGTATCGTAGTCTGCAGGATGACGGTCTGGCCTTTCGTCATCATGAGGCGTCTTCTTCCACGGACTTGGAAGACTGGCGTATGGTCCACTGCCAGTAACCAGATCCCGTGACATCGGACGACCTTGGAGATCGAATTCTGACGGTCTGTCTGTTGGTCCAGTCGGCCAATCATGCAGTTTCATGTGGCCCTGCATCCCATCCCGGTCACCAGTGGGAATCGGGGACCGATCGTCAACTGGGACACGGCGTCCAAAGATGACGTAGTCTACGGGACGATACCCAGGAGTCTTGGCACTCTCCCTGTCGTGCAATACAGCATGGCCACCGATGTCGAAGTCATCCGGTTTGAGACCTGGTCTGCTGAACGCGTCACCGTCAACTGGTCTCCGGTACCCGTATATCTCGTATCGTATGGGCTGATACCCCGAGCGCTTGCTCTCATCATTATCGGGAATGGTTACGTACCCCAGCAGAGTATGTTCACCAGGGCCTCCAATGTCGTGGCTGTCCCCACGAGGAACAAACTTCGGACCATACATTTGGTCCCCAGGACGACGCCTGGGTTCCTTTCTTCCCTCCGGCTGTGTTTGGTTCCGTAGACATCGAAACCGATACGCTGGTACTTGGGCTTCTTTCCCTTCTCCGGAATATCGAGAATAACATAACCATAGACATCATGATCTGTAGGCTTCCGGTCTGGCCGCTTCAGTCCCGGAGACACATCCTCGTGTCGGTCCAAGTACGGGGACTGGTAAGGTTGCTTCTCATAATCCGGTATCCTTGGAACCTGGGTATCGTAGTCTGCAGGACGGTCTGGCCTTTCGTCATCATGAGGCGTTTTCCTCCACGGACTTGGAAGACTGGCGTATGGTCCACTGCCAGTGACCAGATCCCGCGACATCGGGCGACCTTGGAGATCGAATTCTGACGGTCTGTCTGTTGGTCCAGTCGGCCAATCATGCAGCTTCATGTGACCCTGCATCCCATCCCGGTCACCAGTGGGAATCGGGGACCGATCGTCAACTGGGACACGGCGTCCAAAGATGACGTAGTCTACGGGACGATACCCAGGAGACTTGGCACTCTCCCTGTCGTGCAATACAGCATGGCCACCGATGTCGAAGTCATCCGGTTTGAGACCTGGTCTGCTGAACGCGTCACCGTCAACTGGTCTCCGATACCCGTATATTTCATATCGCATGGGCTGATAACCGGGGCCCTTGCTCCCATCATGGTCGGGAATGTGCACGTACCCTAGCAGAGTATACTCACCAGGGCCTCCAATCTCGTGGCTGTCCCCACGAGGAACAAACTTCGGACCATACATTTGGTCACCAGGACGACGCCTGGGTTCCTTTCTTCCCTCCGGCTTGGTTCCGTATACATCGAAACCGATACGCTGGTACTTCGGCTTCTTTCCCTGCTCCGGAATATCGAGGATAACATAGCCATAGACATCATGATCTGTAGGTTGCCGCCCCGGCCGCTTTAGTCCAGGTGACGCACTTTCTGGTTTGTCCAAGTATGGGGACTGGTAGGATGGCTTGTCGTGATCCAATAATTTTCTACCCTTGGTATCGTAGTCTGCAGGACGGTCTGGCCTTTCGTCATCATGAGGCGTTTTCTTCCACGGACTTGGAAGTCTGGCGTATGGTCCACTGCCAGTGACCAGATCCCGCGACATCGGGCGACCTTGGAGATCGAATTCTGACGGTCTGTCTGTTGGTCCAGTCGGCCAATCATGCAGCTTCATGTGGCCCTGCATGCCATCCCGGTCACCAGTAGGAATCGGGGTCCGATCGTCAACTGGAACACGGCGGCCAAAGATGACGTAGTCTACGGGACGATACCCAGGAGACTTTGCACTCTCCCTGTCGTGCAATACCGCATGGCCACAGATGTCGAAGTCATCCGGTTTGAGACCTGGTCTGCTGAACGCGTCACCGTCAACTGGTCTCCGATACCCGTATATTTCATATCGCATGGGCTGATAACCGGGGCCCTTGCTCCCATCATGGTCGGGAATGTGCACGTACCCCAGCAGAGTATACTCACCAGGGCCTCCAATATCGTGGCTGTCCCCACGAGGAACAAACTTCGGACCATACATTTGGTCATGAGGACGACGCCTGGGTTCCGCTCTTCCCTGTGGCTTAGTTCCGTATACATCGAATCCGATACGCTGGTACTTTGGCTTCTTTCCCTGCTCCGGAATATCGAGGATAACATAGCCATAGACATCATGATCTGTAGGTTGCCGCCCCGGCCGCTTTAGTCCAGGTGACGCACTTTCTGGTTTGTCCAAGTATGGGGACTGGTAGGATGGCTTGTCGTGATCCAATAATTTTCTACCCTTGGTATCGTCGTCTGCAGAAGGACGGCCTGACCTCTTGTCATCATGAGGAGACTTCTTCCACGGACTTGGAAGACTGGCGTATGGTTCACTGCCAGTGACCAGATCTCGCGACATCGGGCGGCCTTGGAGATCGAATTCTGACGGTCTGTCTGTTGGTCCAGTCGGCCAATCATGCAGTTTCATGTGACCCTGCATCCCATCCCGGTCTCCAGTAGGAATCGGGGACCGATCGTCAACTGGGACACGGCGTCCAAAGATGACGTAGTCTACGGGACGATACCCAGGAGACTTGGCACTCTCCCTGTCGTGCAATACAGCATGGCCACCGATGTCGAAATCGTCCGGTTTGAGATCTGGTCTGCTGAACGCGTCACCATCGACCGGTCTCCGGTACCCGTATATCTCGTATCGTATGGGCTGATACCCCGAGCGCTTGCTCTCATCATTGTCGGGAATGGTTACGAATCCCAGAAGTGTATGTTCACCAGGGCCTCCAATGTCGTGGCGGTCCCCACGAGGAACAAACTTCGGACCATACTTTTGGTCCCCATGACGACGTCTGGCTTCCTTCCTTCCCTCTGGTGATGGTTTGGTTCCGAAGATGTCGAAACCAATGCGCTGGAAATTGGGCTCCTTTCCCTTCACCGGAATATCGAGAATAACATAACCATAGACATCATGATCTGTAGGCTTCCGGTCTGGCCGCTTCAGTCCCGGAGACACATCCTCGTGTCGGTCCAAGTACGGGGACTGGTAAGGTTGCTTCTCATAATCCGGTATCCTTGGAACCTGGGTATCGTAGTCTGCAGGACGGTCTGGCCTTTCGTCATCATGAGGCGTTTTCGTCCACGGACTTGGAAGGCTGGCGTATGGTCCACTGCCAGTGACCAGATCCCGCGACATCGGGCGACCTTGGAGATCGAATTCTGACGGTCTGTCTGTTGGTCCAGTCGGCCAATCATGCAGCTTCATGTGACCCTGCATCCCATCCCGGTCTCCAGTAGGAATCGGGGTCCGATCGTCAACTGGGACACGGCGTCCAAAGATGACGTAGTCTACGGGACGATACCCGGGAGACTTTGCACTCTCCCTGTCGTGCAATACAGCATGGCCACCGATGTCGAAATCACTCGGTTTGAGATCTGGTCTGCTGAACGCGTCACCGTCCACTGGTCTCCGATACCCGTATATCTCGTATCGTATGGGCTGGTACCCCGGACCCTTGCTCCCATCATGGTCGGGAATGGTTACGTACCCCAGCACGGCATATTCACCAGGACCTCCAACGTCATGACTGCCCCCACTAGGAACAAAATTCCGACCATACATTTGGTCACGAGGACGACGCCTGGGTTCCGTTCTTCCCTGCGGCTTAGTTCCGTATACATCGAAACCGATACGCTGGTACTTCGGCTTCTTTCCCTTCTCCGGAATATCGAGGATAACATAGCCATAGACATCATGATCTGTAGGTTGCCGCCCCGGCCGCTTTAGTCCAGGTGACGCACTGTCTGGTTTGTCCAAGTACGGGGACTGGTAGGATGGCTTGTCGTGGTCCAATAATTTTCTACCCTTGGTATCGTCGTCTGCAGAAGGACGGCCTGACCTCTTGTCATCATGAGGAGACTTCTTCCACGGACTTGGAAGACTGGCGTATGGTTCACTGCCAGTGACCAGATCTCGCGACATCGGGCGGCCTTGGAGATCAAATTCTGACGGTCTGTCTGTTGGTCCAGTCGGCCAATCATGCAGCTTCATGTGACCCTGCATCCCATCCCGGTCTCCAGTAGGAATCGGGGACCGATCGTCAACTGGGACACGGCGTCCAAAGATGACGTAGTCTACGGGACGATACCCGGGAGACTTGGCACTCTCTCGTTCGTGCAATACAGCATGACCACCGATGTCGAAATCACTCGGTTTGAGATCTGGTCTGCTGAACGCGTCACCACTGACCGGTTTCCGATAGCCGTATATCTCATATCGCATGGGCTGGTAGCTAGGACCTTTGCTCCCATCACGGTCGGGAATGGTTATGTGTCCCAACATATTATATTCACCAGGGCCTCGAATGTCATGAGTGTCTCCACGAGGAACAAACTTCGAGCCATACTTTTGGTCACCAGGACGACGTCGTTCTGGTCCCTTTCTTCCCTGCGGTAATGACTTGGTTCCATATACATCGAAACCGATGCGCTGGTAGCCGGGCTCCTTTCCTTTATCCGGGATGTCGAGGATAACGTAGCCATATACGTTATGATCTGTCGGTTGTGGTTCCGGCCGCTTTAGTCCAGTAACCACCTTTTCGGGTCGGTCCAGGTATGGGGACTGGTACGGTGGCCTTTCGTGATCCGGTAGTTTTTGGCCATTCACATCATGTTCTGAAGGACGATGGTCTGGCTCCTTCTCTGTGGCCCTTGGTTTTTCGGCCCCTTCAGAAGATTTCGGAGACTTCCTAGACGCTTCGTTCTCCTCTTTAGGGATCGTTTTTGCAACCGTTGAACTTTTATCAAGGTTCTCCATCGGCGCATGCCTGTCGGAAATATCCTGTGGTGATTTTGACTTTCCATCCAGTCCTGAAGTATCCTCAGGAATTGCATCATGGAGCGTACCTGGCTCTTGAGGTAACTCGTCTTCTCTAGAAGTATCTTGAGGAGCGATTTCGCTATCCGTTTTTGAATCACCTATTTCAGGCTTCATGGATATCTCTTCGGACCGTTGCTCGCTAGGAACAAGCTGACTAACATCATCATTACACGGCTTTAGTTCGCTTGTTTTAGGTCCCTGCATCAGGTCGTCGGTCTGCATGGAAGGCTCTTGAGCTTCTAGAGTTGGTGCCAAATTACCTGATGCTTCCTTAGAAGCATTCGCGTCACCAGTTGGGGTTAGTGACTCCTTTTTGTGTTTCTCAACAGGTTTTGCTCGTACTGGAATTGCATCATCTGCTTCAATTCTCCCTTCTGGTTTTGTTTCATCCACACGACCTCGGTCAGATTTCACGTCGCCAGTTGCCTCCCGAGGAGTGCGTTCAGACTTGGCGTGGGGTTTCTGGAAAGGTTTCTGTAGAGGCGAGGAAATTGAATCATCCTCCCAATCAAATTCGTCAGCACTGTCACTGACGACATCATTATCTACCCTCTCTGCGATGTGGTCGTCATCATATGAAGAGACACTTATGCTCTGCTTTTCTTGTCCTAATTCTTGAGCATCCTGATCTGCTTGACTATGCACCTGTACTTGGTTACTGGCGTCTTCTGAAACGTCAGCAACACCCTTCTTGACGTCAGATTGTGCATCACCAATGACTGGTGACAACGGAGGAGGTGATTTTATTCTAATTTCTTTGTGCTCCAGAGGCGCCTGCAAAGCGTCATCATCTTTGGTTCCAATCTCTCCATTCTCCTCTTGGTCTGAATCCTCCAAGTTGAACGACACCTTCTTTTGGAGGAGCCGCTTGCCGGTTTGTGACCCCGGAACAACTTCAGAAGGAGCTTGATCATCAGCAAAGCATACCATCTTTGCTGGAGGCATCGGAGACGATACTTCATCAGCATTTTTAGCAGCTTCCCCATGCATTGGCTCCAGGGACGTAGGTTTTCCTTGATTCGTTTCAGATGAATCTAACAATGGAGTCCCTTCAACATGTGGACCCGTGGGTTTCAAGGCATCAGCATCCTTAGCAGACGTTGTCACCAAAGTTTCTTCCTTCGGTTGTACTAGATTGTCTGAATCCAAATGTCTTTCCTGATCCTGTACCGGGGACGATGTGTCCAAACTTTGCAAGCTTTCTGTTGGCGCCTTTCCCGGAATTTTGGTCTCTTCCGATGCAGCCACTGGTCGCTCTTCTGCCATCTGGTCCTGCAGTGGCCGGAGCCTTCTTGGTGGCGCTGCATCCGTACACTCAGGAGACTCCTGTGGTTTTTCGGAGTCATCTATGGATTGTGTTGTCACTGAATCCTCCGGCACCTTCTCCTTGGCCGCCTTACGACGCCTTCGTGTTGTACTTTTTTCATCCGTTGGCTCATCTGTTCTTTTTGGGCGAACCCGTCTCTTAGGTTTCCTGCCTTCTTCAGACGGCTGTTCGGGCAACTGTGCTTGATCGGAGTGCTCAACTTCAGAAACTTTACTGCCATCTTCCTCTGGCTGTATAACTGCCTCAGAGCCCTTGTCTTGCTCAGGTGGAGAGCTCAAGTAGGACTCCGTTTCAGGTAGTGATTCTGATATTTCGTCCGTGATCTTGTTCTTTGCAGCAAGCAGGCTATCTGCCTCGGGTATTTCGTTTGATTCCTGTGTTTTCGAAGGTGCAACATCTAGTGACACCTGTGGTTGGCTCTCACAGGTGGCTGACGTGCTAGCAGGCTTAATTGGTTCAGTGGAACCGTCACCGTCATCCTCGATAACCGTCGTTGGTCTATCCTCGCTCGACAGCTCCCCGCCATCACGTTTCGACTCCTCGACTGTTGCATCCTCCGCTGTTCTAGGTAGCACATCTGAAACCCCAAATTCTGGAACTGGAGATTTCAAGGCATCTTTATCTGTCTCCGGCCAGAAATCTGTGTCTTCACCACCATGTGTCGGTGAACGGTCCTCGGAATGTTTCGGTTTCACACTGCTTTTTGAAGTAGCAATACCGCTTCCTTCCCTTTCGGACTCATCAATCGTGTCCGAATGCCCGGCATCCTTAGTTGGCCCCTTTGCATCGTGGGCGTCAAACGCAGAGGAGGTGACATCGTCTCTCGTGCTTGGGATGGCCACTTCAGTTGCCTGTGCATCTTCAATGGCGGTTTCTTCTGGAGCTCGTCCCACCTTGGACTGAATATCTCCTTCCTTTGTTTGCTTAGGCTGCAGCTCATCGCGGAGACGTTTCCCAGAGTCGCGTTCGTCCGTGAGAGCATTGACTGGTGTTTCGTCGGGGACATCTCCTGCATTGTCTTCTGTTGCCTTCTGGTCTGACCCATCAAGTAAGTTTTCCCCTTTGATGATAGGCGTATCGCCCGTGGCAAGCGAAATATCACTTTCGAATGGCTTGTCCATGCCATCGGATACGGAACTGGGAACTGAGGAATCATGGATGTCTGAGACGACCTCTCCCCGAAGCTCTGCTTCTACGGCAGAGGCCTTATCCTGTCCACCCCGTGACTCTGTGTGTGACGCGTTTTGAGAGGTTGATTCATCTGATGGTGCCGTACATACAGCTATGCTCTCCACCTTGTCACTGATGACAGGCGAAATGGTTGCATTTTCCGGGACACCCCGTCCCTCTTCTTTCCGGCCCACACACGTATTATCGTCGTCAATTGAGGAAGACGTCCTGACGACCGGGCTATCCACATCGATTTCCTCAGCGGTCTTAGCTTGGGACAAATGATCAGATTGCTTCACTGCTTCAGACACAATTTCGTCTTCTTTACTCAAATCAGAGCCACGTTTCTTCGAGCGTGTCGATCCCTTAGCTGACTTTTTCTTCCCTGATTTTTTCTTCGTTACTGGCGTCTGGTCACATGTGTTCGGCTCCTCTGGCTGTTCTGGTTTGACATCCCGAACTGCTTGATCCTGCATGACGTCTTTGGATTCCTCGATAGGTTCTGTCATTTTAACATGGGGTTGAGTAGTTTCTATGCCTACATCAGAACTGAGGTCCCCCTCGTCAGCTAATGGAGGTTGTAAGTCCGCCTCTCCAGGTTTGTCATGGTCAAACACATCAGAAAGAACACCACATACCTTCTTCTTGCCAATCTCAGTATCTTTCTTTTCTGACTCGTCATCCTTTCCTGGCATGGTTTCAAGCATGGAGTCAACATTAGGTGCCTGCTGGTTGTCTGCAAGCATCCTTTCGCTCGGTAGTGCTTTTTCGGAGTCAGTTTCTCCTGAGGTGCTAACCAAGCTATCTGCTGCTTGAGTCTCGCCAGACTGCAATTCATCGGTGGAGTACTTCTCTGCCTGATGCTCTCCAGATAGCGCAGAGCTGGGCCTTTCCTTCGTAAGTTTATCATCACGGTGGGATGCAACATGTTCTTCCTTTAGGCTGTCTGGGCGGTCAGGCATAAGTTCAAGTATCTTCTCATCACCCATTTTGAGGACGATCCCTTCTGTTAAGTCTGCCTCCTCCGCATGCAATTCACCAGTTGCATCGCACGTAGGTTTGGCTTCCTCAGAAGTATGCAGCTGCTCCTCTAAAAGTGCTTGGGAGCCAATTGCATCCGAACTATCCAAGGTTGTCTTTGTTTTCATGCGTTCATCGCCGGGGGTAGGAGAAACACGAGGCTTGTTTGTATCATTGGGACCCTTTGATTTTGAGTCTGAGAACGTACCATCCTGCTCATCCGCGACAACCGTTATTTTTGTCGCTACATGGTCTGAATCAATTTCACCAGTTTGCTTCGCAAACTCAGACGGATGATCCATCTCTTCAGGCAATTTTGAAAGCGTCTCCGGTTCAGAGACGCATTCTGCATCAAACTCTGTAGAAAGCTTGCTATCCAATATATCCTTCTGAGGTTTCTCATAGATAACAGATGATGTGTCATCGGTTGCCGGCTTTATCGTGCTGTCCGTAATTGGAACGGAGACAGATTGATCTTGGCTGCCAGGTGTAACGTCTTTCGAGAGTCCAATTCCTTCAGTAGCCTTTTCGGCGCCCGCATTATCAATGTCAGACGGTACAGCGCTCTCTACAGCTACCCCAATCTGCGAATCTTGAGGTTTCACCTCTCCATCGTCCAAAACGGCCGGAGATGAAGAATCAGTCGAATCTTCGCGTTTAGAATCAGTAATTGAAGTCGTCTCACCCTTACGAGGCATCTCCGTGTCAACTGTTTTTGGGACAAGGCTGTCTTTCTTTGCAACGCTTGAAGGAATCTCCCCTGTGCAAACTTCCTCCAAACGCGGTTCAGTAGTTTTCATAGATATTTCAGACCAGAAATCTGTCTCCTCTGCTTCTTCATTTTCAAGGACTGGCACGGTGCCATCTGTGGCTGGTGTTCCTTCAAGGTTGCTTGTTTCCATTGTTGGCTTTGTAATGTCATTCGCGCACACTATGTCTCTGTCGTCTTCACGTAGACGTTCTTCGTCAGTTCCTTCCAAGGACAGAAGGCTTTTAGAAGACGTCTTTGCCTTTTCCTCATCCTGCTTTTCATCAGTGACTGCCGTAACTTCGCCCCCAAGGACTGGCACGGCACTACCTGCGACTGGTGTTCCTTCAGTTTTGCCTGTGTCGGTTGCTGGCTCTGCAATCTCAACCGTAGATGCTACGTCTGTGTCATCTTGAGGTAGAAGTTCTTCCTCAGCTGCTTCCAACGAAGGGACGCTTTTAGAAATTGTCTTTGCCTTTTTCTCCACAAGCTTTTCATCAGGAACTATCACATCGTCACCCCCCAGGACTGGTACGATTTTATCCGTGACTAGTGCCCCTTCAAGGTTGCTTGCTTGGGTTGTTGTCTTTGCAATCTCAACCGGGTGCACCTCGTCTTTGTCATCTTCAGGCAATAGTTCTTCGTCAGCTGCTTCCAACGAAGGAATGATTTTGGAAGATGTCTTTGCCTTTTCCTCTGCATGTTTTTTGTCTGCGATCGGCATAGCTTCACTTTGAAGAAGTGGCGATATATCATCTTCAACTAAGGTCTCTTCAAGGTCGTTTCCTTCAGTTGTTGGCTTTACAATTTCGGTCGGGTGCATTCCAACTCTGCCTTCATCTTCAGGTAGAAGTCCTTCGTCAGGTCCTTCCTTGTAAGGCAGGCGTTTAGGAGAGGTCTTTGCTTTTTTCTCCTCATGCTTTTCATCAGTGACAGCTATAACTTCACCCCCTAGGACTGGTGTGGTACTATCTGCGACTTGTGTCTCTTCAAGGTTGCTTGTTTCCGTTGTTGGTTTTGCAATTTCAACCGCGCACACTATGTCTCTGTCGTCGTCTTCAGGCAGACGTTCTTCGTCAGGTCCTTCCAAGGACGGAAGGCTTTTAGAAGACGTCTTTGCCATTTCCTCATCAAGCCTTTCATCAGTGACTGCCGTAACTTCGCCCCCAAGGACTGGTACGACACTATCCGTGACTAGTGTCTCTTCAAGATTGCTTGTGTCGATTGCTGTCTTTGCAATCTCAACCGCACACACTACGTCTGTGTCATCTTGAGGTAGCAGTTCTTCCTCAGCTGCTTCCAACGAAGGGAGGCGTTTGGAAAACGTCTCCGCCTTTTTCTCCACGTGCTTTTCATCAGTGACTACCATAGATTCATCCCCAAGGACTTGTACAATGTCATCTGTGACTAGTGCCCCTTCAAGGTTGCCTGCTTCGGTTGTTGGCTTCGCAATATCAACTGCGTACTCTTTGTCTCTGCCGTCTTGAGGTAATAGTTCTTCATTAGCTGCTTCCACCGAAGGAATATTTTTGGAAAGCGTCTCTGCCTTTTCCTCCGCATGCTTTTCATCGGCGGCTGTCACAGCTTCACCACCAAGGACTGGCACGATGTTATCCGCAACGACTGTCTCAAAGTTGCTTGCTTCCGTCGTTGGCTTTACGATATCGACTGGGTGCACTCCATCTCTGTCATCATCTTCAGGAATAAGTTCTTCGTTAGGTCCTCCCAAAGAAGGATGGCTTTTGTAAGTCGTCTTTGCCTTCTCAACCCCATGTTCTTCATCGATGTTTGCTATAACTTCACCCGCAAGAACTGGAACGGTGTTCTCTGTGACTTGTGTCTCTTCAAGGGTGCTTGTTTCCGTTGTTGGCTTCGCCATCTCAACCGCGCACACTACGTCTCTGTCATCATCTTCAGGTACAAGTTTTTCGTCCACTCCTTCCAAGGAAGGGATGCTTTTGGAAAATGTCTTTTCCTTTTCCTCCTCAGGCTTTTCTTCAGCGACTGGCATCACTTCACCCTCAGGGACCGGTATGACGCTATCTGTAATTAAGATCTCTTCAAGGTTGCCTGCTTTGGTTGTTGGCTTTACAATCTCCACCGTGTGCACTCCATCTATGTTGGCATCTTCAGGTAGACGTTCTTCGTCAGGTCCTTCCAAGGATGGACGGCTTTTAGAAGACGTTTTTGCCTTTTCCTCATCATGCTTTTCATCAGTGACTGCTGTAACTTCGCCCCCAATGACTGGTACGGTACTGTCTGTGACTAATGCCTCTTCAAGATTGCTTGTTTCGGTTGATGTCTGTGGAATCCCAACCGCACACACTAGGTCTGCGTCATCTTGAGGTAGAAGTTCTTCCTCAGCTGCTTCCAAGGAAGTGAGGCTTTTCGAAGACGTCTTTGCCTTTTCCTCCTCATGTTTTTCATCGGTGACCACCATATCTTCACCACCAAAGACTGGTACGATATCTGTGACTAGTGTCTCTTGAAGGTTGCTTGTTTCGGTTGGCTTTTCAATCTCAACCGCGTTTTCTACATCTTTGTCGTCATCTTCAGGTGCAAGTTCTTCGTCAGCTCCTCCCAACGAAAGGAGGCTTTTAGAAGAAGTCTTTGCCTTTTTCTCATGTTTTTCATCAGTGAGTGCTGTAACTTCGCCTCCCAAGACTGGTACGGTACTATCTGTGACTGGTGTCTCTTCAAGTTCGCTTGTTTCTGTTGTTGGTTCCGCAATCTCCAATGCGTGCCCATCGCCTCTGTCATCTTGAGTGAGCAGTTCTTCGTCAGTTGTTTCCAACGAGGGGAGGCTTTTTGCAGACGTCTTTGTTTTTTCCTCCGCATGTTTTTCATCAATGACTAGCATACCTTTACCCTCAAGGACCGGTACGACATTGTCTACAACTAAAGTTTCTTCCAGGTTGCTTGCTTCGGCTGCTGACTTTGCAATCTCGATAGTGTGCACTCCATCTCTGTCGTCATCGTCAGGTAGAAGTTCTTCGTCAGGTCCTCCCAAAGAAGGAAGGCTTTTGGAAGACGTCTTTGCCATTTCAACACCATGCTTTGCATCGATGATTGCAACAACTTCACCTCCTAGGACTGGTACGGTGCTATCTGTAACTGGTATCTCTTCAAGATTGCTTGTTTCGGCTACTGGCTTTGCAGTCTCAATCGCACACACTACGTCTGTCTCATCTTGAGGTGGAAGTTCTTCCTCAGCTGCTTCAAATGAAGAGAGGCCTTTGGAAAACGTCTCTGCATTTTCTCTTCATGCTTTTCATCAGTGACTACCATATGTTCACCCCCAAGGACTGGTACGTTACTATCTGTGACTGGTGTCTCTTCACGGCTGCTTGTGTCGGTTGTTGGCTTTGCAATCTCAAATGCGTCAGATGCATGCACTTCGTCTCTGTCATCATCTTCAGGGAGAAGCTCTTCTCCAACGCCTTCCAGTGAACGTAGGCTTTTAGAAGACGTCTTTGCCTTTTCCTCATCATGCTTTTCATCAGTGACCATCATAATTTCACCCCCAAGGACTGGTACATCATCTGTAACCAAGATCTCTTCAGGTTTGCTTGTTTCGGTTGCTGGCTTTGCAATCTCGATCGTATGCTCTCCATCTCTGTCTTCATCTTCAGGTAGCAGTTCTTCGCCAGGTCCTTGCAAGGAAGAAATGCTTTTAGAAGGCGTTTTTGGCTTTTCCTCTTTATGCTTTTCATCAGTAACTGCCACAACTTCACCCCCAAGGACTGGTACGTCATCTGTAACCAAGATCTCTTCAGGTCTGCTTGTTTCGGTTGCTGGCTTTGCAATCTCGACAATATGCTCTCCATCTCTGTCTTCATCTTCAGGTAGCAGTTCTCCGTCAGGTCCTTCCAAGGAAGAAATGCTTTTAGAAGACGTCTTTGGCTTTTCCTCTTTATGCTTTTCATCAGTAACTGCCACAACTTCACCCCCAATGACCGGTACATCATCTGTAACCATGATCTCTTCATGTTTGCTTGTTTCGGTTGCTGGCTTTGCATCTCGATCTGCCTTTTGGTGGTGGCTGGGATGCTTTTTGGTTTTTTGTACGCCCCCGGGTATTGAAAAGTTTGTTTGCTTGTTTCGGTTCTGGCTTTGCAATCTCGATCATATGCTCTCCATCTCTGTCTTCATCTTCAGGTAGCAGTTCTTCGCCAGGTCCTTCCAAGGAAGAAATGCTTTTAGAAGACGTCTCTGGCTTTTCCTCTTCATGCTTTTCATCAGTAACTGCCACAACTTCACCCCCAAGGACCGGTACATCATCTGTAACCAAGATCTCTTCAGGTTTGCTTGTTTCGGTTGCTGGCTTTGCAATCTCGATCATATGCTCTCCATCTCTGTCTTCATCTTCAGGTAGCAGTTCTTCGCCAGGTCCTTGCAAGGAAGAAATGCTTTTAGAAGACGTCTCTGGCTTTTCCTCTTCATGCTTTTCATCAGTAACTGCCACAACTTCACCCCCAAGGACTGGTGCAACACTATCTGTGACCAGTGTCTCTTCAAGGTTTCTTGCTTCCATTGTTGGCTTCGCTATCCCCACCGCCACTATGTCTCTGTGATCATCTCCAGGTAGAAGTTCTTCGTCGACTCCTTCCAACAATGGGAGGATTTTGGAAGACATCTTCGCCTTTTCCTCTTCATGTTCCTCATCCGTAAGTGACACAGTGTCATCTTTTCGTTGTTTCTTCGCCGAATGGTCTTCATCACGTACGGCAGCTTCGTGCTTTTTGACTCCGCTAATCTTATCAGAATCCTTTGCTTCCTCCACTGGATTCTTCGCAGTTCCCTGTTCTTTGCTGGGGAACAAACTTGCTTCATCTTCAGTCGGCGATGTTTCTCCAGCGAGATATGTTGTTCCTGCAATTTGGTCCCCTTCTGTTTCTTTTGCTGTTTCAATCCCAAGTTGTTCTCCAATTTCCTCCGAGAGGACTTGATGGTCATCCGCCGTATATGGCTCCCTCCTTTCAGTTTGGTCCAGCCTTGTCCCACTTTCGGATTTCGGGATGTCGTCGTGTGCTATCTCGGTCCAGAAGTCTACATCTTGATCCTCCTGAGGCTGAAGTTTCACCTCAGTTGGCTCTTCAATGCGGTGGATCTTTGAGGACGGAGCATCAGAACTTTCGCTCTCAGATGTTTCGCTGACATCAGGAGCATCCGCCTGCTGGTATTTATCTGGGCTCTGAATCGTTGTGCAAGGACCAGTGCCGTCATGAATTGTGGAAACATCCACAACCGTAGACTTGCTAGTATCGGAAGATGTTTCAACGTCTTCGGGCACATTCCCTTCGCGAGCTATGTCGAGATGCACATTGGTGTCAGATGATGCAGCGTCCAATGCATGCGCAGCAATGTCTAAATCATCGCCAATACCAACTATTCTTTCATACGTGGTATGACTGCGGGTGTCTATGGCGTGCTCGCCTTCCCCGATATCTGCAGTATGAATCAGAAGAGTTTCCTCTTCTGCAGTAAATAGATGACCCCGGTGAGGCTTACTTTGCGAAGTTGAGGTGCCACTGTCTAAGGGCTGTTGCAACCCATCGTCTGAAGACTGAACAGCTTGTGCGGAACGATGCTCTTCCAATTGGTCGCTGTCTAAGATTTCGTCATCTGGAAATTCTGGCACTGGTTTATCGTATCGTTCTACCTTATCAGCACTTTCGTCTCCCTCACCTGAATCACGTAGGCTCGTTTGATGATCTACAGCAAGATCACCTTCACTTGTATCCAATGGTTCCGCTCGAGCTACTGGCTTTGAGAACAGCTCCATATCCTCCTGTGCAATAATAGCATCTGGAAGATCTTCATGATGTGGAGCTTTCATTGTCGAGGTCGCGTCCTTCCCTGGCAGCCGCTCTGTGTCGTCCTTCTGTAGAGTGTCTCCTTGTGAATCAACTACTGTGGCTTCCTCGATAGCCTCAGAAAGCACAACCGCACCGTGGGTACTCGTGTCCAAAGGAGCACCATCTCCTGGCAGTGCACATTCGTCCGCATGCACGGGAACAATCGGCCCTTCGTGTCTACCGGGAGAACGTTCACTGTCCTTGCGACTCTCCCCTTCCACGTCGTCCGGGAGAGGCTGCGCGTGCTGCGTTTTGTGTTCCGGCGCGACACCAGGCGTCTGCTGGTCGCCGGCAGCCGCACCCACCGCCACAGCTGCCTCGGCCGCAGTGGGCGCCACCGCCGCCTCGGTCGCCCTGTCCTGCACCACCGTGACCCGGGTGACGTCCGGACGCTGCAGCGCGTCGCCCGTGACCCGACTCTCGCCCCGGGCCGGCTGGCGGCCGTCGGGCCAGCCGTACTCACCGGCCGAGTCCTCCACCAGCTGCGTGGTCCGCGTCACGCCGTCGCCGTCTGAAACACACCGGCGCACCGTCACACCTCGACTGGTGCAGCCAGCACGGGGCGGCGCACACTGGGCGCCGGCCGCCGAATGGTAGATTGTAGAATTTTGACGCGAAGGTTCCGGGTTCAAATCTAGCATGATTCGGAACATTTTCCGATCCCGCGACTCGCCGGCGAAACAGTGCAGGCGGCGCCATTAATCGTCACCGTTGTAGTGTGTCGTGAACCACCAAATAAGCAAACAATCAATATATAAATAGACACATTATGTATTAAGCAGGGGCAGCGCAACGTTTTTACTCCTCGCTACACTTTCCACGGCTCAATGAAAATCTATTAAAAATTTTTTTCAGGTAGTAAATAGCGAAGGGGAAGCGCCCAATATCATACATGAGATTTGTCCCTGTACGTGGACTGTCTGACGCAGCCATTCGCTCTATCACGACAAGCCTACTGTAAGGTGCGGGAGGGAACAAATCCAGCGTTGACCCATTAACCACAGTGATGTTGACTCATTGAAGGCTACCATTGATTGGTTGATTGCTTCGATTTCCGAACACAGAATGTTCGGCACTATTACACACACGGGTACATATATACGGTCCATTTCCTGGGAGTCCCTGGTTTCAATATGACTCTGAAGAAAAAGTATCGGAACGCCCCGCAGAAAACCACACTATGTCATGTAAAAAAATCCCAGAAAGCAAATATCAAATCGTGCGGAAATGTTTGCCGTGCTAACGGTCACATCGTAGGATTAAACCTAGTAGATTTCGCCTGTCAGCATTGCGTTAAGCAGCGCAATTTCCCCTGCACGTAAGATGTTTGGTATATCACTTCTTGGGTACATCTCTGATGTCTGACTGCTGCGACTTCTGCCAGCTGATTAACGCATGTTTTGTAGTTCTCTCATGAATGCATTCCACATTCTAGATACAGAACGTCGTGGGAAATGGTGCTGGCAAAGCTGGATTTATTGATTTATTATTTGGGCTTAAGGGCACGCCGACTGCGCGGTCACTTAGCGCCCAATGGCAAAGCTGGAACGCCGTGCCATACGCGAGAGCCACATCAATGTCTTTCTCTGGTCCCCGGTCCCAGTAGCAGTGGCAGTGTCCGCACGATCCCACCAGGCCACGACCCGACCGCCGAGCGCGCCTCACCTTGTGTGACGGTCGTGATGACCTGCTGGTAGTGGACGCGCCGGCGGCGGCCGTCGGCGGCGCCGCTCTCGTCGTCCGTGTCCACCTCCTGCACGACGCCCGACTGCTGGCTGGCGGGCCGGTGCGGCCGCTCGCGCTCCTCCCACGGCTCGCTGCTGATCTCCTGCACGCGCACCGAGTCGTCGCCCCAGAACTGGTCGCTGCCGGCCAGCAGCTGGCGGCGCAGCGCCTCCACCTGGGCGGCCGCCACGCCGCCCCAGTCGGCGTCGCGCCGCAGCGGGCCCACGTCGTCGCCCGCCTCTTCCGCCTCGTCTTCCGCCCACGCCCAGGCCGGCTGCGAGGCGGCTCCGTCGGCCGCGCCGGACTCGCCGGCGGCGGGGCGTCGCCGCCGCTGCGACGGCCGCTGTTCCGGCCCGGCGGGCTTCGTCAGGTCAGACGGCTGCGCATCGCCCGGACCGCCGGCGGCGTCTTGCGGGGTCAGTCCCTCCAGTGGGAGGTCGGCGCCCTCGGCTGTGTCTTCCGGCTCGACCACCTGTGCGGTTTTCATGGCTGTGGCTGTTGTGAGTGGGTGGTCCGTGCGGATTGTGGCCCGTTCGGGTCGTGCTTCTGAAGTCTGGTCGCGTTTGTCATCCGGAGAGGAGGGCGATTGCTCTAGGTCCTGTTGGCGCTTTTCTAGAGGTGACTCGCCCAGCTCATTGCTCCCCCATACATTTTCACTCTCCATAGCTTGGTCATGCAACATGTATTCAGCCGCTTCGGAAATATTTTTCGTCGCATCATCTTGTGGTTTCATCTGATTCAGGAGATCCACCAGTTCTGGCTGCTGGCTTGAATCTAATGGACGATCATCGCTCCCTTCTGAGTGATCCTTGTACAGATCTTCACTCTGTTGAAGGCGTTCTTCAGTCATCGACTGAACCGCTTTGGAGACCTTTTTCTTTCGAGCCACATCCGGTGTGTCCTTTTGGATTTCAGCATCCTGCTGTTTTCTCGATTTCGCTTTTCTTTTGGGCACGTTCTCGTCCCCGTCATGTTCATCCCAGACATCCTCACTTTCTTCAATCTCTTCTTCTGTCCT
Organism: Imbricaverruca yamaguchii; assembly: GCA_034440575.1. Lineage (NCBI taxonomy): Eukaryota > Metazoa > Arthropoda > Thecostraca > Neoverrucidae > Imbricaverruca > Imbricaverruca yamaguchii. The sequence goes on from JAOTOL010001629.1 coordinate 855,205, forward strand.
GGACTTTGTAGTTCTGGAAACCCTCCTCAATTCATCTCCAGGTTCTCCCTTCTGCGTCCCAACGTCCTGCCCCTTCGTTATCTTCTTTTTAATGACTTGATCACTGTCAGCTGAGTCCTGTTGAGTCTCAGCATCTTGATCTTCCCAGAAATCTTCCACCTCCTCGATGTGTTCCTCTTTGAGAGATTTAACAGTTTTCATAATTTTCTTGCCTGCTTTTTTATTATCAAGTAGGTCCGTTTGGGTTGCGATATTTTGGTTTCCCCAAGAATCGTCACTCTCTAGAATATGGACCTGCTTTTTCGACTTCAGTGTTTTCAAGACTGAGTCATGCAAATCATCATCGCCAGGTGCGTCTTTCTGGGTCTCGGCGTCTTGCTTACTCCAGAAATCTTCGCTCTCTTTAATCTGTTCTTCCTTCATTGACTGGATGGATTTGGAGACCTTGCTTTGGAATGTTTCGTCTTCAGTTGTGTCTTTCTGGGTCTGCGCATCTTGGTGTTTGCTTTTTCGGGGTTTCGTCCCACGCGAACTATCTTTCTCGTCATGACCATCATCGAACCCACCCTCTTCAAATTGTTTTTCAGTCATTAACATGACGGTGGTTGATGTGGTTGTCATAAATTCACTTCCAGTTGCATCTTTTTGGGTTCCAATGTCTTGCTTTCGGATTTGTTTCGCTTTCTTCAACTGGAATGCATGTTCGTCATCTTGGGATGTCCCTTCACTTTCGTCAAATTGTTCTGTTTGGCTATCAGTATGCTTCGTCTTCACTTTCTTCCTTGCGTCAGACACTATGCTATCACTATCTTCATGACTGTCTCGCCAAAATTCTTCACTCTCCATGAATTGTTCCTCCTTCATGGACTTCACTGTTTTTGAAACACTCTTTACAAACTCGTCTCCGCGTTTGGTTTTCTTATCAAGGTGCTTTTTGTGTCCTTCTTCCCTCTCTAGCGGAACAATGATGTTACCCTCGCTGCTATCTCCCCAGAAATCTTCACTTTCGGAAATTTGGTCCTCCCGCATTACTTGCAGAGTTTTCGAGACCTGCTTCATGAAGTCGCTCGTCTCCTGTGGTGTCCCCTGGCCAGTGTCGTGGCCTTGGTCATACTGGATCTCAATATATTGCTCTCCAGGTTGTCTGGATCTGCTGGATGCCGTATCACTACCAACATCATCATCCTCGCAGATGTCTTCCGCTTCAATGTTCTGCTCCTCGGTCACAGTTTTAATGTGCTTCGTCGTTTTCTCCTTTCGCTTTTTGGCAGCATCTGATTTGGGCTTTTCAGAGCTCTTCTGACTGTCACGGCCACTCCTTTCTATCGTACTCTGCTTCTTGTCTCTGCGTTCTAAACGTTTATCTTTGTCTTGGTCTTCCGACCAGAACTCATCGGTCTCTAATAACTCACTCGCGGACAGGTCTCCTGATGTTTTCGATAGACTCTCCGTCATCTCAACTGTTATCAGCTTTCTTGTCTGCCGCTTATCTGCTTGCTTGACCCTCCTCTGAGCGCGTTGGCCATCGCTCAGTATTTCGTCCCCAGCATCGTCTGTGACGCTACCCCAAGTGTCTTCGCCTTCCGAACTGTGTTCAATAAGCACCTTCTTCATTTTGCGTGTGACGGTTTCCTTCCGGTGCTGACCCGACCTCTTGTCTCCCGTCATTCTGTTTGTTTCGTCCATGCTCTCCTTTTTGCCAGTCCTTTGTGCACTTTTGTCTTCACCGTCATCGATGTGCAAAAGTTCCTCGCTGTCACGCTCCGACGTCTCTCCCCAGAAATCCTCGCTTTCCGCTGCCTGCTCCTCCCGCATCATGCGCACAGTCCTCGACGCACTCTCCATCACGTCGTCGCGCGTCTTCTTCCTTCGTCCGCCCTCGCCGTCCAGTTCACCATCAGCCTCGGCCGTCCTCTTCCCCGTCTGCCTGCTCGCGCGCGTCTCCTCCCGGCCGGTCCTGGCCTTCTTCCGTCGCGGCCGACGCCCATCGCCGTCGGAGCCCGACCCGTCATCGCGGCCGCCGGAGCCGCGGCGGCGGGCCCCGCGCGCGTCGCCGCCGTCGTCGTCGTCGTCGTTTCGTTCGGTGACCGTGACGGAGCTGACGGAGGCCGCCTGGCCGCGCGTCGCCACACTCACCAGCGTCTCCTGCAGCAGCACGTGGCGCCGCATCGCGCCGTCGCCGCCGGTAGCGTCGCCGTCAGTCGCGTCGTCGTCGACGGTGTCCGCGCCGCGCTCGTCGCCGGTCGCCGGCTCGCGCCGCCGCACACTGCCGGCCGCTAAAACGGAGAGAGCAGAGCGGCCGCGCTCAGGCGGCGCTGCGCTGACTCAGAGTCGGACGGGCCGTCGACGGACGCCCACCTGCGTCGCCGGCGACGCGCCAGGCGGCCGCCGATGACGTGCCGGGCTATTCTGGACGGTGTGACTGACTGCTCTGGACCTGACAGGTGCGGGGGAGGGGCGCGGAGGGCCCGGGCCCAGGCGCCATGCAGTCGTGGATCGGGCGGATGGGTGACCGGTCAGGGTGCTTGTGCAACGGGCTGCCACGTCAGCGGCAAAACAGGCGGCTTGGGTAAACAACAGCACGACGCTGGCTGCGGCCGATTTCGGACCGGGGTTCTATTACTGCCGCGGGTGGGCGTGTTGACACTGCAAGCACGGACGTGCCTCCACTCGTCGTCGGCTCAGGCGGGGACGGGACGACAGGGCGCATACACTGCGTACACGGAGAGGCATGGCCGGGTGTGCCACACGGGGTAAACCTGAGCGCACGCAACACGCGGGGTGACAACACGAGGTACACCGGTCACAACGAACGGGCGCAACACGGGACACGACTAGGACGCGCACGACTACTGCGGGCGCAACTACTGCGGGCACGACTACGGAGGGCACGACTACGGTGGGTACGACTACGGAGACGACACAACAGCGGCGCGTCTCGCCGCCGGCCGGCGTCGCCGCATCCTGCGCGGGCGGCGCGGCGCGCGGCGGCGCCGCAGCCGACGCCGCCGTGCCGCGGAGCCCGCGTAAAAATACGGCGCGCCGGCTGGCGGCCGACTTTGTCAACAGACGGCGGCCCGGCGCCGGCCGCCACTCACTGTATACGGTGAGGTGCATCGACGACGAGTTCTCGCCCTGGCTGTTCTTGGCGAACACGGAGAAGTTGCCCTGGTGCGCCTCCTGGACGCTGTCGAAGTGGAAGCTGTGGTGCTCGCCGTCGCGGCTGATTTGGAACTCCTTGGAGTCGCCCGTGATCTCCTCGCCGTCGCGATACCTGCCGACCGGGAGATTGCGGGTCTCTGGACACTCCGTGATCTCCTCGCCGTCGCGATACCTGCCGACCGGGAGATTGCGGGTCTCTGGACACTTGCACCACAGTACAGCACGCTACTTAAAATGAATGTACTCTTTGTTTGTTCTAAAATGAAATAAAAAAATAAAATGGGTTTAACCGAATAGGTCAAATCACACCACGAATAATTGCATTGAAAGGATTTCACACCGACTACGTTTATGTTTAAAACATCCCGAAATCCATTCAACTGAAAGCACTTCACATTAGCTACAATCAAATGAAGGAGCAGTGTCGGATAAAAGACTGTCATGCTGAAAGCCAGCATTAAGTTCATGCAAATGTAAGTCTACGTTTCTTGGCCGTCGCCTTGAACATGAATATTCTACTCGGCTATCTTCCTCTCATTACGCGGCGATCACGAGAGAGCCTTTTCGATGTCAGAACAAGGGCGGAAAACATGAATTCCGTCTTGTCACTCATCGTTTGAATGACCAAGGAAGTAATGCATTCAAAGGAGGATAGTTGCACCGGTATGAACACGGCCATGCTTGTTCAGTCCGACTGCAAACTCTGTCAGCAGCCGTGTGGGCAGGCTTTCTTTGCTTCAGCAAGTAGAAAACTTATTAGGCAAACCGAGGTGTTGACAGCTGAAAAGCATACATGAACTAGAAACTTCGGATACCATTAATATCATAGCTTTGTAGTACACTTTATGGCACCCGTTTCTAGTTACATTGAAAGATCTGGGCCATCGAGCACTTCAATCTCCAAGCCTGAAATACTGATCTGTCCACCACACAACGTAGATTCGGGGGAAAGCCATTTTTACAAATGCATGCTGCAGAGGTAATCAGACAAATCACCAGCTGCCAGAAAACATTGTCAGTAGCAGCACGTTGAACATCTTTAAAAACAGCATAGACAATCATTATAAGAATAGACGGCTTGCGTTTCAGTATTACAGGGAGGGCTGATTGACAGATTTGGTGGGCGACTGGTTCAGTGTACAGAGTGCAACCAAGAAGGGCTCTTGTGGCTCATAGTTGCACTAATCTTTTATGTCTTTATGTCTTTATGTCTTTAAAAGGTCTCCTCACAAACAACATAGACAAAGCGACGGAATTGGCAGGAACTGTTTTCCAGCATCCCCAACACTTGACCGCCACAGTCATAACTTCTGCATTATATCCCAGTCTCTCCTTCCCTTATCAATCTTCGATCGAGGTGGCAACGCACAGTTCGCGCGTTAGGCCGCACGCCGTTGCGGACTGACGTGCGCAATGGCGTGCGGACAACCCGAGTGAAAACACCTCGCGTGAAGTTACGCCAGACACGCCTGCCGCTCACCAGGTGACCTCCGGATCGGGCACGGCCAGGATCTTGACCTTCAAGGTGAGCGGCTTGTTCTCGTCGGCGCCGATGTCGCACAGCGGCTCCTCGAACTCGGGCGACTCTGCCGGGAGTGAATCGACCGAGGTCACGCGACCGCCATGGGAAGCCCGGGCACAACCGCACGCTGCCGGCGCGAGCAATTGCGAGCGGTTGCACGAGTTGGCACTCGCGCACCTGAAGTTACCTCTAAGTTTGAGTCGATGAAGGACGAAACCATACGCCTCGTACTATTCGATTGCTACGTTCAAAACGGCCGCACACTGACCACACATACCAACCGACAATACTTGCAAATCGCTCACTGTAAATCGCTCACTCGATCATTGCGGTTGTAATAACAAGCGGATTTGGATGTCTGTATTGAAATTGTGGAGCCATGCAACATCCAACTAAGCCTGCATTTGAGGTACCCTGACCAAGGCAATAGCCGAAACGCAGAACACATACTGAAAAGTTATCAATTTAAATATCACTTGAAGTCTCATTGTCATCGATCATCCAAATGTCACAAATTTGCAACCAATCCCCAGAACACTTGACCCTCGAGATCGGCTCTTACTGAGTACGTTGATGAAGCCGCTCGTCTCGCACGAGCCGAGCTCGTTCTTCATGGAGCATCGGTAGGTGCCGATGATGCTCGTGTTGGCCGTCGACACCTTCAGCCGGAAGTATATGCCGTCGTGCTCTTTCTTGTAGAGCTTCTGCTCCTCTTTGATTTCGACGTCGTCGATGAACCTGTGAATACTCGGACAGGTCAGAAAGTAGACACGGAGGGAAGTGGGCTGGGCGGTGAAACGCCTGGTGGACGGTCCATATGTTGCGGATAAAAGTTATACCCTGGTTCCGGTTCCGCAAAAGAAAGCTGATTTGTACGGAACTGAAGGTAGCCAGTCTGTTGAAGTTTAAAACATGCGATTGGAAATACAGTTCATGTCAATCTATTGGCCAACGAGCTTTAACTACCGGACATACGGACGCCAAACATTCTACTTTGGTTTGATCATTATCCCACACAGCATGTTAGGACCTACAAAATGGATCGATGACAATAAAAACCTTGTCGCAACTTTATTTGCTGTGGAATAGTCAGTGCGACAAGAAAGACACACATGCAGGGTAAGAGTGGAAATGAACCGAAACAGATAGCGAGCGAGGTTAAATGAATATAAACAAGTGGACAGGACAAAAAGAAAGTGAGTGGATGACAGGTCACGAAAGAGAACGTCCGCGTAACCTGCATGCTCACCATCTGACAAACGGGTCCGGATAGCCGGTCGCCTCCACCTCGAGCGTGAACGGCTCGCCCTCGTACACGTCCCTGTCGGCGAGGCCGCTCTCGATCTCCGGCGCCGACTTCACGTGCAGGTTACATGACGTCTGGAGGCGCACACGCATCAGAGGTCAGACACAGGTCACACGCGCCGGTCATGTCAATCTGTGGTGACCGGTCAGCAGGGGTATCCGATGATCACGGCCAATCAGAAGCTGTTGTGGTTAAACATCATGTGCACTTTCGGAGCGGCGGAACAATAACGGCGATGCGTTATTATATCATTTGTACACTACTGATGTGGTATCATATTAAGGAACGAAAATGAACCAAATACCGGTGCAATGTAAGTGTATGCATCCTGCACTACCACTGACTACTCCCGATTATTTCACGATGATAAGGAATTGGTCACGAATATTGCCTATGTCTTATTGTGCTAACGAAGCTACTCCAGTATGCTTGGATACATTCGGGACAATTGGCTGGGTTGTTAATGTAGGATATAACAATTTTTCCCTTGTGATTGTGGGGGTATGACATCAGCTTAAGAACACCCCGCACTTCGACATTTTGAGGAACAGTCCCAAAGCAATACCCTTACAATATATATGGAGAAAATTGTTCTACTGTGACAAAATGGTCAGGGTTGCCGCAAGCTACTGCGCCGAAGAAGACTGCAAAAGTTGTATACGTGTTACTTTGAAAGAAGTGTAAAAAAAACACCTGTTGATATTTTGACATAAACAACACCTATGAAGATTTTCCTTTCAGTGAACAACCGAAACCACACAACGAAAACGACACAGTACAACAATATGGCTGGCTACATTTTTGTCCACATTTTCACACTTTTCCTTGTCACATTGTCACATTTTCACACTTTTCCTTGTCACATTTTCACACTTTTCCTTGTCACATTGTCACACTTTTCCTTGTCACATTTTCACACTGTTACTTGTCACATTTTCACACTTTTCCTTGTCACATTTTCACACTTTTCCTTGTCACATTTTCACACTTTTCCTTGTCACATTTTCACACTTTTCCTTGTTACATTTTCACACTTTTCCTTGCCACATTTTCACACTTTTTCTTGTCACATTTTCACACTTTTCCTTGTCACATTTTCACACTTTTCCTTGTCACATTGTCACACTTTTCCTTGTTACATCTGACAGTGCGTGTGACGATGATATGGCATCTGCCATTATATCATTGTCACACGCGCTGTCACATTGCAGCATTGTTAAATGCCCTACTATCTATCGAGATTACAGCATGGAGGCTCTATCAAAGTCTCTATCGTAAATATAATCGTACGGTCTACGTCAACGGTCATAGATGGGACATACCCAGCCAAGATAGAGCTGTGTATTCTGGACCTGGTGTCGTCAAGAGGAAGCGTTAGCTAGCGCTGCAAAGTGCAAATACAATGCATATTTCGGGAATGCCGGTCTCGCATCTGTAGACAGCTTATGATAGTTGTAGCACTTACACTGATACTTATCCACCTATGCATGTCAGTGACACTAGAACTCAACAAACATAATGTCATCACCAGGCAACATCACACAGGGTAGCGAATGCTTTGGAGGCGACAGCCTCCAATCTGACGAATTAACACATCGCTACCATGAAAAGTCTCACTTGGCAAGAGAGCGAGAGCTCAATTTCTGAACGCCGCTGCGGCACGAGGCTCCCGCCCGTCGCAGCCTCGTCCCCTCGTCGCGCCACGCGCTCGGCGACGCAGCGCGTCCGTCGCCCGTCCGCACGCGCTGGCGCGCGGCACCCACCTCGTCCTGGCCGAAGTGGTTGCTGATGCGGCACGAGTACTTGCCGCTGTCGGCGCGCAGCAGCGCGCTCACCACCAGCGCGTACGTGTGGCCGTCGTTCTCGACCGAGTAGTGGCGGCCGTCGATGTCGATCTCCTCGCCGTCCTTGAGCCTGGCGGGGGGGGGGTCGGCGGGTTAGCGGGCTGGCGGTCGGGGGCGGCGGCGGGTCGCGACCCAGCCGGGCCTCAGCAGGGGTATCCGATATCACGGCTGGTCAGAAGCTATTGCGTGCTCATCATGTGCAGGTGCGGACGGCGCGGGGCGGCTGGTGGAAACGCTCCGAACATAACCGGGGCTTACACCATGCCCGCGTGAGCTTTCTCACATATAAATGTAGGAAATTGCGACAAAGGGAACATTACAACACAACCAAGAGATACAAATTACAATTTCGATATCGACATGTAAACCAATATCCATTTACACATATTAGAGTGGATGTAAATATCAAAACTTTGTACCAGCGTAGCAGTACGGCAGAGTTTTCGTTCATCGACGCCAACATTGAATTCCGTATACGTTCAACAATATCCCAGCAGTGTTGTATCACTGGTGAACTGGAGTACGACGTGTTACTTAAGCGACGGGCAGGCATCAGTCACGTACCATTTGACCTTGGGCACGGGACTGCCCTGCACCTTGACCTCCAGCGTGACGTTCTCCTGTTCGGCCTTGACGCACTCGCGGAACATCTGCTTGATGAACTTGGGCGGGGCCTGGGACGTCACCTTCCAGAAGTCGGACATCTGCCGGCCGAGGTGGATTATTGCACAGAACGTCAGCAACTGCGGGGCGGGGATGGCCGAGCGGTCAAGGTGTTGGACTCTAGGTACCGAAGGTCCCGGGTTCGACACTAGCGCCGCCCGAGACATTTTCCAATCCCGCGACCCACGAAACAGTGTGGGCGGCGCCATTAGCCGTTAATGTGCATAAAGTGCGTCGTGAATCACCCAATAAACAACAAACAAGCGTCAACAACTACGCAACCAGACAGCAGTGCTGCCTCTGAGATAATCGTCTGCAACTTTCTGATCTATGCTTAGATAGGCCACCTATACTTGGTCCAAGACCTTCGCCGCAGTGCTTCTGGGCACGAATGATCGTCTGGTCGAGGCGTCCTAAAGCCCAAATGATTAACGAACACCGCAGTGCTTCTGTGAAGGTCTTGGCTGGTTTCATCACTGTGAAGACCTCCACCACCTCTGACTTACCTCGCCGTTGGTAGTTGTTCCATTTGTAGTAGATAATAACATGGATTGAAATCTATTCATCCAATCTATTCCTTCATCCGAAGCCATGAAGGCCAATTCACATGCGATTTGCATCCATAGACAACGATTTGAAATATGCTACCTATACTGGATGACATAAGACCTTCACCACTGTGATTCGGTCTTGCCTTGCCTTTTGTAGTTGCTTCACTTGCAGAGAATAAAACGAATGAAAATTCCTTGATCCATTTAATCCGGATCCACACCGGTCAATTCACAACCAATTCAAATCCATGGGCAACGGAAAATCCAATTCAGCTGCGACGTACCTGGAAACGCCTGACATGCTACGGCCAACAAAGCGGCAGCCCAACCAAAATCCAACCAACTGCGCAGCCCGAGGTGCGGACAACCGAATCCCTGTCGCGCACCCACCGTCCGCCGCGAACGCGCCGCCCGGCGACCTCACCTGACCCATCGTGTTGCTGGCCACAATCGAGTAGGCGCCGGCGTCCTGCAGCGTCATCCGGTCGATGAGCAGCGCGTGCTTGCTGTCCGTCTCCTTGACCAGCCGTAGCCGGTCGGTCTCGCACAGCTTCTGGCCGTCCTTGTACCTGCACAACGGTCGGGGGTCACACGGTAGGTTGCGGCAGTGGCGGCGTCAGTGGCGGCGTCAGTGGCGGCGTCAGTGGCGACGTCAGTGGCATCAGTGGAGGCGTCAATGGCGACGACTGTGGCGGCGTCAGTGGCGGCGTCAGTGGCGACGTCAATGGCGGCGTCAGTGGCGACGTCAGGGGTGTGGCGTCAGTGGGGCGTCAGTGGCGGGTGGTGGCGTCAGTGGCGGCGGCAGTGGCGGCGGCAGTGACGGCGGCAGCGTCGGCAGCGTCAGCATCGGCAGCTCAGTCGGCGTGCGTCACACGGGAGGTGGCGGCAACAGTGGCGGCAGCTCAATCGGCGCAACTGTGGACGGCTGCGGGCCACGGAAGGTGCGGCTGGCCGGAGCCGGGAAGGGTGCCTTGCTTGTTTGTTCATTGGGTGGTTCACGACGCGCTTTTTGCACATTCACGGCTAATGGCGCCGCCCACATTGTTTCACCGGTGGGCCGCGGGATTGGGAAATGTCCCGAGCAGTGCGAGTGTCGAACCCGGGACCTTTGGTACCCAGAGCCCAACACCTTAACCATTTGACGATAGCCTGGCTGGTGAACGGCGGGAGGGTGTGAAGCACGTCCATTGCTGGCGCGGCCTTTAAAACATGCACATATTATAATCGGCAAACTATTCACTAATCCATGAATCCATCACATCCAGGATGAGAGCGTACACGAATCCAGAGATCTTGCACGCAGATTTGCGTAGACATCTTGCTCAGACTGAACACAACTGTTATAATTTGACTGTACACAGATGGCGAGTAGCTTCCACTCAACACATACATTCACCACCTAGTTTCGGACGAAGGAAGCACAAATGTGGCTTTCAAAGCACATCCGATACGCCGTTAACACCTCCAGCTTACACACGACTCCTGACTGTGGCTAGTTACCATCTGACCTTTTTCGGGTCAAAAGACAACTACCAGAGCTCGCAGGACTATTGTCGCTGGACGGCTATGGCCATGAACTGCAACGTGCGAAATCGGCGGCATCGACGAAACTCAGGTGCGAACACCAGCCGGAGGACGACTAGTCGAGTTATTCGATGAGCAATTCAGGGCGGCGGTGGCCGAGAGACTAAGGTATTTAGCTCTGGATACCAAGGTCCCGCGTTCAACACTCGCATCACTCGGGACATTTCCCAATCCCGCGGCCCACCGGCGAAACAGTGTGGGCGGCCGTGACCGTGCATAACGTGCGTCGTGAACCACCCACTAAATGAACCGCATTCTTGCGGTCACATCCAGAGGACGGAGGGACCAAGGCGACAGACATTCGTCTACCTGGGGTTTCCTTCCCTGAAGGTTGACTGCTTAACTAGCTTCAAAACCAAGACTAGACATGCTTTTTTCATTTCGGAACTTGCATTTCAGCACTGTGTTGTATTTCTGCCCTGTGAACAACAATAACCGACGAGCAGCTCGGCACGAGCCGCCGGCAGCCGCCGCAGGGGCCCCACAGGTGGGTCCACTCGGGAGGCGAGAGCCGCTGCGCAGTATCAGACTTCTCTACCTGCGGAATGCCGGGGCGGGGCGGGGCGGTGGCGCTCTCAACGTGAATCAGCCATCGTCAATACAGTGACTAATGCCGAGCCCCCTCGCTGCCCCCCCCGCGGCGCCGGGATGCCAGCCTCCTGACGGTCCGCCGGTGACCCCGGCCGCCGGCGCCGCCCACACCCGACACCGCTGTGTGCCTAGCACTTATCGAGACGTGGGTCAGGAGGGCGTGTTGCTTTTGGCGCACGGAGACCGACGGGCTGACGCCAATCATGTGAGTCATTAGGCGCACTTTCCCCGGAACTGACAGGTCTGACCTGTACTTGTAGCTATCATAGTTGCATCATGTACCTGCATCATCATACAGCTGCACTTGTAACCTGTACCTGTGGTCATTGCGCATGCAAAATAGAATACCAGCAATGTCAGCACTATTGTTAGGAAGCCAGGCAACTCATGTCATAGCATAAATCGTGATAATCGATTACCGGAAATTATCCGTATCACAGAACAGGGAAAATATCAGACAAATCCCAGAAACTCATCAAGATACCATAGGACCCATTGATAGAAGGAGTAGCAAGCATGCGCCTCCATTACACTTTACAGTACACTTCCACCGCTAAGCAGAGATATAAGTCATCTCACTTCCACCAAAATCACATCGCTTTGTGTCCGGTACTGACCATTTGACCTCGGGTGTAGGTGTGCCGTCGATGTCCACCTCCATCCGCACAGGCTCGTCGCACATTATAGCCATGTCTGGAATCTTTTTCCGGAACTTGGGCGGCCCTGGAACAAGAGAAAATGACCACGAGTGAAAACGCAGCCCGAGTTGGACAGGGTTCCATCATGCACTGGGTTGTCCCAGTCATTAGACTGGGTCGTCTACAATCTCCGATCGGTTGCCTGCCAGCCAGCCGATAGGCAGCCTCCAGCCCTGGTCCGTGCAGTGGCTTGTGCTGGTAGCATTGGGATCGGCACAAAATCAACATAGAACAGCCGCCCAAAATGCGTGATGCTAAGCTAGCAGTCTCGAGAAAGATGCTAGGCGTGAGTGTCCAACTGGTACACAAACAATTTTTAAAAACAGTTGTTTTCTTCAGTATGATGTACAACAGGAAATACTAAAATAGCGTGGTAACAGAGCGCTCGCAAACAAAGTAGTACACTTTGACAAATGCGCATGGCGTGAGTTACTAAGCCTACCAACCGACCGATTTGGGCCCGTCGTTCAAGAGTAAATCAGTACGTAAGTCTGACTTAATTAACGCCAGACGAGCAGAAGCGTGGGAGTACGTTTAGATTCTTTAGACTTAGGGACTTTAGGATTAGTTTATTGACCTTGCATGAAATATTAATATGGATCAAAATGTTGAAGCTATTAATCTGCTGTCCCGTGCATTTGCCTGCCGTGTTTGGAAGCGTGCAACCTAACCCATCTCACCACTTCAAATCCACTTCATTAATCGGCGATCTACTTCATCTCAGATTGGACTAACACAACGAGCGCACGCTCGCCCACTGCCACCGGGCAGACAGAAGCGTCTCTCTGCCCGAGTGGGCCGGCTCTGACCTTTGACGATGAGCTCCGCCTCTGAAGTGCAGGCGCCCAGGTCGTTTCTGGCCACCACGGCCACCTTGCCGGAGTCGGCGTCCGTCACCTGCTTGATGATGAGCGCCATGCTCTCGTTGTCCTCGTAGAGGATCTTGAAGCGGCCGTCCGACTTGATCTCCTGGCCATTCAGTGTCCTGCGGCGCGGGGTCACAGAGGTCAACCGAGGGGCAGAGGTCAACCGAGGGGCAGAGGTCAGCCGAGAGGTCAGACGAGGGGCAGAGGTCAGCTGAGGGGCAGAAGTCAGCCGGGGGCAGAGGTCAGCCGAGGGGCAGAGGTCAGCCGAGGGGCAGAGGTCAGACGAGGGGCAGAGGTCAGCCGAGGGGCAGAGGTCAGCCGAGGGGCAGAAGTCAGCCGGGAGCACAGGTCAGCCGAGGGGCAGAGGTCAGCCGACGGGCAGAGGTCAGCCGAGGGGCAGAGGTCAGCCGAGGGGCAGAGGTCAGCCGAGGGGCAGAGGTCAGCCGAGGGGCAGAGGTCAGCTGAGGGGCACCGGCTAGCGACAGGGGCCAGCAGCCGAGGTCCGGAGAGCAAAGGTCGGGGTTACAGGTGTAAGTTCTCGAATTAAATCAGACGAGGAATGAGGACATTCGGGTGTCCCAAAAGCGGGGTTGGTTGGTTATTGGTTTTACGATACATCGACCGTTGAGCCATGTAGCGTCGCCAATCTCACGCCGATTAATCGCGGGCGAGGAATAGCGACAGGTGAGACTCGAATCCACAACCTTTCCGATTGTGAGACGGGCAACTTACTCCAAATCACAGACTACTCGTCCCCTACCAAAAGCGGGGACGGTGCGTACGGCCTGCGGCTGACTGTCGAAAATGAAGCCGAAGCTCGCCAGGTGTGCTCGGTGTTGATTTCGAGGGTCGCAACTAGTTACAAAGAACAAGGCAGCACCACACGATGACTGATGATGCAGGCAACGCGTGATCGTTGTGGAGCTCCCTGGGAGGGACCCGGCTGACGGGCAACTGTTGAAAACTTGGCACTTCGAGATCGAGAGCTAGAGTAAGCTTTCTCTGCGTAATCGTTCCTGTTTTGCTTAACCCTTGAGCGTGCACGACTCTGTCACCTGGCATCCCTCGCGGGCGGAGAGGCAGGGGAGGGGCGGAACCTCTGGCGCCTCCAAAGGGAGAGCGCTGGCGACAGGTTACAAAATCGGAGCGCTTCGCAAGACGAGATTTCGCGACTGATGCCGCATATATACGTGTTTATTTGTTAACTTCCCATATTAGCTCAAAGGGTTTTTATGTAAAAATTGAGTATCTTCACCAAATTGCTATTCCCCATAGTAAACAACGATAGGTGATGAACACTTTAAATTTGAACAAAGCATTACCCAGTACCGTGGGTTACTATGCATGTGTGATATACTACATTTCTACCTACAGGTCAAGGGCCAAAAGGGTCGAAACGTTGACCTAGTTTAGAAAGTTTACAAAATAGTGGCCGAACACACTATTTCCCCTTCCCTAGGGATAAAATAGACGTCGAACCAGTTTCACCGAAACACTAATTTCAGAGGGAACCAGAATACAAAAAGTTCATCTGACTTCAATTTGGGTTTGTGATCTCGGATGGCCTTGGAAAGGTAGATGAGATATACGCACATTAGCTCATTTGTGCTGACCGAGTGACGGTCCGCGTAACTGTCCGCGTGACTGTCCGCGTGACTGTCCGCGTGACTGTCCGCGTGACGGTCCGCGTGACTGTCCGCGTGACTGTCCGCGTGACGGTCCGCGTGACGGTCCGCGTAACTGTCCGCGTGACTGTCCGCGTGACTGTCCGCGTGACTGTCCGCGTGACGGTCCGCGTGACTCACCATGTCACGCTGACGGCCGGGTATCCCCTGATCTTGCACTCGAGCATGGCCGAGCCGCCGGCGCTGACCTCGGTGTTCTGCAGACCCTCCAGCACGCTGGGCGCCTCCGGCTCCACCGGCAGCTGCTTCACCGCCCCTGCAGGGTCAAACGGGTCAATAGAGGTGCCAACTGCCGTACTAGAGAGATCATCCGGCTCCACCGGCAGCTGCTTTACCGCTCCTGCAGGGTCACACGGGTCAATAGAGGTGCCAACTGCCGTACTAGAGAGATCATCCGGCTCCACCGGCAGCTGCTTTACCGCCCCTGCAGGGTCACACAGGTCAATAGAGGTGCCAACTGCCGTACTACAGAGATCCTCCGGCTCCATCTCCAGCTGCTTCACCGCCCCTGCAGGGTCACGCGGGTCAACATACGTGCCAACTGGTTGGTTGGTTGGTTATTTGGGTTTTAGGGCGCATCGACCAGGCTTGGTCATTTAGCACTCATTGTGCCAACTGCCGTACTACAGAGATTCTCCGGCTCCACCGCTCAATTCTCCGGTTCCATCTCCAGCTGCTTCACCGCCCCTGCAGGGTCATACGGGTCGATAGAGGCACCGAGCCCCGCATTCTGCACTGGCCAGCGCACGGGCCACCCCAGGTTACATCTGCAGCTTCTTTACCGCCCTTGTGGGGTTATCAAAATCAGCAGAATAGTCCACGCGGTATCACTGGAACTAGTACTATTGTATGCGGGGAAGGTAAGGCTCGTGAGACAGCTATCTCTATGTACCAACAAGGCAGGTGAGACAGCTATCAGGTATATCTACCAACTTGAGAGAATTTCACGTCGACTTTACGTCGTTGCGTGGAAATAAGCGACTCAAGGACGACTTCCAGAGTGCGAACTCGCCACTCGATCCGATGGTCGTAGGACAATAATGAGAAGAGACATACGCTAATCTTCGATTCTTTACGTACGAGACGGCAATGGAGGACCGAATGCGAACACTGGAACTGACATCTCCAATAATGCTGTGCCGCGTGGCACCATAGTACTGCGGCGCAGCATATCTACGCAGGCCACCCGTTCTGTTCGGAAATACCACATCGTGCCAGAGGACAACCACATCGTACGGTCGCCTGCATTGCACGATGGGAAAACGACGAATATATTATATATATATATATATATATATATATATATATATATATATATATATATATATATTATATATATATATTGATGTTACTTTCTTTCTTTGTAATACCAGTGTGGGCGCCGTGCCAACTACCGCCCAAGCGTTACGGCCAACATCCCCACTGCGTTTCAGCGAGGATTATTCAAGCCCAACCCTCGCGCCGCACTGCAAGGCCCACTGAACTCACCGCCAACCCCGTACGATAACCGAGGCAGCCCTGTAGTAGCCTCAACGTCGGGCTCTGCCCGTCTGGCGTGAGATCGTTTGTTTATTGGGTAGTTCACGACACACCTTATGCACATTCACGGCTAATGGCGCCGCCCACGCTGTTTCGCCGGTGGGCCGCGGGACTGGGAAAGAGCCCTGAGTGGCGCTAGTGTCGTACCTTGGCCCTTTGGTACCCATAGCCCGACACCTTAACCACTCGGCCACCCCCTTTCGGCGTGAGCTCGTGGTTGGTCATTGGTTTTACGACACATCGACCGTTGAATGATGTAGCGTCGCCGATCTCTCACGCCGATTGGTCGCGGGCGAAGAGTAGCGGCAGGTGAGACTCGAACCCACCACCTTTCGATTGCGAGACCAGCAACTTACCCCTAGGCTGCCCGTGCCTGGGCGTGGGCTCGTGGCGCGCCGCCCACTCACCCTGCACGGTGAGCTCTGCCGAGCAGGAGATGCGGCCGCTCTCGGTGGCCGCCACGCACGTGTACATGCCGGCGTCGTCGGGCGACACGTGCTGGAACACCAGCGCCAGCGTGTCCTCGTCGTCCTGTCGGCACAGTCGGCGCAGTGAGGTCAGGCGAGGTGAGGTCAGGCGAGGTGAGGTCAGGCGTGGTGAGGTCAGGCGAGGTGAGGTCAGGCGAGGTGAGGTCAGGCGTGGTGAGGTCAGGCGTGGTGAGGTCGGGCGTGGTGAGGTCGGGCGTGGTGAGGTCGGGCGAGGTGAGGTCAGGCGTGGTGAGGTCAGGCGTGGTGAGGTCAGGCGTGGTGAGGTCGGGCGTGGTGAGGTCAGGCGGGGAGGTGAGGTCAGGCGTGGTGAGGTCAGGCGTGGTGAGGTCAGGCGTGGTGAGGTCAGGCGTGGTGAGGTCAGGCGTGGTGAGGTCAGGCGTGGTGAGGTCAGGCGAGGTGAGGTCAGGCGTGGTGAGGTCAGGCGTGGTGAGGTCAGGCGTGGTGAGGTCAGGCGTGGTGAGGTCAGGCGTGGTGAGGTCGGGCGTGGTGAGGTCAGGCGAGGTGAGGTCAGGCGTGGTGAGGTCAGGCGAGGTGAGGTCAGGCGAGGTGAGGTCAGGCGAGGTGAGGTCAGGCGTGGTGAGGTCAGGCGTGGTGAGGTCGGGCGTGGTGAGGTCAGGCGTGGTGAGGTCAGGCGTGGTGAGGTCAGGCGTGGTGAGGTCAGGCGTGGTGAGGTCGGGCGTGGTGAGGTCAGGCGTGGTGAGGACGGGCGTGGTGAGGTCGGGCGAGGTGAGGTCAGGCGTGGTGAGGTCAGGCGTGGTGAGGTCGGGCGTGGTGAGGTCAGGCGAGGTGAGGTCGGGCGTGGTGAGGTCGGGCGTGGTGAGGTCAGGCGTGGTGAGGACGGGCGTGGTGAGGTCGGGCGTGGTGAGGTCGGGCGTGGTGAGGACGGGCGTGGTGAGGACGGGCGTGGTGAGGTCAGGCGAGGTGAGGTCAGGCGTGGTGAGGTCGGGCGAGGTGAGGTCAGGCGAGGTGAGGTCAGGCGAGGCGAGGTGAGGTCAGGCGTGGGTGAGGTCAGGCGTGGTGAGGTCGGGCGTGGTGAGGTCGGGCGTGGTGAGGTCAGGCGTGGTGAGGTCGGGCGTGGTGAGGTCGGGCGTGGTGAGGTCAGGCGTGGTGAGGTCAGGCGTGGTGAGGTCAGGCGTGGTGAGGTCAGGCGAGGTGAGGTCAGGCGTGGTGAGGTCAGGCGTGGTGAGGACGGGCGTGGTGAGGTCAGGCGTGGTGAGGTCAGGCGTGGTGAGGTCAGGCGTGGTGAGGTCGGGCGTGGTGAGGTCAGGCGTGGTGAGGTCAGGCGAGGTGAGGACGGGCGAGGTGAGGTCGGGCGAGGTGAGGACGGGCGTGGTGAGGTCGGGCGTGGTGAGGACGGGCGAGGTGAGGTCGGGCGTGGTGAGGTCAGGCGTGGTGAGGCCAGGCGAGGTGGGGGTGGTGAGGTCGGGCGAGGTGAGGTCAGGCGTGGTGAGGTCAGGCGTGGTGAGGTCAGGCGTGGTGAGGTCAGGCGAGGTGAGGACGGGCGTGGTGAGGTCAGGCGTGGTGAGGACGGGCGTGGTGAGGTCAGGCGAGGTGAGGACGGGCGTGAGGTGAGGTCAGGCGTGGTGAGGTCGGGCGTGGTGAGGTCGGGCGTGGTGAGGTCAGGCGTGGTGAGGTCAGGCGAGGTGAGGTCGGGCGTGGTGAGGTCAGGCGAGGTGAGGACAGGCGTGGTGAGGTCAGGCGTGGTGAGGTCGGGCGTGGTGAGGTCAGGCGTGGTGAGGTCAGGCGTGGTGAGGTCGGGCGTGGTGAGGCCGGGCGTGGTGAGGTCAGGCGTGGTGAGGTCAGGCGTGGTGAGGTCAGGCGTGGTGAGGTCAGGCGTGGTGAGGTCAGGCGTAGTGAGGTCAGGCGAGGTGAGGTCAGGCGAGGTGAGGTCAGGCGAGGTGAGGTCAGGCGTGGTGAGGTCAGGCGTGGTGAGGTCAGGCGAGGTGAGGTCAGGCGAGGTGAGGTCAGGCGAGGTGAGGTCAGGCGTGGTGAGGTCAGGCGTGGTGAGGTCAGGCGTGGTGAGGTCGGGCGTGGTGAGGTCAGGCGTGGTGAGGTAGGGGGAAGTAAAAGACGTGAGGTCAGGGGGTTAAGTGTGAGGTCGGGCGTGGTGAGGTCAGGCGAGGTGAGGACGGGCGTGGTGAGGTCAGGCGTGGTGAGGACGGGCGTGGTGAGGTCAGGCGTGGTGAGGTCAGGCGAGGTGAGGTCAGGGGTGGTGAGGTCGGGCGTGGTGAGGTCAGGGTGGTGAGGTCAGGCGTGGTGAGGTCAGGCGAGGTGAGGTCAGGCGAGGTGAGGTCAGGCGTGGTGAGGTCGGGCGAGGTGAGGTCGGGCGAGGTGAGGTCAGGCGAGGTGAGGTCAGGCGTGGTGAGGTCAGGCGAGGTGAGGTCAGGCGAGGTGAGGTCAGGCGAGGTGAGGTCAGGCGTGGTGAGGACGGGCGTGGTGAGGACGGGCGTGGTGGGAGGGGGTGATGAGGATGGGGGTGGTGAGGACGGGGGTGGTGAGGACGGGGGTGGTGAGGATGGGGGTGGTGAGGACGGGCGAGGTGAGGTCGGGCGTGGTGAGGTCAGGCGAGGTGAGGTCAGGCGAGGTGAGGTCAGGCGAGGTGAGGTCAGGCGAGGTGAGGTCAGGCGGGGTGAGGTCAGGCGTGGTGAGGTCGGGCGTGGTGAGGTCAGGCGTGGTGAGGTCGGGGGTGGTGAGGTCGGGGGTGGTGAGGTCGGGCGTGGTGAGGACGGGGTGGTGAGGTGAGGGGGGTGGTGAGGAGGGCGAGGTGGGGGGGTGGTGAGGTCAGGCGTGGTGAGGTCAGGCGTGGTGAGGTCAGGCGTGGTGAGGTCGGGGGTGGTGAGGTCGGGGGTGGTGAGGTCGGGGTGGTGAGGTCAGGCGAGGTGAGGTCGGGGGTGGTGAGGTCAGGCGTGGTGAGGGTCAGGCGTGGTGAGGTCGGGGGTGGTGAGGTCGGGCGAGGTGAGGTATGGGGGTGGTGAGGTCAGGTGTGGTGAGATCGGGCGTGGTGAGGTCGGCGTGGTGAGGTCGGGCGTGGTGAGGTCGGGCGAGGTGAGGTCAGGCGTGGTGAGGTCGGGCGTGGTGAGGAGGCGGGTGGTAGTGGTGAGGAGGGCGTGGTGAGGACGGGCGTGGTGAGGGCGGGCAGGCGGGGAGGACGGGCGTGGTGAGGACGGGCGTGGTGAGGACGGGCGTGGTGAGGACGGGCGTGGTGAGGAGGGGCGTGGTGACAGGTATTTGTACAGGTAGACTCACTTAATGATATTTTGTCTGACAACTCTAGCAATGCTCAACTAGGACAACTGATCGACTTCCTTTCTGATGTATCGTTTTCGGTGATATATACTCCACACTGATATGTACTACATGCAAAATCTATAGCACAATAGCACAACATAGGCGGTACCCACAATGAGAGGCTTGACACTTTCTCTAACCATATTTTGATGAATCCCTTAGTTATAGGCGAAATATGGTCATAGTTGTCGACGCGCCCTAAGCTCAAATAACTAAGTAATCGGACGCGTACACAAGCATATCCGCTGCTGGTACGTGTGGATTCGCGCGTGAAGACGAATGCGTGCGGTCAGATGATCCACACAGCTCGACTGCTAGAGACTCGAAGTTGTGCTTTTGTGAGCGACGACCTCGACTAAACAACTTGGGGTTGCCTCGCACACAAAAATGCAACTTCGGCGTATGTCCCCGGAAAAATTATGGGACTCGCGCTGCCTTCATGTGGGCTTCGAACCACGCTGCAAGCCGGATCTACCGAGAAGTTGTGCATTTTGCTTGTTCTTAACATGTGCGCCGGAGGGCCTCTCACATAACGCGAACGGGGAGGGGGTCAGTTTCCCCTCGAAGTTCTCGGAAAGTACCTAAGCTCAAATAGCACGATTTGGAGGTTTCATGGCTAGAGTGAACTCACCGTAGTATAAATTGTATGACCCTAGGTCAACGCCTCGAAGGTCAAATGAGGTTAAGATCAGCCGGCACACCGCGCTGCTGCGCCCACGAAACCAAACTGCTGCGCCCAAAGAACCAAAATAGCTTCGATGTACCGGTTTCACTTCGAGAACTACACTGAACTGCACTATCCATGATTTTGGAATCACCATGGTAACATCGTCGCCTGCAGACCACACGTTCGACAACACTTTCAGTCGGTGATACCTGTGGCTGAACAGGAATCAGACTGACCTTGAAGAGAACCTTGAATCGCTCTGCCGGGTCGAATTCCTGGCCATCTTTGAACCAGGTGAAGTTTGTGTTCTCGGCGTCCTCTATTTCTTTTTGTTTGTCCAGCAGACTGAATACTGCCGTGTCATCATCTGGGGACAGCCAAGGTCAGGATGGATCGACGGCAAACATATAGCCCTTCTCCTTCAGTTGCACACACACACACGCGGAACGCCATCGACACTTTGTAGATCTGCATGTCTGAAAAGTCCGGGGAACAACGCTGCGACTTGCGAAAATCGAAAGACAGAAGCCGATTGCGCATGCCACACCGGAAAAGAAGACAAACCTGCGAATGCATTCGGGTACACCACAGAAATGGGGACAGCTGGTGTGTACCAGCATTTAACAATGCAAAATAATCAAATCCTTCGGTTCTTGACGCTATCGTGCCATAGCGTACGCTGGTGTCATTTTAAGCATGCATTGCCTCGTATTTACACCAGGAGCACTTAAAGGAGATGCACCATCTCATTTAAGATGCACTGTCTTGAGATACGCCGTCCCATTTAAGATGCACTGTCATGAGATAAACTGTCACTGCCTCATGCTGGCTACGCAAAAACAATTGTTCGCGAGGATCGCCTTGCTATGGAGGTCCTGAAAGCCACACCTTTACCAACCGTATATACGAGAAAGTTATCGCGACAACATGCCAGCGCAGTAAATGTTCCTAGCGCTGTACTCAGCAAGGTGCCGGTACATTAACCGTGCGCAGAAGGTAACTCCACGAGGGCCTCGCGCCAACTGACGGAACCAAAGCCTAACTACAAGAAGTCGCACGACAGTCATGATCCACCTGATATGCGCCATTGCGCGCACGCACAAAAACCCACTCATGGGTCCGCAAGTAAAAAGAGTGCGGTAATTTGCCAAAAGCGCGTAACTTTTAGGTCATTATGTCAGCTGGTCAATATCTGGGCCTATGCAAGCATCAATAGCCCTTCACTTCTGCTCGGGCCTTTGTCTTGGGCAAAGGTGAAGCATGGCGACCTTTGACTGGGGCCATGGTGAAGCATGGTGTGCCTCTGGTTAGGGCCAAGGGGAGATCAGCTGGGCCCACCAGCCAGCCTAGATTCGCTCGTGAATCGACCCACCATCAATCTCCCGAGCACCTCAGAGTCAGCACCATCACCTCCACGTCTTAGCCATTCGGAAGCCAAACAAAACTGCTGCTGACAGCCACACAGCACCTGTGCCCGTCGCCTACTGGCGAACACATCTACATCGTGTGTGGGAACGGGGCAGCATACAGCACGACGCCTTCCTACAGCGACAACGACGGCATGGCGACAAGCAACGCAGCCTACGCTACCATCTACCAGCGCAGGCCCAGCGCTGGTCGCCCACCGCCAGCGCTGGGCGGCACCGGGGGAAGCAGCACACGACTAGCGTCAGGGGGGGGGGGCACTCTTGCGCCGGCTACCTCCCCCCTCTCCTGTTCGGCCTGCTCTTGCTGCTTTGCCGGAGCGTGTGCCGTCCGGCTGGTCGGGGTCGCCGCGACGCCCCCTCCGCTTGCCCCCCAGCGGCTTGTCGATCGGTCGGAGGCGCGCCTCGATCGTTTCCGGGTCTGTTGCCGATGTTGACGAATGGGCGCACATTACAGGCGCGTGGTTACACTCGGCATGCTATCAGTCAAATTGCTGCCGGCGTTCTCATAATGTGAAGATGAAAAATCGATAAACAATCCCTTACACTCCAGGAGACTCCAGGATAAACCCCAGGAGACTCCAGGATAAACTCCAGGAGACTCCAGGATAAACTCCAGGAGACTCCAGGATAAACTCCAGGAGACTCCAGGATAAACCCCAGGACACTTTCTTAGTGACAATGAACGAAGCGATTGCATTGATAGTCAAAGACTCGACGTTTATACGATACACCTCAATCTGGTGTGCTGCCCACTGCTAATGCTGATCCAGTATGGAAGCGCCGAGCCTTGTGCTATTGATAATTGCTCCAGAATCCACGCACTCTGTGCTCGACGCATGTATCACTCGGGAAGCGTGAATCGTCGGTGGAGGTTATTCTCGACAACTGCCACCTGGGTGATCGCACCACTACACAGGACAAGCTGCTTTGTGTTCCCCTCCCGAAAACAGAAACCGGAATGGACGGTTACGCGTCGGGGCTCCCATGCTATATAACCTTGGCGCCTTCTGAGACCACCAGCTTGAATCGCGACGGCTTCGTGTGTGCTCTGAAACAGATCTTACGCGACCCTCTCAGCCGACTGGCATGCGTGACGTTCAGGTACATCTGCAGTGTGTAACAAGAGAAACTACGTCCGACGCTCTCGAAGCCCGCGATTATCCACTGACCATTGACTCGGCGCCCAATAGCCACGGTGAGCGGAGAAATACACGGCCGTGAATATAAACATACCATAATATTTATTATTTAATATATTTAATATATTATTATATTATTTATAATATTTATTTGTAGATTTATCTGTAGATGTATTTCTTTAATATATTATTTATAATATTTATTCATAATATTTGGTGCACGATCACTAAATACATCATTTGGGATCAAGAGGCTTATCTATATCAAGTAGCATACGCCTCGCTTTGACGGTAGTTAGAACTGGTGACTTCATACGAAGGTGACCTTGGTGGTGACTGGGCTGTGACTCAGGTGGTGTGGTTAATGATGTGATCGCGAAAGATGTCGTGGTAGGTGCTCTTGAGCTCATTGGATTGATAGTGCAAACATTCATTTTTGTGTTTTGTGATAGTACGTGGCTATGAATACAAAGGTGCTGATGGTGCACCAATTGCGCAAACGAAGGGTCATGATCATGAAATCATAAATGAAAATTATTGTGAATGAGAATGGCACCGATATACAACGAAAAAAACTTCATTACCAGATAGCACATTAAATGTAGCAAAATCGAGAGCACGCCAGCAAGAAGGAATAACGAAGGATGAAATGCGGGCATGCAAAGGGTCAATGGAGGAGATGGGGAAGTGAAAACGTGCCAGAAATGAGAGTGCACACAGCAACAAGACCTGTCAAAGACATGAGCGAAATTCATATGGAAACAAATACATTTCGGGACCCTGGACATTCGGAGCGAAGCAAAAATCAAACAAACATCAGAAAAAAAAAACAGACCAGCAGCAACAATGCAGCAACCA
Source organism: Imbricaverruca yamaguchii (assembly GCA_034440575.1). Taxonomy (NCBI): domain Eukaryota; kingdom Metazoa; phylum Arthropoda; class Thecostraca; family Neoverrucidae; genus Imbricaverruca; species Imbricaverruca yamaguchii. The sequence goes on from JAOTOL010001629.1 coordinate 879,083, forward strand.
AAAAAACAGACGCTGTCATGCCCACAACCAGGGCTGTAGATGTACGTGACCGAGATTCGGTTGCCAGCAACGAAACACCAGCCGCTGAAGCCTGGCCATGGGCCAGCGGCCAAAACCGACACAACACCCGCCCACCCACCCAGCCAGCCGTCCTGACCCCACCAGAGTCCCGACCCGACCCGACCCGACACTGACCTGAAACCGTCACCTGGTTATGGGCCAGCGGTCAATACCGCCACAGCACCCGCCCAGTCAGCCAGCCGTCCTGCCCCCACCGGAGTCCCGACCCGACCCGACCCGACCTGACCCGACCCGACACTGACCTGAGAACGTCACCTGGCCCAGAGCCAGCCGGCGCAGCACCCACCCACCCTGACCCACTCGGAGTTCCGACCTGACCCCACACTGACCTGAGACCGTCAACTGGCCATGGGCCAGCGGCCAACACCTACGCAGCACCCACCCACCAAGCCAGACGTCCTGACCCTACCACTGGAGTCCCGACCTGACCCGACCCGACCCGACCCGACCCGACCCGACCCGACCGACCCGACCCGACCGACCTGAGACCGCCCGACCGTGGGCCAGCGGCCAACACCTACCACCACCGACGACGCCTGACCCGACCGGACCCGACCCGCCCGACCCGACCCGGACCCGACCCGACCCGACCCGACCCGAGCCCGTCCGGCCGACCCGACCCGACCCGACCCGACCCGACCCGACCCGACCCGACCCGACCCGACCCGACCCGACCCGACCCGACCCGACCCGACCCGACACTCACCCGAGACCGTCACCTGGCCGTGACACTCCTCCTCGCCCTTGCCGTTGCTGGCCACGCACTTGTAGAAGCCGGCGTCGGCGTTGATCACCTTGTGGATCTGCAGCTCGTAGGCGCCGCTCGTGTCGCGCGTCAGCGACACCCGCTCGTCCTGCACCAGCGGCAGGCCGTCCTTGAAGCTGGCGACAGCCGACACCGCCGACACGTCAGTGGGAAGCGGCGGCCGGCTGGTGTTACAAGACGTCATGGAGATATAACAGAACACACAAGGTACAACATATGCAAGGTACACACACATACACAACATATATGTGCATATATATATTATATATATATATATATATATATATATATATATATATATATATATATATATATATATATATATATATATATGTGTGTGTATGTGTGTATGTATGCATGTGTATGTATGTATGTATGTATGTATGTATGTATGTATGTATGTATGTATGTATGTATGTATGTATGTATGCATGTATGTATGTATGTATGTATGTATGTATGTATGAATGTATGCATGCATGTCAGAGAGGCTGCATGGCAGTTTGGCGACAACTAACTGCTGATAATGACACAAAATAGATAAAGGTCACAACTCACATCAAGTCTGGATATTGCGACCAATTCGGAGGGATACGCAACCGAGAAACAAGATAGAATCAAAGTCTCAAAACTGAGCATGACAATTTTGGGGGAAGAGTCTTTCTATCAACACGATATGTAATCACGTGACAAAACTTCCAGCGTCTGAGTATGCTGAGTAGTGAGGTTGTTCGGTTATTGGTTTCACGATACATCGAACGTTGGGCCATGCAGCGTCGCCAATCTCTCACGCCGATTAGCCGGGGACGAAGAGTAGCGACAGGTGAGACTTGAACCCACAATCTTTCGATTGTGAGACGGCCAACTTACCCCTAGACAACTCGTTCCCGTGCTGAGTAGTCAGTATCATGCGGTAAGAACGATGAAGTACCATATTATGAGTGGCGAAAGTTAGGTCTGCACCATACCACAATATTGTTGTTGCCAAAAAATACACACCTGCTTTCTTTCAGAGCACAATAATCCTACTGGACGATCAAAAGAGCAGTAATAATAACGTGGTAACCACAATAACCGTACCAGCAGTATTTACGATCAGCGGCCATTGGCCAGCACGAACAAACTCACAATTCAATCGTCGGCTCCGGCTTCCCCTCCGCCTTGACCATGAACACCACCGAAGCCTTCTCCAGGATCTCGGTGTCTTTGAGTCGGATGACGAAGTGCGGCAGGTGCTGCTCCTTCCGCTCCCGTCGCTCCTCCTCCGTCACTGCAAGACAGGAAGGGCGGCGGTGAGGTTACACGATGCACATGCCATTGCGAGGCACCAACGTGGTAGTGAGGTTAAGGAGATCATCGCGAGAACAGGAGGGCGCCGGTGAGGTCGCTGAAGCAGCAGCGCTGCAGCATTCGCATTCCAGCTGCAGTCACAACCAGAACTGACAGAGGACGACATAAGCAGCAGAAATTGCTCGATTCCAAACTGGGAACGCAACATTGGATCAACGACCGGGACAAGGTCGGCGCACACTGGGAGATAGCAGCAGAAAGGATGCATATGCGAACACATTGAGGTCGATTTTCAACCGTCGGTTGCGTTTGGCAAGCAGCCAATCACGCATACCTCTCGGCGAATCTGCGAACGACAGCCATTCGCGCCGATCCCGGGATAGTCGGCGTTTGAGGTGGCAGGGAAACGGCCACCTCAAACGACCCCCGCACAGGGGAACATCGTGCTTCCCGTACCCGAAACCCACACATCAGCACCGCATGCCGGCTGGCAACAGAGGAGAGACGCTCTCCGTCTCCTCCGCCGCCGCCGCCACCCGGCACACGTGACGACCGCCGACCGACGCCGTCACGTGACCGACGACGTCACGTCACGTGACCCGTGCCTGGGCGGCACGGGCGCCGTGCGACAGCTTCCGGTGCCGCTTGGCACCGGCATGAGCGGCCGGCATCCACACCGGCCACATTTACCCGTGGGCCAGCGTCCAGAACGCGGCGCCCGACCTCGGCCCGTGTCGAGGCATAAACACACACATCATCCGGGTAAAATGTCCGGGCATAAACACACCTCAGCTGGGTAAAATGTGCCGGACGAGCCGGGCAGTTGTCGGGACCAACAGCTGGCAACGACCCCGAACACAAAGGCAGGTCACAGCAGCACCAAGCAGTGCACCAGGTCACAGCAGCACCAAGCAGTGCACCAGGTCACGACAGCGCCAAATAGTGCACCAGGTCACAGCAGCACCAATCAGTGGACCAGGTCACAACAGCACCAAGCAGTGCACTAGCTCACAGCGGCACCAAGCAATGCACCAGCTCTAACAATGCCACCAATGCACCAGGTTATAGCGGTTCCATCGGCCAGATGTGGCGGCGCTGCAATAACCACACCAGACAACGATACAGCTGTCGATAGCGGCGAACCAGGACTCCTTCTCGCAGTCACGTCGTTCCACCCTACTCCCTAAGGGGATGAGTAGTCTAGGGGTAAGTTGCTCGTCTCACAATCGAAAGGTTGTGGGTACGAGTCTCACCTGTCGCTACTCTTTGCCCGCGACAAATCGGCGTGAGAGATTGGCGACGCTACATGACTCAACGGTTGATGTGTCGTAAAACCAATAACCAACCAACCACCCCTACTCCAGCTCCGGAAAGGCAATCCTGTGAAGAGGTGATCAAACGACCACATCTGCTGATAGAGGTAACACTAATCGTTTCAAGTCCTCATCAATGGATTCGGTTCGTCTTAGCCGATGACGATGGCTGACGTTAGGCAGTTTGTAAAATCCTAACTATTCGATTTTTCTTCTTTGAGAATCAAACAAATTCCAAGCCTCTTATCTTAGAGCTAAAATGACAGCAAATAGGCGACGCTAGATGACGCACAAGCTTGCAACCTGAGCATGTTCTCAAGACGTGTTCAGGACGGATTACGATTATTTGGCAGCGTGTTGTGAACGGAACACAATCGGAACTTAATGTTATCGTAATGACAGCGAATAATTTTGCGGCGTTCGACCGACGCGCGGTGCTGACCGATGCATTTTGACCGTCGCATAGCGCTCATAAAGCGATCACATCGCTTACAAGATGAACTTAAGCTATCTGTCTAGTAACACAGAACGTAATCAAAACGTCTCTTTCATGCGGTTTCCCAACGTGTACTTGAGAAGCACATGTAGGCAGAAATAGATATCGTCGAGAAGCAGCTGAATGTCTGCATGAAAACGTGAGTTGTGGAAATTGTGTGTGTTACATTTTCTTAATCTATATGAACCTTAACATGCGATACGCACGTAAGCCAAGGGCATCTTGGCGCATCCATCGATGCTGATTCTCCCATTTCTCTTTGCTGGAACACGTTTTCTTATTTCTGACTTACCTACAATTAATCCATAATTTAATGTGGACTAATATAGGCGAGCTCCAAACATGAGCAAACGGAATTGCTTCGTGAATCAATATAATGGTCGGCCAGCCCTGTTATTATTCACGAACCACGGCACGGCAAATAGCCTATTTCATGACCAATCTTTGCACATCGCTTTTGCTGATGCTGTTACCTTGACAACGCCACCAGCTGATCATAACGCCGGCAAGCTAATTATGCTCCGTAGTATCGGAACTTTGCTCAATACACTGATGCAGCCGGTGTATTAATTAGATTGAAGTGGATAAAACGTTGTCACAGCCAGTGTATCGAACCGCGGGTAGGTGGCATCTTCTGCAAAATTGTTGTGCTTGATATCCGTCGGAGGGGGGGGGCACGCGAGCCCTCGCCTTTCCCGGCCGGAGGAGCGCTACCTATCTATGCGAGCACACGCCCCACTCAAACCCTGCATCGGCCCCCTGCTATGTGCTAGACAACGCTATCTTGCTGTCCAGCAAAGTGAGATGACGTGGAACAATGAAAGCCAAGCGCCGTTCATTCCAGCATTCCAGAGCATTCCAGACCATGCAGCGGTGGACGCTGACGGTCTGTTTCGTGAACTCTGGTGAAGGAAAGACGCATTGAAAGGCTAGCCAATAGGACACATACAAATATACGGTTGGAGATCCAAGGTGGGCCGGAACCCGTCCTGGCTTTGCACCTTGTTGACCTTAAGTTAGCATCCCCTCACTCAACGGACCTGGTTGGTAAGAAGGTGTGAATGGGATCGTTGTTGTTGTTAAGGGGAGCTGTTTGGTCGCACTGCCGTCTCACCTCAGACTCGATTGGTTATTCATTTGTCGGAGAAGATTGGCCGGACGAAACCCTCCCACGGGTTTGCGGTAAGTGTTTGAGGGGCTGGGTGTTATAAAGGGGGACGGGTCAGGATTAGTGGATCCAGTGATGTCTGTATGGAGGGGTACTGGGGGTCAGATGCCCCGCGGCGGCAACCGCGCGCGAGGCGGCTCCAGGTACACACAACAGGCAAGAGATGTTCAACCCTGCGAAGACCTGTAATGATATATAGACGCGCCCGGCCGTGCGTTACATTGCATGGGCCTGCGCCTCTCCAGATCTACAGCAAGCTTCACATAGGTACGTCAAGTAAGTGGGGCAGAACGCACTCGCAAGGTCGAAATGATTTGGAGGGGGAAAATATTTTTCGCGACATTCTTTTCAATCAACGACCATTCGTCCCACGTTAAGCGTCAGCAACATGGGACGGGGATGGGTGGCAAGTGCCAACAAACAGCCAGGAAAGCTACACCGCCGGCAGTAGGTACACGTCCAATGCTGATGCGTCCCGTGGGAACCGATGGCTGGAGTAGTCAGAACAACCGACCACTTCAGAACACTTCACGCGAAACTGTTCTTGCCATTTACATACTCATACAATAAAGTGTGATGCGACATTCACACAATAAAATCGATGAAATTATTACGATGCAAAATGGGTTTGAGGAGGCCAGCCTTTCCAGCTGACAGCATTGAACCCATGCTCAAATTGAAATGTATCGGCATGGACGCCTACACACCTATCCATTTGGTCCCTGCACTCATGCGTTCGCCTGACAACGACTTCATGGATTCGTTTAAGACTCATCCCACGACAAGCGGCCCCTTCATCTAACAGTGGCTAGAGTCCGTGATGCAGATTTCAGGGCGCTCTTCTAGTGCGCAATAACAGGAGGGTCCGCATACAGACCGCAGAAGACTTCAAGGGGCACACCGGAAGTCCAACGGGTGGAGAAGTTTGAAAATGATATGTGGGCTCATTGCATGGAGTCAACGAGTGCTAGCAATTTGGTTGTGGAACGCCCACCCTGTAGGATCCCATATCAAGAGAACAAGAACCTCGTGAGGCCAAGGCAAAGGTGGTGACGCCTAGGCTCCACCAAAGGTACGGGAAGCTCAACCCCAGAGAAAGCCCTGAAGTAGAATTCAGAGCACTGCTGCAGCTCTTCGGCAGACCGACAGGGCGGGGCATGCAATCTCTTCCTGGGGAAGGGTGGGGGCAAACGGCATTGCATGGAATATCCGCAAGCTCTGGGTCTCACAACATTGTGTTTGTCTCTGGGACCAATTAGGGACAACCAATCAAAACGAGTGGCCTTCAAACAGAAAACGAATGCCTCCAGAGAGATAACTACGGGCACTGATTATTGGCTCCCGCTGGATGCTGAGCCATTTCGTGAAGTTTAAGGTCATCCTGCTCAGACTAATGGGCCTCTTGCTCAGGGGCCTGGGAGCCTGTGATGTTAGTGTTTGTGTCCTATTCTGATCTCTTCCATCAGATTCCAAATTTGTGCGGCAATGTGGCAATGTGTGCTGCATGTGGGAGGGTACATGACATATTGTCACTTTTCTTCAGGAACATAATGCCAAAAAGTGAATGGTCTACAGACAGACACACAAACATGAAACGAAAACCAGTGCACTGTTCGTGATAAATGCTCGCGATTGATTCCGGATAATGTTCACTAATTTCATCACAAGATTACGATCACTAGTTGACCTCCGGGGGCAGTTGAACGTTCTCTTATTCGCAAAGATCACTAATTTTCACCTAACCGTGTGAAGCTACTAACTGATACGTGATTGAAATGATCAACAGTTGTTGCTTGGGCTGTAGGCTGTATCGACGTCATGAGTCAATACACATATAGCGAGCATGCAATGTTGAACACGGGATTCGTGAGTATATTTGGCCACTGAAGACATTTCATGATGACGACCACCTATCGCACGCACCGCATTTGCCACTCGAATTATTGCAGTGCAGGCATCACCATCACTCGTTAGTTAGTTCTTAGAGCTTGAGAGCGCATCGACTACATTGGTCATGTGGCGCCCAATCACCATCACTCAACACGCCAACATAGCCGTCAGTACACCCGCACAGGTATTGTCACGGATTGGATTGGATTGTGGCTTTACGACGCCTTCAGCAGCTGAGGCGATACTGCGTCGCCCGCCTCTCACCCTGGCAGGAAGGGCGGGCATCGCGGGGAATCGAACCTCGTAACTCTGGCTTGCCAGACGCTCAGCTTAACCACTGAGCTACCGACGCCCGGTATTGTCACGGACGGCGGTGACAGCAACAGTGAGTGACGGACTGCCATCGTTGACAAGCTGCCAACGGCTCACAGCGTCCACTAGTGACGCCCCGATTGCATCCTTCCTGGCCGGGAAGCCGGCCAATGACAATCACTCCCCACCCCCTACACCACCCTCGACGACACCGTCCCGACCTGGAGTATGTATGTGGTTGCTGCGCGTGCGTTTGCCCGTGCGCGATGGATGCGTGTGCGTTAACAGGGTCGAGCTGAAAACTCCGAGCCCGGGAATTATGTGTCGCATGTGTTGTTGCGTGAACTAATACACGCAGCTCCTGACAAAGCCACTAGCCAGCGTTCGTCTATGTTGTGATCACCGAGAGATTGGTTGGCTATTGGTTTTACGATACATCGACCGTTAAGTCATGTAGCGTTGCCAATCTCTGATGCCAATTGGTCGCGGGCGAGGAGTAGCGACAGGTGAGACTCGAACCCACAACCTCCCGATTGTGAGACGAGCAACATACCCTAGACTATTCGTTCCCTGGTCGCCGAGAGAAATGTCTTGCTATCGTGGGTGCGGCGCACACTTACTAGTCTTCGGTGCATACCCATAGAACCGCTTGGTACCAGTTCTGTGGAATACGTGTCCATGTCTGCACCAATCTGGCACATGCTGGTTCAGCTTGTCATGCTTACGCTGCTACCACCAATGCCGGTATGTCGGGGATGAGTAGTCTAGGGGCGCGTTGCCCGTCTCACAATTGAAAGATCGTGGGTTCGAGTCTCACCCGTCGCTACTCTTCGCCAACGACCAATCAGCCTGAGAGATTGGCGACGCTACATGACTCAACGGTCGATGTGTCGTAAAACGAACAACCAACCAGCCAACCAATGGCGGTATGTCAGACTAAACATGGCACGGTAAAATGAACCGTGCGCACCCCTACCAGGGTAACTTAACATGCATGTGGATAGTGAAGTCTTTGGCAACAAGTTGGTTCCCCGCGCAGCTTAACGTGTCCCGAAACCTTACCGCCAGGTGCAATTTCTGCTCAGAAAGCACGGCTTTGGTGGGAAGAACCGTCGCGTGGTCTCCACACACACCAGCGACACCTGCTTTAAATCTGGCGCGCCTTATGCTTGCACCAAGCTTACGTCTCTTCATGCTCAACTCATGCCACTTTTCTTTGTACGTATCTCTGCACCGCCCATATGTGTAGCCACATGACACAGTTGACGCCAATTTGAAGATGAATATTCTCATCAAATGTGATAGTGATAAGCATGCAAATTCGTAAACTTGTAAATGAGAATGCCATTTGAACATTCCTAGTCTCATTGCAAAGTTGCTATTTGGGTCAGGGGTGGATACGAAGGGGGACATTGGGGGCATGTTCCCCCTCCGTCCCTCCATCCGGGAAAAGCACCCTTCAGTATGCTCGAGTGCACCTACGAAACAGTTTTTTTCCACCGAAGTAGCCCAGCCAAGAAAATGTGGCCCCTCCACGACAATTCCTGGATCCGCCCCGGATTTTCGTGTACATGTTAATATGTGAAGAGGTGGGGGTTGTTGTTGGTGGGATCACAACATAGGTTGATCTCTTCTTGTGGATTGCAACAGATGGGGACCACAAACTGCTCCGCCGTATATCCACGGCGAAGGAACAACTGCCTCAACATTTCCACCAAGTAGCAGGTAACTCTGGAGAAAACGTCGTGATCACCACATACATTCATTGTGGCTACATCAATTGCATTTCTAGAGGTGCTCAAATGTCACAGCTAATTTTCGCAGTAACGATGGAAGTTCTCGATGCACGTATATTGCAGTCAGCCACGAAGGCCAGAAGCATGAGAAATATGGCAGCGGCAACGAGACCAACGACAGCCAACGAAAGCAAACCTACCGGAACCACGGCACTTTCGTCCGCTGACGTTCGCTAAAATAACGGCGATAAAACAAGCCTGATTGACTAGCGAAACTAGAAAACCGCTACTTTACTGTCGTCGCGTGAAAAGCTGAGCACAAATTAGTTTTATTTATGGGCACCACATAGGATCCCATGTTAAAAGTTGAGGTAATTCTGGGACAAGCCAACACTATAGGGAACCCTCAAAAGTATACAAATCGACACCCATGGTGTCGTTCACATTCTAAACTGCATCGTGTATCCACGAATGTTACATATCCAGCTGCTTTCTTTTGTTTATTTTCTTTATTTGGGGATAAGGGCGCCTGATCCAGCTGCTTTCTGAAACGTGATCCATTGCAGGGCAGTGTGCAGACGCCCGGCTTGGGAAGGGGGGGGAACTTCAAACAACTTTCTTCGATTTCGTAAACTCATCAAATTTGAATAGCTAACATACTTCGGGCGTGCTTAAGACAATATTTAAGCAAGAAATTGTTTATAGATTTCGAGAAAATGCTATCTTAGTGCAAAATTTCGGCAAAAGTCGGCCTTTTTGGGGGGAGCGAAGAGCATGGTCCTGTTGTTCCCTGGGCCCGCCCCCGGTCCATTGTACACGTACGATAGACGAAGGCTTGAATCACATCACGTATTAATATTTCGAAGTCTTATAATTATGCTTGTCAAACTGGACATGTTTCTGTAAAATATAAGAGTGGTTTTTCGTGATTTCGTACCTCAAGAAGTGCTGAGATTTCAAAGCCCGGATTTTGAAGCCACTACTGGAATAGTGATCGTTTTTGTTTGCAAATGAGTAGATATTACGCGTCTGCACCGCTTGTGGAAAACTAAAAATAGGATAAATCGAATGGTCATGCTTATCACACAGAGCATTTTTGTGCATGCGAACAAATTAAACCTCAAGACAGCCCAGTTACCGTGTGAGAATACACGTAACAGAATGACCAGAATGGTCAGAATTTAACAGAATGACTTTGCAGAAAAACAGCAGAATGATCGTGACCCTGCCGCGTGAGTGACCCAGTGTGGGGGAGGTAGCGGCGGCGACGGAACGCCGCCTCCAGCTTCAGCAGCTACTCGGGCCAGCGGCGTGCACGTGTTGGACTACGCCAGCCGTAGCTAGTTGTCCTGGACTACGGCCAGCCGGGGGAAGGCGGAACTAACGGGACGTCATTTGGTCCAGATCCCAGAATCAGTGTAGACCAGCCATTTCGGTGTAGACCAGCCAGATCCCAGAATCAGTGTAGACCAGCCATTTCGGTGTAGATCATCCAGATCCCAGAATCGGTGTAGACCGGCCATTTTTGTGTAGACAAGCCAGATCCCAGAATCAGTGTAGACCAGTCATTTCGGTGTAGACCAGCCAGATCCCAGAATCAGTGTAGACCGGCCATTTTTGTAGACAGCTGATCCAGAATCAGTGTAGACCGGCCATTTGGTGTGGACAAGCCAGATCCCAGAATCAGTGTAGACCAGTCATTTCGGTGTAGACCAGCCAGATCCCAGAATCGGTGTAGACTGGTCATTTTTGTGTAGACAAGCCAGATCCCAGAATCAGTGTAGACCAGCCATTTCGGTGTAGACCAGCCAGATCCCAGAATCAGTGTAGGCTGGCCATTTCGGTGTAGAACAGTCAGATCCCAAAATCAGGACGGGAAGGCTACCGCTGGCGTTGACCTCTGAAGATGCGCAGCACTCGCGGGCGATATTTTACTGACCAGTCATTGGGGTTATCCACAGAGGCGCAGCCAAGGGGCGGGGCACCTCCCCTAGCACCCAAAATATACTAAACGAAACGAGAAATTTTGAGATTGTCACCACGCAAAACCATACATTTAAAAAAGCCTTCTAGTTTTCATCATATTTCTTGGGGTCTGGCCCTCCCCTCTGAGAAATATCCTGACTGCGCCACTGGTCATCCATCCACTTATTATACTTATAGTCTTCAAATATGTCAGCTGTTACGAGAAGGGGATAGGTGAACCAAATAGAGCTCATGAAAAATCTTGAACACGGTGGATGTATTCTATATATGATGCATGTGTCAACCCATGACAGAACAGAGCCTAATTCAAAATTATATACCACTATAATCCTACAATCAACACAACCCGAGAATATAGATTCAATATTAGCTGCACTATTGCAAAGACAATGATAAAACGCGTGCGCTGCTGTCATTCGCAAATCAGTGGGCGTAGACAAGATCCTGGCCTGATTACTCACCGTTACCACCACTTCATTAATACCCCAGCTTTTATTTTATAATTACCATGAATGGAAATTGGTGTGGCTGCAACATATGACGTTTGGCCCACAATTACAGCCCTCGATATGAGCTGGCAGACACGAGCCGAACCATGCATGCAGCCAAACGTCAGAATGGCGATGATGGATGTAGCGATCCGTTAATTGTAAGCTACTGGCGTTAACATATTCTCTTCGAATTAGCGTCAACTGTGTTATGCGGTTCCACATCTGGGCGGTTCAGAGATACGTACAAAGAAAAGTGGCATGAGTTGAACAATACCCTTGAACTAGAACAATAATATGCTCCCACGAAAATCTCTCAGCGCACACCTACGGCTCTTACTGTGACACAAGTAGAGAGGTTTGTGATGGATTTCAGGCGTTGTTCATGTGGTTCTGGGAAGAAATGCGCTCAGGAAAGCAGATCAGGTATACGTGCTCTAGGTCAAGGACTTCGCTGATTAGCTGCGAGAACACAGGAGCTTCCATCTCGCTACTGCTGAGCTCCATCTCCAGTACTGCGAACATCAGTACAAACATTTCCTTTTTAAAGTTAACTGGAGCCTATCTTGCTGTTCACCGGGTAAACATTCAAATATTCATGGGTACAGCGGTATCGGACACTGCAATCTTCCACAGATGGAGATGACACTTCACTTTTTTTAAAGAACCACTACCACTCCTACAAAACTCACACTGAGCGCACCTACAGCTTCTACTATGCTCTTTAGAAGAGTCATTGGGTGTTCGAGAAAAAAAATCATTGCTGCACTCATGTGTGGGGGTGGGGGGGGGGCAGGGGGTGACAGCAGGGGACGCAATGACGGACGAGTGGCCACCGACGTCACGCGACGGCCCCGCCACGGCCAACTCACGGTCGTCGTCCACGCGGAATCCCATGCACTTGAGCAGCACCCGCACGCTCGGCTCGTCCTCGGTCAGCGAGCACTCGATGCTGGTCTCGTCCAGACTGTCGCGGTGCGAGCGGCGCGACGGCCAGTCGCGGCCACGGGAGCGCGCCGCGCGCGGCATGTCCGCCGCGCTGCCGCTGCCGCCGCCGCTGCCGCCGCTGCGCCAACTGCCGCCGTCCATGGTGACGCCGGCCGCCGGCCGCCGCCGGCGCGGCCCGGTCGGGTCGGGTCGGGTCGGGTCGGGTCGGCGCGGCCGGGCGACACGCACGGCCGCGGGTGTGCACGCACGCCGGCCGGTAGCGCTCGGTTCGGCTCCACTGGGCTCAGGTCAGCTCAGGCACACTCGGTCCGGCCCGACTCAGCTCAGCTGGGCTCGGCTCGGCTCTGATCGACTCAGCTCGACTCAGCTCGACTCAGCTCGGCTCGGTTCGGTCCGGTTCCACTCGGCCCGGCTCGGCCCCACTCGGCTCGGCTCGACTCGGCTCTGATTGACCCAGCTCGACTCGGCTCGGTTCTGCTCGGCTCGGTTCGGCTCGGCTCGGCTCGGCTCCGTGGCGGCCGCGGCACGACCCGCCCCTGCCCCGGCGCGCCGCTCGACTAACGCCGCAATCCGACTCAGCCGGTCGGTACGTAACGATCCGGCCCGATCATTGTTTGCGTAAACACGGCGGCGGCCGCTCGGCGGGCCGGCGCACCGCTGCCGCCGCCCATCACCGCCGGCCAGGTCGGCCGACAGGTCAGCTGGCCGGCCGCCGCCGCCACGTCATCGTGACGTCATTACGGCGTGACGCGGCCAATCGCGAGCCGGCGAGATGCGGTGCAGGTGCGCAGTGCGTCATACCTTGGCGTCCATCCGTGGCTAATCTAATTGGAATGTCAACAATCAGTGGCGGATCCAGGGGCGACAGGGGGCATGCGCGCACCTCGATAGGCATGCGGCGCCCCTTCGGCTGCAAAATGGCGCCCTTCCAGGACGTTTCCAGGACGTTCGAGTGCATTCCCCGCTCAACGCGTTTCGCAGCCAGTGGCGTCCCTCCAGGACATCTAAATGCACCTCTTCCTCAACTAGTTTTTCAGCACATAGTACCCATCCTGAAAAAATGGCGCTCTCTAGAAAGAGTGCCCCCGGCTCATCAAAATTTCTGGATCCGCCCTGCCAACATATACGTAAATATTTACAGTAATTAGGCATTTGCATAGTAAAACAAATTCGAGGAGTTTTGGGTAATCGTGTTCTTATCCATCTTTTGATTGTCGGTACGTAATTCGCAGCCCCCTGAAACTACCCCGACTGAAGATCGAGATAACGATATAAACAACACTCCTAGCTTGTTGTCTTGTGCCGACGTCAATGCCAACTCCAGTGATTCTACGTCGGATATGCCACGAAATCGCGCATGGTGACTGAAAATTGGCTACGGAGACCGCCAAATGAATCATAGCATTCACCGTCCCGCATCGTTTTTCGAGGCATGCTAGGTTCATCAAACTTTCCGCACAAACGTAGCCGCCCCACGTACACGCCGACTCCTTCCCGCGCAGGATTCTATCCAGATGGCGGTTGCTTCAAGAAGGTAGTTTGAGGTGCACACCTTGCAAACGTCACTAGCGCATGTTTGAAAGAGGTAGTTTGAGGTGCACACCTTGCAAAAGTCAGAAGCGCATGCTGTAGATCTGTCGCCCGCCTCGCTTGGCCAACATCGCAGCCTGCACACATATGCTGCCGGCTGAGTTTCAAGGGCCACTGCGTGCTGCGTACAGTCATAACACAACACAATGCACATTCCACAAGCAGAGGCTCAGCCAAGGAGGGCGGGGTGCACCACCCCCTCCCCCTTAGCACCCAAGAATACACCAGATCGGAACGAAAAATTGTGAGATTTTCACCCCGCAAAAATCTATACTTCCCGGGCGCTTTCGGAGCCCGAGGCTTTTGCTTTTTCTTCGCATTGCTTGTCCTTTTCGGGGGCGGGGTTCGGCCCCAAGGAAAATCATGGCCGCCCCACTACCCATAAGCCCTCGCTCCGAGCAAGTCGGCCTTCTGCGGCTGGTCAGGAGCGCTCGCGGCGCCGAGACTGCGAGATCGGCCAAGAGCCGGCACGGCAGCCGGTCGAGATCGCGCGGAGCACGTCACTGTTGTGCTTGGCGGCGGCGAAAGCGGCGCGGGCGGCGGGTGGGCGGGGGTCGGCACCGGGGCGGCGGCTGGGAACGGCGGAACGGGCCGTGGCCGAGACGTGCGACCTTTCAGCCGGAACGGCACCAACGTACCGGCGCGTCGGCACCGCCGAGGCATACGGCGACGGCGGTCGCCCGCTCGCCAAACGATACACGCGAATGGGAGAAAACGGTATGGATCAGCGGCATGGGCGCCTCAGGGCCTTCGGTGGCCTCTCTTGGCACCCTGTTTAGTATCGGCAACGTAGTGCTTCCTTGGTCGTGCCATCGCCGATATCAGTTTGCAAGCCGTCCGCCAGTAGCAGTTTCCAGTTCAAATGTCATCGGCAATATCGAACGCGAATGTTCAAATGTTATCGGACGCGAATCTGATCTGACCATGCTGAAAGCATGGTCAGATCGCGGTCAGGTCAGGTCGCGAGTGACGTGCGACAAGCACGTCACTCGCGACCTGACCTGACCTGACATGCGAAGGCAGCGAATTTGGATTTCTACAAATTAGTTGGAGAGCCTTGCTATACAATATGCAGCTGATGTTAATTTTCTTGAGTACACGCGATGCGTAATGTTGAGAACTAGAGAGAACAAAAGTGAAAATACTCAGTGGAGGACAGTGTTGATACACATGTACACTTTTACGTACACTTCGATATCTGATTTGCATTCTTGATTGTGGCAAGTACGATTTTTCAACTGACATCTGACACCAAGTTGACCATGAATTAAAAAATGGTCTAAGATGTATCGATCGATTGATTGATTTACTTCTTTGTTTTTATTTAGGTGGCTGCTTTGGCCTGAACTCATATTGACTGATCAAATGAACTGAGTAACGAAATTAATGCACTGGCGAAATGAATTGATCAACGAATTGACAATGAATTCAGCCACTCTGAGCGAGGATCGGTCCGCTTGCCCAGCCGGCGCACCGACTGTCCAAGCGCCCCCCCCCACCCCACCCATCACGCCGAGTCGCCAACTCGGCGGCGCAGCGGGCCACCGGCTCCACGCAGCGTGTGGCTGCCTCTTGGTCCCGGTCTGACATCTCAGACGAACCCTTCTCGGCCGGCTGCCATCCAGAAGTGGGCAGTGTCTGGGCAGCGTTCGTCGCGCCGCCGGGGCGACGTTTGTCGAGCAGCACCCACCGCATCGGACCGGCGGGCATCGCCTGCCTCTGATTAGATCTATCGGTCCGGTGGCACGCCCTGGGGGCACGGCCTTGCCTCGTGTCGCCGGAGCGGTCCTCCGTTCAGCGGATCCGAGAAATATCGATATCGATATCGATTACCGATATCGAGTAGGTATCGATAGGGATCGAAATATCGATACCTCGGCCGCGAACACTAAGTGCCACGGCGGCGGCCGTGAGAGCAAACGCGTGTGCAATGCTGCCTCGCGATGGTGCCGAACAACGGAATATCTGATGTGTGCATACGATGTATGCCATGTGCGTGTGTGTTTGTGTTCATGTGCGTAGCAATCTGCGTGTGCGCGCATCGCAAAACTCCGAAGCAGAGGACCGTGTGTGTGAGTTTTGCCAGCCTGCCACCGTGTGGTGATATCGGCTGGTTAGCAGAGGACCGAAATGCGTTTGATTTTAAGCACCCGGTCACTTCATCCGTGACGTGTCCTATATGCAGGCGCGCATGAATGCGTGTCGCCGAGTGGGTGGGACCAGCACGAGTGTGGCGGCTGTGATTGGCTGCCGCACTCCCGGCAGCCAATCACAGGCGCCTCACAGCCAATCAGGCCGTCTGGCGGCTGGCAGTGGTGGCGGCCACGCTGCGGTGCGTTCCACCGCTGACGTTCTGCCCACTCGCTTGGAACTAGAACACCAACTGCCCGCCACAACACCCGCCTAGCTGGAAAACAATCTCCTCTCGTCACAGGCGCCCACCGACGCACAGGAGCGGCGCAGCGGGACCGGCCCGACGCCGTCAAAACAACCGCGCGGCACGCGCCAACCCTGACCCGGCTCCGTTTGTTTTGCCACAACAACCTTGTCAATGAATCCTCGTCGCCCACGAAAATGTCAGGGAACGATCCCATGACGTCAAATCAGGTGACTCCGTGTCCACATCAGCCTGTCGCCCTCATAAGCGGAGCGGCACCGAACACGTTAGAGATAGAGATCGAGACACAGGTGCAGGCTTCTGGACATTACTGGGAGCGCACAATACATGAAGGCAATGGGCGGGCGAAAATGGATCGGGGGAGGGGCGTATCACATAGCGTTCCAAGTTTCAACTTGAAATAATTGGGGGATAAACATTGGGAGGGGGAAGTACTCTCCAAAAGGCATAGAAAGATACATCCCTGGGTCAAGGCCACCATCAATTAAGGTCGCGCACACTCTCGATTGTCGGCTTTGTTCCTGTCATCCCACATGTCAGTCACGCATCACCCACCATAAAGATGCTGCTTCGATACATGCGTTCAAAAGCGGCAGCTTGCACCCAAACTTCAAATACGTGAAATAACGAGCACAAGGCGCAAGCAGGGGCAAGCTGGGCGGGCATCCGCCGGAAGCCGGCGCCCGTGTCAACAGAATTGGACACCAGCTCAATGTCGACAGACGCCAGTGGTGACGTTGCAATGGTGACGTGGTGACGGTGGTGGTGCGGCGTGGACACTGTAAATGGCGCGGAGCCACCTGCGTCATTTGACGCGGACAGAACCATTTTCAGGTCCACCTGCGTCATTTGTCGATACGGACTGAAGCGGATTTGCTATCAAAATCCCTGCATTGCTCGGCCAGCAACAGCTCTGCCCACTGCTACAGCAGCAACACCACCCGCAACACTCCCCGGCGTCGGCCACTGCACGCCAGGCCACATGCCGGTGTGGCAAGGTCAGATGGTTAGACTGTCCCGCAAGACTGCGCTCGTGGGGGCGGCCGCCAGTTAGAGCAAAACCTCGCTGGCTCATCGCGCCGCCAGCGATCGGCTGAAAACACGCCCAAGAACAACACTCCAAGCGGTGCTAGGTTTTGCCCCTATAATCATGACGCCACGGAGTTTGGCAAGGTTGCCGAACAAACACAGATTATCTATGCTGTGCACATAGCTGAACAATGATACGTGTACTGCAAACTACTCATACCAACCTTATGAATATGCTTAAAAATTATCGAAAGGAAGAGAAGATAACGAAATCAAGAAAATCGTTAATTGATCTCATAACTACGCTTCTGACACCTGCACACGCAGAGTTCCACCCTGAACCTTGACCTGGACACTGACGACCCACCCTCTCGACCTGGGGCGGGGATGGCCGAACGGTTAAGGTGTTGGGCTCTGGTGCCAAAGGTCCCGGGTTCGACACTAACGCCGCTCGGGAAGCAGTGTGGGCGACGCCATTAGCCGTAACGTGCATAAAGTGCGTCGTGAACCACCCAATAAACAAACAAACAAACGCTCTGGCCCTCCAGCCGGTCGCACGGGACCCACCTTCGACTGGATCGGATTGTGACTTTACGACGCACTCGACAGCTGAGTCCATAAGGCGTCGCCTGCCTCTCACCCTGTGTGTGTGTGAGTGAGTTTTGCCAGCCTGCCACCGTGTGGTGATATCGGCTGGTTGCCTCTCACCCTGGCAGGAAGGGCGGGCATCGCGGGGAATCGAACCCCGTACCTCTGGCCTGCCGGACGCTCAGCTCAACCACTGAGCTGCCGGCGCGCCACCGGACCCACCTTCCTGGACGTCGAGCTGCGCGGAGCAGACGGCCACGCCGCAGTCGTTGGCGGCGCATGCGCAGTACAGTCCGCTGTCGTCCGGCCGACAGTTGAGCAGCTTCAGCGTGTGCCGGTCCTGGTCGGAGCTGATCATCACCCGGTCGGCCATTGCGTCGTCCAGCGGGCGGTTGTCGCGCAGCCACGTCACCACGGCCGGGGGGTCGGCCAGCACCCGGCACTCGAACACGGCCCGCTCCGTGGCTGTCGACACGGGTCAGGTCAGGTCACCGTGGGTCAGGTCAGGTCACCGTGGGTCAGGTCACCACGACCGGGGGTGTCGGCCAGCACCCGGCACTCGAACACGGCCCGCTCCGTGGCTGTCGACCTGACCGACACGGGTCAGGTCAGGTTACCGTTGGTCAGGTCAGGTCACCGTGGGTCAGGTCACCGTAGGTCAGGTCACCACAGCCGGAGGGTCAGCCAGCACCCGGCACTCGAACACGGCCCGCTCCGTGGCTGTTGACACGGGTCAGGTCAGGTCACGGTGGGTCAGGTCACCACGGCCGGGGGGTCGGCCAGCACCCGGCACTCGAACACGGCCCGCTCCGTGGCTGTCGACACGGGTCAGGTCAGGTCATCGTGGGTCAGGTCACCGTGGGTCAGGTCACCACGGCCGGAGGGTCGGCTAGCATCTGGCACTCGAACACGGCCCGCTCCGTGGCTGTCGACACAGGTCAGGTCAGGTCACCGTGGGTCAGGTCACCGTGGGTCAGGTCACCGTGGGTCAGGTCACCACGGCCGGAGGGTCGGCTAGCACCCGGCACTCGAACACGGCCCGCTCCGTGGCTGTCGACACGGATCAGGTCAGGTCACCGTGGGTCAGGTCAGGTCACCGTGGGTCAGGTCACCACGGCCGGGAGGATCGGCTAGCACCCGGCACTCGAACACGGCCCGCTCCGTGGCTGTCGACACGGGTCAGGTCAGGTCACCGTGGGTCAGGTTACCGTGGGTCAGGTCACCACGGCCGGAGGATCGGCTAGCACCCGGCACTCGAACACGGCCCGCTACGTGGCTGTCGACACGGGTCAGGTCAGGTCACCGTGGGTCAGGTCAGGTCACCGTAGGTCAGGTCACCACGGCCGGAGGGTCGGCCAGCACCCGGCACTCGAACACGGCCCGCTCCGTGGCTGTCGACACGGGTCAGGTCAGGTCACCGTGGGTCAGGTCAGGTCACCGTGGGTCAGGTCACCACGGCCGCGGGTCGGCCAGCACCGCGGCACTCGAACACGGCCCGCTCCGTGGCTGTCGACACGGGTCAGGTCAGGTCACCACGGCCGGAGGGTCGGCAAGCACCCGGCACTCGAACACGGCCCGCTCCTGGTCGACACGGGTCAGGTCACTATAAGCCCCACGGAGGATGCTGACATGCATCAGGGCACCATAGTTCCTTTTGATGACCAGGAGTGGGTCAGGTCATTATGGTCCCCTAGAATGATGAGGCATGCGTTAAGTTACTCTAGTGTGTGCTTGTAAAATTAATAATTATTTTATGCTTAGAGTCTAGTTGATGCTATTGCGTGAGACGGAATGTACGACCCTCAATATACCAGGAGGTGCTGAGCTTACATCAAAAGTAGTGTCAGGGATTATGCTATATTACTCAACGTTTCGGCTAGGGGCCATCGTCAGGAGTGACTCTAGTTGATGCTACATCTAATGCCAAAGAACTCGATACAAATGCAAGTCGATACTTGTGCCGGCTGTAATTGTACGGGTCCATGGTGTTGGTCAGGTCTAGGGGCGTGGGTCAGACGCGTCGGCATCGTCACTTCAAGTGCTGACGCAGACGTGCACATCCATCCAGCTGTCGCCGAATCAGCTGAACATGCTATTCTACACGACATGACGAAGTTTCAACGGGTCCACCGCCACAGAGTCAACGCTTCGTGTGACGTCGTCACCCATGGATGTCACGGCACCGAAACCGAATCTATGCAGCTACGCAGACCACATTCCCAATCGGCACACATATACATAAATTGAGACGCTTTACCTGGGCGTCGGGCCAGACAGACAAAAACGGCGAGTTGTCAATGAACCGACTCTGAGCCCGCCCTGCAAATGGATGTGCTAAGCTGGCGCTGGCACCCTGCCCATCACAACCGCACGCCGGCCAGCGAAACCGCCAGCCATGGGTACGGTAGCTGCTAGAGGCTGACAGCCCTGCTATAAGCTGACGGTAGCTGCTAGAAGCTGACAGTACCTCTAGAAACTGACGGCAATGCTCGAAGCTGACAGCTAGCTGCTAGAAGCGGACTGTACTCCTAGAAGCTGACGGTAACTGCTAGAAGCTGATGGTACTGCTAGAAGCTGACGGCATTGCTAGTGAGACAAGAATTACTTTTTCCTAACCATATATGCTCCCGACAGACCTGGCGCTTCGATCAGCTAATGGTGCCCGATGCCATTTCATCTCACGAGCATAATAAGACAACACGGACAGCGATATCAGGTTTAAATCGAACTCGCACGCCTTCTCTCCCATTTTGCATGACAAAGTGACATACAACGCGACCAATGATGTGCATGCATCCAAATATTTCCGCACCATTGTGTAACATGCGCTTGATCATCGCTTCGACCTGATCTCCCTCCATTGCTTGATTTCTGGTAGACTAACACTGTCAACCGGGCATCTGCTCCACGCTTTCTCCAACCTGGGTTGATGGATGACCATGTAAGCCGCTCGAGTTATGAACATGAACATGTGTGTGTGTGTGTGTGAGGGTAGTGGTGTGTGTGGGGTGGGGGTGGGGGGTGGGGCTATGTGTGTATTGCTGGTCAGGAGAGGGTGTGTCGGCCGTCATGTGCTCTTCTGGCGCGAGTCAGGCAAACAGGGTCACGCCGGCACGTGTCGGAGTCCGTCGGGCGACTGTCTCCGCGCGGCGACCGGCGCATTAGCCGCGCCCCACCGGCGCATTAGCCGCGCCACACCGGCGCATTAGCCGCGCCCACCGGCGCATTAGCCGCACTCCACCGGCGCATTAGCCGCACTCCACCGGCGCATTAGCCGCGCCCCACCGGCGCATTAGCCGCGCTCCACCGGCGCATTAGCCGCGCCCCACCGGCGCATTAGCCGCGCCACACCGGCGCATTAGCCGCACTCCACCGGCGCATTAGCCGCGCCACACCGGCGCATTAGCCGCGCTCCATTGGCGCATTAGCCGCGCTCCACCGGCGCATTAGTCGCGCTCCACCGGCGCATTAGCCGCACTCCACCGGCGCATTAGCCGCGCTCAGCCGGCGCCGACTATTTCGGGCCGCTGCCGACCCACTGAAATGCGGCCGTGCGCGACGACTGGAGTGGCGAGCAACCAAGGCCAGGGTGACGCCGTCGGCACGCCCCCACCCCCACCGGCGGGGGGGGCGCCAGACGCGCCGCCTAACGAGGCGTACACGACGCGCACGAGACGTGATCGCCGCGACGAGCGGATGGCGCCCTTGTAGGCGTGTCGTATCTCGTTCACGTGGGAAAAGTCGCACGTGAACGAAACGCATCTCTCCCCGGAGGGAATAGACACTCGCGGACCGTGGGTATCATCTATGGTGTCATGATGCAGTGAGTGCATTTAAAATTGAAAAGAAGTTAGGCCGAGTGTGGATATCGAGCGCGTCTCGTGCATGTTCTCATTTGGACGGTTTCGGTTGTTCGCTGTGCGATGTAGCGCACTACACCACATCTCGAGTTCCAGTCCGACGCGTGCTATCGCGGATCTCGACCAGAAAGCAACCGAGGTCCAGCAACAGACCGACAACAGTGGATTCAGTTCGGCATCTGTGCGAGCACTCGTGGACGGGTCGAGCCCCCAGGACGGTGGGAGTCCTCAGGACGGTGGGATCCCTCAGGACGGTGGGATCCCTCAGGACGGTGGGATCCCTCAGGATGGTGGGATCCTCAGGACTGGTCGGACCCTCAGGACGGTGGGAACCCTCAGGACGGTGGGACCCTCAGGACGGTGGGAACCCTCAGAACAGTACGGGCCCCCAGGACAGTGGGAGCCCTCAAGATGGTGAAGTGGTCAGCGACAATCCACACCGAGCCGATACGTCAGGTTGGCTGGTCACGAACACTTTACCCGGCGGTGTCACGTGCACGGCGACTGGTCTCCTGCAACGCTGCATTACACAGGTGGAGACCTCCAGAAATTGCAGGTGGTTCAGCAGCAAGATATGTCCAATCGCGGGCAAAAATCCAACATAGAATGCAGAAGATATCGGCTGGTGAGATTCATCAACGCACATCATTGATTACAGCAGATTTAGGCTTATTTTTATCGTAACGTAAAGTTTCTTCGGAGGAACCAAGAAGGGTCAAATGACCTCGGGTTAGTCCCCCACCCCCCAGAGTCTCAACGTTACTGCATTGCATTCCGTCGATGCGCTACTCACATTCACAATGCACGCCCTTGATGACTTCGATGAACTTCGGCTTCTCTGAAACAAGGTGGCTTAAGGTTAAAAAGAAAAGAGCATGCGGTGCACGAACGAACATGAACATTCGCTTGAGTCTGGCGACGCCCAACCCTATTTTATTACTTCATTCTTCTATTCACTATTTCAGTCTTGCCGAGGCCAAACGCACACTGGCAAAATCATGCCGAAGAAAATAACGAGCGGTTGGTCATACCACGTCTTGCGTTACTATTTGCATATTGCACATCACCAGAGCTTTGCATATCGTTATGTTGCAGCGATCCGATGGGTTGAATACAATTAGCTCTGTCCTTTCTCCGTTGTGCACCTCAAAAAGTCCCCGCCCCTCGCCTGTGCAGAGGGATGATGCGGCACTACAGCTCAGACCATATCTTAGCGGCCAGACCTGAAACTGCCTTAGAACGTGGAACGGTGATGGAGGACGTCTTGAAGTTACATATTTGCATTATGCACAAGCAAAAACCTGCTTGCCATATCTTCCGTGACTTTGTTTGGCCTGGTGACCCGACTTAAGGTGATTAAACAAAATCATTATTAATTTGCACATACACTCACATCCTACCTTTGACCGAATCTGTTATAGTCTGTGCGTAACAAATATTTTGGTGTAGGTCTAAAAGCATCACCGAAACGAGGGCGTAGCCTGACTTTAACGTGCTCTAGCTCTTAAACCTCAATAAAATGAAACTATTTTTTGGACACAATAGTGCTCATTAATTATCGGAAGACAGTCGAAATTACAAAGCGATATCTTGAACGATTGGGAGTCATCTTCAAGAACCTAAGGCGGTCAAAATGTCCCCATACCCTGCGAGGGTTAATCAGCAACCATAAGTATACAGATCGGGTGCCAATCGCAAGATTCGGCCGCGCAAAATTATCTGGCTATCAATTTCACGTCGCTACCATTCCGTCTGGATACGCCAGGTGGCTGCAACGCCCTCCCCTACACCGAAAACAGCCGCAAAGTGCACTGCACGCGCGGGAGCCAATCCTTCCCAGGGCACAACTCACCGCCGTCGGGAGTCATCTTCGGCGGGCCGGCGGCGGCGGCGTCCGTCTCCGCGCCGGCAGTGCGCGGCTTCTTGATGGGGGCGTCCGGGCCGGGCTCGGCCGGGTGCTTGCCCGCCATCGCTCCTCGCTCAGCCACGCTCGTCCGCTTGGCCGAGGTGCTCGACTTTTTCTCGCTCGCACTCGGCTCGCCGACTGGATTCGCCGCAGCCGCGCCGGACTTGGGGTTGGCCGGCGGTTGTTTGGCTACGCTCGGCTTGCTGCTGTGCGGCTTCTGTTCGCCGACGATCGGCTTGTGGATGCCGGGCTTTTGCGGAGGGACACTCGACTTCTGACCGCCCGGTTTCTGCTCGACAACACTGGACTTCCGAGCGTCAGGCTTCTGCTCGGCAACACTCGACTTCCGAGCGGCAGGCTTCTGCTCGACAACACTCGACTTCCGAGCGGCAGGCTTCTGCTCGACAACACTCGACTTCCGAGCGTCAGGCTTCTGCTCGACGACGCTTGCCTTCCGAGCGTCAGGTTTCTGCTCGACAACACTGGACTTCCGAGCGTCAGGCTTCTGCTCGACAACACTCGACTTCCGAGCGTCAGGCTTCTGCTCGACAACACTCGACTTCCGAGCGTCAGGCTTCTGCTCGACAACACTCGACTTCCGAGCGTCAGGCTTCTGCTCGACAACACTCGACTCTTCCTTTATGCGTCAAACCTTCTGCGCTCGACAACACTCGACTTCCGAGCGTCAGGCTTCTGCTCGACAACACTCGACTTCCGAGCGTCAGGCTTCTGCTCGACAACACTCGACTTCCGAGCGTCAGGCTTCTGCTCGACAACACTCGACTTCCGAGCGTCAGGCTTCTGCTCGACAACACTCGATTTCCGAACGTCGGCCTTCTGCTCGACGACGCTCGCCTTCCGAGCGTCGGGCTTCTCCTCTACGACGCTAGCCTTTCGACCGTCGGCCTTCTGCTCGACGGCGTCCGCCTTGCGACCGAACGCCTCCTGGGCCCAGCTCAGCTTTCGACTCCCCTGGTCGTCGACACCGCTGGCCTTGCGACGGGGCGCAGCGGGCGCGCCGCTCGCTGTGCGCTCGTCGCCGGCGGCGGCGAACTCGGCCGCCAGAAAGTCGTCCTCGTCGTCCTCGTCGGCGGCGTCCAGTCCGGTCGGCACCACCCTCAGCTCGTCCTCGGCCGGCTCGGCCGGCTCGGCCAGCAACGCTGCGGCCCGCACGCGGACAGCGTTAGCTCGCGCGCAGGACACAACACGAACGGACCTGACCACGTGGGCATGTGCTGCCATACACCACGCAGGACACAACACGAACGGACCTGACCACGTGGGCATGTGCTGCCATACACCACGCAGGACACAGCACGAACGGACCTGACCACGTGGGCATGTGCTGCCATACACCACGCAGGACACAGCACGAACGGACCTGACCACGTGGGCATGTGCTGCCATACACCACGCAGGACAGAGTAGCACGCCAACGTACTGCAACGGAACCCGGGAGACGCAACGACACGAGACAACGGATATGGCACGTAAAGTTTGCGTGAAGTAAAAAAATCATAAAAGGTGGGAAGTTTGCGTTTACACTGGTCACACGGCACACAAGATTGACGGATGAAGAAATTCAACCACGAAATGTCTTTTTTACCAGCATTTGATGTCAGGCGAGGCTTCAGAATGTGATTAGGAATAGTTAGCTGG
This sequence comes from Imbricaverruca yamaguchii, assembly GCA_034440575.1. NCBI lineage: Eukaryota > Metazoa > Arthropoda > Thecostraca > Neoverrucidae > Imbricaverruca > Imbricaverruca yamaguchii. The sequence continues at coordinate 904,587 of JAOTOL010001629.1, forward strand.
GGGTTCGTAGAGAGTACACTTCGCTACCAAATCCTCCGATCTTTTGTGTCCTAAAAAAGCCTGCGGGACTTCCTCAAGCCGGCAGGCGATGCGCGTTGACAGCCCTCCCGCAAGCACAACGCGGACTGTTTTCCAATCCGTCTCGCCCAAACCACAAACACGCGTTCTGCACGGCCAGCTGGTGCCGCAGCGAAAGCCGCCCGTCGGCACCTTGGACGGCTCATCCAAACAGGCGCCGGCTCACGCGGCCGAGCAGTGGCCATGGTCGGACTCCGGTGCCGACCACCGTCGGCGGTGGTCGGCTAACGGGGCCGATCGCCCATGTTCGGGCATTTCGGGAGACCCTCGGTCGTCAGGAGGGCGACGCGGGCAAGTAGAAATACGGAATGCACACTAGCAGTAGCCTTACAATTATTCGTTCAGCGACATTTAATGGACATCTTTTTTTCATTCGTCGTTGCTATTTTTCTGCATTCGCATCTAATCTTAGATTTGCATAGATATTATATATATATATATATATATATATATATATATATATATATATATATATATATATAGATTTATCTTAGGTATTCTAAGGTACACATTCGCATACCTTCTATTTGAACTTGGTCCAACATCAGCCTGATCATCAAATCCAAGATGGAAAACGACACTGAATGTAATCTGTGTTCCTGGGGAGTGCAACTGTACCATCACAGTTCTTTAACCTATACCACAGACGAGGCCAAACAGATATAGTTACAGTGCCAGTCACAATAAACCAGTGTACGGATACGCTCGACACGCTCGACCTTCTCCGGCAGCGCACCGTTGTCGTCGACCAGCTGCTGCAGCTGCCGCAGCCAGGCGACCTTGACCTGGCTGCTCTTGGCCTCGAGCCGCACTGGGTAGGGCGCCCGGTCGCCGGCCTTCAGGTGGAACGTGAACGACCGCTCGTCGGCGTTGTCCTCGAAGGTGGTGGCGAGCAACTGGAACGGCGCGGCGGTGACGTGTCAGTTTGTTTATTGGTTGGTTCACGACACACTTTATGCACATTCACGGCTAATGGCGCCGCCCACACTGTTTCGCCGGTGGGCCGCGGGATTGGAAAATGTCCTGAGTGGCGCTGGAGTCGAACCCGGGACCTTTGGTACCCATAGCCCGACACCTTAACCACTCGGCCATTCCCGCCCCTGGTGACGTGTCAGCCGGTGTTGGACGGCGGAGGGTCGGTTGGGAAGTTGGTTGGACACAGTAAGTCACAGCGCATAACGATGAGTCGATGATAACGGCAACGGCAGATGCGTTACTCGCGAGGCGTCAGAAGGACTGGAAATGCGTACATCGGTCGATCTCCAGTTGAAGAAAGAAAGCAGGTGGGTTCCTGGTGACCTTCAAGAGCTCTCGAATATGCGCCCGCGACAAGTGCATCCGGATGTGACAAGTGCTCCCGGATGCTGTTTGCTGTTTCCACACGTGCGCCCGTGTGACCGCAAAGAAAATAGCTAAGATCCATCCGACTGTCTACATAAAATATAATGCGAAGTGCATTTATTAAAGCTAGCTCGCTTCAAATGTTAATCTCATGTCCACTCACATATTGAAAATATGGTTTCGTTGATCGTTTTATTCTGCAACTATATTCTGATAGTAATTCGACACTAGTGAGCGTCCGCAGCTCGCCACCTTACTGATGATCTGGAAGGGCGCCAAACTGTTCCCAAAACGTTAATGGGAGCCAATGCCAAAGCTACGGGTATTTTCATATTTGGAACGTTTAGGCGACGTGCCTGACATGATATCCGCCATTATCGAAGTTAAGGTCGACGGGACTCTCGATGTTGCTTAAGGGCATTACGTTGATGGATGTTGAATGGAAATAATGCATCTCGAACAGTTAATTTCACATGCACAATTTTGGTGTGGCAGAGCCGATGTTGTTTGTTATTGATCAAAGCTGGTACTTTATTACAGGTCAATATACTCCATTTTTGTACCTGCCTCGACATGTCCTGTGCGTCGGATAAAAGAAGAAAAACGAATATCGGCGGAAAATTTGCGAGTCAGAGAACGTCAGAATCAAAACATTTCGTAGCTACGGACCACAAAAATCGGCGCTGATGCGTTTCCCGTATATCGACAAAAGGAAGTGTTCTTGGCAAAACTAGCGACCTGTTTGGTGTATATTGCTATGCAATGTTGTTTCAAGATCATGCTACGTAACCGAGGTCAAGTCAGGTCCAGTTCATGACAGGCCATTTGAACCAAACTTAGTCAACTGGAAGGTTGTCATAAGCACAAATGGCGGTCATGCAATTCATGCCATTTTTAATGTTACTCCCTACTGAAAACTTTTTTCATTGTGAAACTAAGCGTTTCCATACTTCATTCATCACTTCAGCCTTTCTTCGTGAAGCCGATTGCGCCGTGGTGCCCGTTGGACCGGCGAGCGGTTCCGGTATTCTGGTTAAGCTTCCGGTAAATGGAATTGGTAACTGACCCCATACAGTGTTGACATACAGGTGACTGAGGTCAAATACCGATCTGTCATCTATATTGCATCATCAGTTGTGTCCAAAAAGTTATTGATACCCATTTCGGAGCGCTCAGACACACTAGCAGCAATCCATAATAATGTCAAGCCAAGTGACGTAAAACAAGCCAAATATGACATGTGACCTCATTTGACCTTCGAGATACTGACGCAAGGTTATGCAATGTACACACAGCAGAGTTCACCACCATACTTATCCACGCTGAAAATTGTGTTACTCTAGTTATAATAGGAACCGAGATCTTAGGGGGCGGAATCCGCCCCACCTTCAGTGGGCTTAATTTTCAGAGGGCCTCCAGGGCGCGTGTTAAACGAACTGCACACCATAAGAGAGCTTGTTTAAATCTTGTTCAAATGTAACCATCGGAAATTACTCGCACCTCCTGCAGAAACCAGAATATGGCATTAATCATAACAAGCCCACCATGGTGAGGTTCCCTCAGAAACCCACCACCAGAGCGGCGCCACCAGCATGATGTCCGCTCATGACGGCTAGCATAGTTTCGCACATCTCCGGGCGTTCGAGACGATTCTTTGGGTTACATTTTGCGCCTGGTCAGGGTCTCTATATTTTCATCTGATCAGCAGTGCAGCATTGCTACCGTTCATGCCGCCCAGTACGCGAACGTTCTGGGAAGATCTACGTGCCGAAAAAGAAGCCAGAGCATGGGCGACTTGCAGGGTTCGGTGACGCAAAGTCTGGGGCTCTGGATGGTGACGCACTGAGCTCTCTTGGGTGAGACGACTCACGACTGACCCACGGGACTCGACTCACAACTCAGGGCTGGCGCATGACTGACAGTACTCGCGATCATGATTGCGACTGCACGCCTCACGACTCACGACTCACGACTCACGACTCACGACTCCCCACTCACGACCCACGCCTCACGACTCACCCGCACGATGTCCTTCAGCTGGAAGAGCGACTTGGCGTCGACGGTCTTCCTCGGCTTGGTGACGAGCACGCACGACTTGAACAGGAACAGGTAGCGCTGCTTGACGCCGCCGTCGCTCTCGGTCTCGGTGAACCAGTCCTGGCGACACGCAGGGCCGTCGCAGGTCAGGTCGGCCGGCGGCAGGCGACCACAGTCGCCACACACCACCGTGTCGGGCGCGGTCGGCTCGGTTCTGCAGACTTAGCGTCCGTTAATATCGGCGACCGCCCCACGTGAGGTGGGGTGGTCGCATTGTTCGCACTCCTGACGTGTCAGGCAAGACGGGCGCGCCGCGCACGCCGGGTATGGCGGACACGGCGGACATGGCGGACATGGCGGACATGGCGGACATGGCGGACATGGCGGACATGGCGGACATGGCGGACATGGTGGACATGGCGGACATGGAAGCCGTGGCGGACATGGTGAACATGGTGGACATGGTGGACATGGCTGACATGGCTGACATAGCAGACATGGCGGACATGACGGACATGGTGAACATGGTGAACATGGTGGACATGGCGGACATGGCAGACGTGGCCGATGCCTCAACAGCTGGAAACCAGCAAGATTTCCGTCACACAGATAAGCAGACAGCAGTGCTTCTCTGAGGAGAGAAGCACTTCTCTGCGGAGAGAAGCACTGCATCCCGCTGACGCCACCGACTTCGGTGTCCTTCCAACACGTTCCACCGCTAGGCATGGCAGCATCGCCAACCTCACACACCACGTGGGGACGGGAGGCACGCTGGCATCCGGCGCTGTGAGACTTAAACTCAAGAACTTCGACTCGTTCAAACCATTTGGCCGCGGCGCTATCGCGATCCCCACGAACGACACACTTCAAAACCACCACAACACCACTGCCAAGAGCAGCGCCCGCATCCGTTCCTCAACTGATGACATCGTCACCCGTTCTCAGCTCGGCTCGGCTCACTTTCTCCGCATGATACACTGCGCTTGCACCTCACACCTCGCCAACGACACGGCGCGTGACGTGGCGTCACGCGAGGCGTGACGTGAAGCGGCGGAAGTGACACCGCGCCGGCGCCAGCCCCGCCACCCCCTGTCAGTGTCGGGTCAGAAGACGGCGTGCGCCGGCGGCAGAGCGTGCGTCGCCGCTCTTCATGGACGCGGCGGAACGGTCTCGCTGGAGCGGGCGTTGTTTGTTGTATGTTTATTGGGTGGCTCACGACACACTTTATGCACATTCACGGCTAATGGCGCCGCCCACACTGTTTCGCCGGTGGGCCGCGGGATTGGGAAATGTCCTGAGTGGGGCTAGTGTCGAACCCGGGACCTTTGGCACCCATAGCCAGACACCTTAACCACTCGGCCATCCCGGCCCCTGGAGCGGGTGTCTTCGGTCGTATCGGGCGTTCAGCGGATTGTTCCGTGAGATGTGAGACGAGGCACAACACGCGACAGAGGCCTTCCGCATGCTTGTGGGACGGGTAGTCTAGTGGTAAGATGACCGTCTCACAACCGAAATATTGTGGGTTCGAGCCTTGCCTGTCGCTACTCTCCGTCCGTGACCAATCAGAGTGAGAGATTGACGACGCTATAGGACTCAACGGTCGACGTGTCGTAAAGCCAATAACCACCACCACCTTCCGCATGCTGGCATCACATGAAGGCATATGAATGACTTCGGAAGACGCATGAAGTGTGGTGGATGCCTTTATCACTGCATACAACTTCATGAAGATAATTGGATTACGGACGGATGATGGGTTTCCCATCTCAAACGTGGTTGTACAAGACCCAGAGGTAGGACCTATTTAACTCGTAGTGACAAGTTATGTAAAAAATATATTGTATTTGCTGTTGCCCATTGTTTTTTGTTTTGTTTTTTTTTATATATAAAATAAATACTCCCACGTGTGAAATTTATATCAACTGACTTGAGTCCCTTTTGATCATGGCACAAAATAGCACGCGATTCCAGCCTGCCTACATATTTTGACCTCAGATATCACCAGATATCAACCTTTCCAACTGTGATACCACGTACAGCAAAGCGATCTCTCCATGCGACGTCACAGAACTGTGACGTCGGCAAATGTTTCATCTGGCCACTTGGCCAGATGAAACATTTGACCCAGCCCACTGCGGGTCCATTGTGACTTGGACGTGGTCATCCCATGTGACTTGGACGTGGTCATCCCATCCTTCCGTGACATACCTCTATTTTTGCGCTGCGATGCCGTACGTAACATCACAGTTGGAAAGACTGATATCGGGTTCCATCTGAGCTCCAAATTTGTAGGCAGGCTGGGGCCACGTGAAGTTTTGTGTGCTCAAAGGGGACTCAAGTTAGCCATGCTCAACGGGGACTCAAGTCTGCCATGCTCAAAGGGGACTCAAGTCAGATGATATAAAATGACCACGTGGGGGTATTGAAAAACAAGGGGCTACAACAAATACAATGTCATTATAAACATATCTGGGCACTCCGAGTTAAAAAGCTCCTCCCTATCGGCCTTGTGCGACCACGTTTTGGACGGGGAACCGATCATCCGACCGTGATCCCAATATCTCTATAAAGCTGTTCGCAATGTCCAATGCATCCACCATATTTCATGCGTCTTCCGAAGTCACATGCCGCCTTTGGATGCCAAAGCCTGCGGAAAGTCGCCAAACCTTCCCTGCGATGTGATTCTGATCCATAGACCTCTACCATGACCTGGCGTTCGGCCGGGATCTTCCAGTGGTCAAGCGCTCGTTCTAGAATCTACACATGATCCGACGCTGACTGATTCTCCCCGTGGCTTAATGCTGGTCCCCACACCCCGTCGTGAGCTGATGTCAGCCTCCATGTGATCCGACTTGTCTCCATGCCTCCGCCAAGTGGCCTGACTGGCCCCACACCTCTCCCCGACCTGACTTGCCTCGTGGCCCTCGTGGTCTCCTGACCTTCATACCTCTCTCCGACCTGACCTCCCTCGCGGCCCTCGTGGTCTCCAAATCTCCACCGAGTGACCTAACGCTGACCCAGCCCTCTCCGGGCCCCGGCGGCGGTGCGGCCCGTCGGACCACTGCAAGGCGGACCTATAAATAGGGGCGGGTCACGGCGCCGGCAGCCGGCTGCCAGCCGCCGCCGGCTGCCAGCGACGCCGGCGCCGGCGCTGGCCGTCGTTGGCTTTGATTCGACTCCAGCGGCACGGCGATGGCGGAGCCGTCACCGTCGCACAGCTGACGCAACTAACGAGACCGTGAACGGGTCGCCGAGACGGGCCGCACGAGCTCAAGTTCACGGTCGGCCGATGGGGATCGAGTCGGTCGAACAGGCCGCCGAGGCGGACCGAGCCAGTTGTCACAAGTTCACAGGCGGCCGATGGGAATCGAGTTGACCGAACGCGCCGCCGGGGTGGACCGAATCAGTTCTCACAAGTTCACGGCCGGCCGATGAGGACCGAGTCGGTCGTGCCCGGCTCGCGGCCGTCCTCTGCACACCTGTGCAATCTGTCACGCAGATGGCTCGCTGTGGCACGCGACTATGGAACAACCTTGACATGGAGCCGTTTGGCTATCGGAGCTAGGAACCTAGGCTTAGAGACACAGGCAGAGGTGAAAACGATGGCGGAGCTGTCGTCCATATGAAGGTGCCGAGTAACTAAAAAATAAGCGAGTGAGTAAATAAATTGAGACTAAAACATATAGCAACAAGGCGGCGACCAGTCAGTAGACTGTTGTCTCGATAACAAACGCCTCAGTTGAAGTTGTTTGCGAGGCCGAGCGTCTTCCTACCCCTTTTCTGGAAATTTGGACTGTTATTAGGGCGCTAATTTCCATCATAAATTACGAGAATGATGGTGAGGACGATTATTTTGATTGCGAAGGCAAATTGCTTTTATTGTTTCGATGAATACAAGGATACATAGCCCGTCCCGTCTCTCCGGTCAGATCCTCACACCCGTCTCTGTGGGGGGGGGTGGGGGGGGGGGGGTTGAAAGAGGTGTCATCGGAATGCGCTCGACGAGTAGGGCCCGAGACCACCCCCAAGATTTGGGGTATACTTGAAAGAACAAAAATTATTTGGAATCATAAAAAGAAAACGAAACCGACCAGTACCATAATTTGTTGTGGCCACCCAAAAATCAATTGTTTTTTTTTACGAAAAAAAGTTTTCAAGTTGTCTTTAATTTTACTTTTCTCATGGATAGAGCGGACCGAAAAACGTTGTAGGAAGTCGACTTACTCTAATAAAATAATGCTTACTTTAGCCAGAATCTTCGATTTGAAATCTACTAGGGAAGTAAGCAAAACTAATAAGTAATCAAAAACGAGAAAAATGACAAATTACTCTCTTACGTTTTGTTGCATCCCTAATGATAAGCAAAAGTTTCATTAAAATATTTGTCCGTTAAAGCGTGACGACTGGTTGAACTAGTTGGGAGGTGAACTCACTTCACTAGATTACCTTGTTGACCTTAGTTGACCTGACTTCAAAAGTTTGACACAACATGCCAAATTGATGTTGGAAAAGGTATGACAAATTTCGGCGCGCTACAGCGTACCGTGCTTTCACTATCTGCGATAAAAACCTGATGGGGTGATTAAAAACCCCTCCTCCTGAGACGGCGCGGGTTAATAATAGTATAACAATGGTAATGGTAATAACGGAAATTAAATTCGATTTTTCCCACTGTCAACTCTAACGACCGCGCTGCTGCAGGGAACAGACCCGGACATGTCGACTGATTCGCCTCTAGTGGAGACGTCGGGAACTACTATATGGGTGCTGCAATGGTTGAATATCAGCACGATGTGAATATTAATTCGACGTACATAGTATATTCACGAGCTCCACCTGCCATATACCAGCTGCCATCTCGTCCCTGTCAAAACACGCTATGTGCCACCGAAATCCCAAAGCATCAGGCATCAGGCAGTTGCCAAGACCGAAACCACGATACAACCGGCAACGACAGCCACCGCAACAACAACAACGCCAAGTCGGAGGGTGCTCACGTGCAACAGCAGCCGGCCCAGCCGGTGGATGTTCCCGCGGAAGCCGTCGATGCAGTTGATGTACTTGAGGTCGTGCGCCCTGTGCGGCACGCTGGTGATGAACTCGAGCGCCCTCTGCAGGTCACTGCAGTCCTCCTTCAGGTCAGCCGACAGGCGGACCAGGTCCTGCGGGCGCACGTGTCATGTCAGGTCGAGTCGGGCCAGGTCGGGTCATCGGACAGGTGGGCCAGATCGTGCGGGGACACACGTCATGCCAGGTCGTGTCAGGTCAGCCGACATGTAGATCAGGTCCTGCGGGCGCACGTGTCGAGTCGGGTCAGGTCGGGTCATCGGACAGGTGGGTCAGATCGTGCGGGGACACACGTCGTGTCAGGTCGTGTCAGGTCAGCTGACAGGCGGGTCACGTGCTGCGGGAACACACGCGTGTCAAGTCGCGCGAAACCGACAGAGAAAGGTCAGATTCTGCGATGACACACGTCAGGTCTCTTCAGAATGAACTGGGTGGTTGTATGAGATGGCAGCCTAGTCGATCTTCGGGAAATATTCTTCGGAAAGGCAGATGCGAACGCTTGCTGGGCTGATGACGTGGGATCACAGTACATGGTAGATAAGTCCAAACATGGGCCAGGCCAAATCGACGACTGTAAGGCGTCTTCCAGAAAAGTCCATGGGTAATTTGGCACTGCGTACGCAGAAGTTGAGCATGAACGGCGACCACAGCCGCCATTTCTCACAGCTGCCATTTCTCACATCAGCCAGTACATCCCAGTTCCAACATAAACTCACCTATGGGCACATACGGTAGACATTCACAGCATAATAAGGCTCTTAAGAAAATTGTCGATGGACAATGGGTACTCATACATTCTCAGAATATGCGTCGACGAGATTATCAAAGATAAATCCGTCCTGCAAAGGCATTGTGATTCTTCATGCCGGAGTAAATGATCTACAAATAAAACGTACCGGATCACAAGTAGTTATTCTAGTCATAAACCCCGGCAATACTGTACTAGTGGCAACACACTCAACCATTCGATGCTACGCTATTATCACACGTGGTACTGGTCCAGTGTCGAAACGTCGAGTGCCTGGTCACTTCCTCTTTCTTTGCATTAAACCAAAATGTAGTCCGAATTCTTACTGTGGTGGTTTTATGGACCAGGGTCATCTTGCTAAGCAGGGCTTGTTGCATGAATCTTGGCCCTACCACACGATCCATGAGTTCCAGTTCAACGGCAGAATTTGGTCTGAGAGCTCGACGTGCTGCCAATGCACCGACAAGGCCGCCCCTGCCTTGTTAAGCCTGTTATCAACTGATCCTCCCAGCTGGGGGCTAGACGCGAGCGTGTGAAGCGACTCGAATCCCATCTTGCCATGACAGTGCTCTAAACAGCTGAGCTGCCGGGGCCCCACTGACAACATTCTCATATTTCATCACTACATAACACTTGATAGATAAATGTAGTTGTGTGTATCTGGAGTTAAGTGCCACGCAACAACCAGAAGCCAGTAGTTGACTAAGACCGCATTACACCACATCAACTGTATGATGTTACACATCCGACGGTCAGAAAGTGTGTTCATGCGAGCTGGCCATTTCACGGGGGCCACCGAGCGGCCGCACCAGGGAATCTCTTGGCTATTTGCAGGCAGATTGGGAGCCGGGCCAAAGTCAACACCGACCGCCGCCAAGGCAAGTCCACGCTGACATGGCCAGGCTGGAGGTGAGAATTCACCGTCATATCTCAGGCATGTCGGCCACAGCGATAACACACCGCCGGTGCGGAGGCCGGCCGCAGCGGAAATCCAGGCAGAGCAACTGGATCAAGAGAAAGCGTACGATAACAACATACGTCGCAAGTATTGATCGATGGGTGCGAGATGGGAAGGTGAAACGCCAAACATGGGCGAACGTGTCAAACGTTCGCCGGTGACGAACGATTCAAGTCTTCCTAACCGATCACAGTGGCGGATGCAGAGCGGGGGCACTTGGGGTATATCCTCTCCCCCTCCCGACTCATGGAAAAGTAGCGTCCCTCTAGTCGGGAGAGATGCCCTACTGGGAGAGCTCGAGTGCTTCCTCCCCACTCACGACGAATTTTTGGCCGAAGGCGTCCCTCTAGGCACTCTTTGTTCCCCTCTCCCACGATGGAAATTCCTCGGTTCGCCACCGACCAACCACCAATAGCCAGAGGCCTTGTCGACATGTAATCGAAGCCGAAGGCGTTGGGATATTGGTGTGTGATCATACGAGATTGCAGGCTATCCGATCTTGGGACATTTTTGGGGGAAAGGCGGATGCGAACGCCTGCTGGGATGACCACGCGGGATCACAGTCCATGGTAGAGCAGTTCAAATATGGGCCAGCTCAAGCCTACCACTGTAGTGTACCTTCCAGAAAAGCTAATGGGTAATTTGATAACATGTGAATACACAAGGTGAGTACACCGACAGATGCGTGTGTATTCCCACATACCGTGAAAACATTAAACCTGGGGTCATTGCCATTGGCTAACCTGGGGCTAACCCCTGTGTTCTGTCCCGTGTCGGGAAGGTGGATGAGCGCCAGTGTTCCATCAAAGAATACGTCACTTTTTGGCCGCAAGGAAAGTGTCCTCGGTGTCATTAAACCAATTTAACTGTAGCTATCGGTAAAAGGAGACAGGACAGCACGTCTGACCCCCACGGCTCATGTTGAGCTGTGGTCACCAGAAGTAGCTGCCCTCCTCCTTACACACACACACACACACACACACACACACACACACGCATGCAAACACGTTTCTCAAGTTTCTCCGATGGAAATGATGTCCACCGGGGGGAGGGGGGTGACGACAGTGAGCGTGCGCCGACCTTGAGCAGCAGCTGGTAGTCGTTGATGCGCTGGATGGGCAGCCGTAGGTGGTCGCTCAGCGACTTGTCGTCGTGCAGCTCGTGACTGTGCTCCTGAAACGGCGGCGGCCGGCGTCAGGTCACCCGACGTCATTGCCCGCTACCACACTACCCACCATCACACTACCCGCCACCACACCACCCGCCACCACACTACCCGCCACCACACTGACGTCAGAAGGTAGGCACTACCCGCCACCACACTACCCACCATCACACCACCCGCCGCCACACTATCCGCCACCACACTGACGTCAGAAGGTAGACACTACCCGCCACCGCACTGACGTCAGAAGGTCAGGAGATAGGCACTGCCCGACATCACACTACCCGCCATCACATTGCCCGTCATCATACTACCCACCACCGCACTGACGTCAGAAGGTTAGAAGTAGGCACTACCCGCCATCACACTACCCGCCACCACATTTCCGTCATCTACTACCCACCACCGCACTGACGTCAGAGGAGATGAGGTCAGGAGATAGGCACTACCCGACATCACACTACCCGCCATCACATTGCCCGTCATCATACTACCCACCACCGCACTGACGTCAGAAGGTCAGAAGATAGGTACTCCCCGCCATCACATTTCCCGTCATCATACTACCCACCACCGCACTGACGTCAGAAGGTAGGCACTAACCGCCATCACACTACCCTCCATCACACTACCCGTCACCACACTACCTGTTACTACACTACCCGCCACTACACCACCCGCCACCCCACTGACGTCAGACGTTTGGTACTACCCATCATCACACTACCCGTCGCAACACTGACACCAGAAGGTAGGCACTACCCGTCATCACACTACCCGCCACCACACTACCCGCTATCACACTGACCCTCATCATACTGCTCGTCAGAAGGTAGGTACTACCTGCCACTGCACTGCCATCACCATCAGGGGCATTGGTTTCGGAAAATCATTGGTGGGGGACCCAATGCATGGAAGCAATGGGCAGTTCAAAAATGGGCCGAGAGGTCCACCCAAGATAAGGTCTTATGTTAAAAAGGAACTATTCGGGGATCAAGCCAACACGGGAAAGCCCCTCAAAAGCATATATATCGACACCCACTGAAATCAACGCACGGACACATTCCACTGAAGTCTTCACCACTTTCTCGCCGTCACCATGACGACTGTGTCCCGCCACCATCACTTTGACATTGCAATGACGTCACGGTTATGACGTCAGATTACAACTGCAGCGTAATAGGCCCATCATCTGCCATCTTAGCACTGATATTGACGTCGCCAATGCTGGTGGCACTAAGTTGAGGAACCGTAGTGACTTCATCACATTGATAATTGGTGGAAAAGTTTGAAAATTATCGGCGGGACCCAATGCATGGAGGAAATGAGCGCTGTCAATTTGGCTGGCGGCACCCACCACACAGAGCTTCATGTTATCAGAACAATACGTTGGTGTGACCAAAGCAAAGATGATGCGGCCTATGCTCCACCAAACGCATAGGAACCTCCGCTCCTGACATGCACGCCACATGACTTGGAGCAGCGCAAAACATCAGTGCAATGACGTCAGTCTAAACGTCACCACGGACGTCTGAATGTACCGACACCACTGCGCCGACTACTCTGTACGCCGTCATCACTACTCTATATTGCCGTCACCATCACATCCACCCGCTACTGCTGTGACGTCAGTGCCCCGGTGACGTTCCACTGACGCCACTGTTGGACATCAGCAAACAGACGCTGCACACTGACGTCAGTGTTGCAAGCCGGTGACGTGACTGAGCCGAAGGTGCAGTGTCAAGTCCGTTGAAGAAAGGTCACGGGAAGTGATGTCACTTTGTTATCTCACGGTTCTGCCATTGTTCACGGGGACATGTTGTCGTCTTGGTGTTGTACGCATTGACTGGGTTGTTTGGGCTTCAGGACGCATGTACTGGTAGCTGTTATTTGGCGCCGATATTATGGTGTTGTAGAGGTCATTGCATTACCCTGACTCCTGAAAAAATGGCATGGAGATGAAAGAGAGAAAGAATGAAAAGAATGAATATGGAAAGAAAAGAAAAAAGAAATTAAATGAAATAATTTGTTTTAATGAAAATAAAAAATAAAGGAAAAATGAAAAGAAAACATGAAAAGAAAAGAAAATTAAAGGAAAAAAATGGAAAAAATGAAAAGTATACTACGGAGATGAAAGAAGGAAATAATGAAAATAATTATATGGAGATGTGTTCCGCACTCGGGCGTTCACACACGGCACGAAAGTGTCCTGATCGCCATCGCATTACAACGCGAGTACGGGAACTGCCTGCACGGGCCTTATCTTGCACCACAGCCACCACGATGCAGACTTCACTTCAGTTCAGATCCCGGGTGTTTCTGAGAAGATACGGAAAGCAAACATCCATGCGGAATCTAATCTACAACGGGAACGTTTTCGAGAAAGCAGGTCAGAGGGAAGAGGTTAGTCGATGACAAATTACATTGCAGTGCGTCAAATTACAGTAAGTACGTACACTGATTACAGGACCGTCCTGTCACGTTGGCGTACTGCCATTTATAACTGCGCAGCCATCCATCCGGGGAAGTGGGCAATTATTTGTCTCATTACATGCATACCACTACCGCTCATTTAACTCGAGGAAGCTTGATTTGAGGTGGACTTCGCCACCTCAGAACATGCCGACGGCAGCCAGGCTGTATATGTAGTAGCTCATGGTTGGACAAAATCAATGCTACGACAAAATTAGTACTATGATAGGTGATAGGATTAGTGCTACGATATATTTCATGCTACGGTACAGTTGGTGCCACGATATAATTCATGCTACGGTAGAATTAATGTTACTATAGGAGTATTGCAACGGATTATTTAGTGGTACGATATAATTAGCAGTACAATGCAGCTAGTGCTACGATATAATTAAAACTACAATATAAATCATGTTTTGTTAGAATTAGTGATACAGCATAATTAGTGCTACGAGTGAATTAGTGCTATGGTAGAACTAATGCTACGATATAATTAGTGGTACCATGGAACGTGTGGCAAGAAACTCCGGTATTGCGGATCAGAGCTCTGCCAGCAGCCAAGCGCTCGCATTTTTTTTGTTTTGTATCGCCCATCAACGGGCACGGCGAACGATCCCAGAATTGGCTGACGTATGGAACACCCTCAGTCATATCCGGCCGTCGTGTCGAAACGCGAGCAATACTCGCGCCGGTAGCCGAACGTCTGGACCCGACCCACGTGGCGCTTCCGCATCGTCAGTGGACTGCTCGGTCGCGTGTGAAGCAGCGAGCCGGTCACCACCGCGGGCTGCGATCGGTCAGCGGTCGCGACCGAGGGCACCGGAGGACTGTGGTGACCCACGGCTCTGCTACGGCCCACCCTCTTCGGTTGTTCACCCGCGAGCCATGCAGCCATGTGTCATGTGCCATGTGCCATGGTGGCGCTGGCCACGTGCTTCGTGTCGGGAGTCAGGGTGCCGATGGTACCCGCAAAAACTCGGCAAACAGAGCAGTCAATAGAGGTCGGATCTGCACAGGTCCGACCGCCACAGGGGTCAAACACGGGTCAGCGATCTGCGGCACAACACCGCAGCACCCACCGACGGTCACTCGCTGCAGAGGTCGTGCCGATCGTCGGCTGCTGCGATCACGAAATGTCGCTGGGGGTCATCAACGGTCCTCTTCCGGGAAGATCACCAGAGGTCACGGACGTTCGGTTTCTAAGGTTGCCAGAGGCCACTGGAGGTCGCCAAAGGTCACTGTCTGTCGGCCGTTGAGATGGTCCGCGGTCAACCGATGTCGATGACGTTTAGCTACAGCTAAGGTCACCAGAGGTCAACTACAGCTGCGGTCACCAGCGGTCAGCTGTGGCTGAAGTCACCTGAGGTCACCTGCGATCAGCTGTGGCTGAGGTCGCCTAAGGTCACCAGCGACCAGCTGTGGCTGATGTCGCCCAATTTCACCAGCGATTAGATGTGGCTCAGGTCGCCTGAGGTCACCACCGTGGCTGAAATCGGTGGCACCACCGATCAGCCGTGGCTGAAACCACCCGATGTCGCCGGCGATCAGCCGTGGCCGATCTCGCCTGAGGTCACCACCGATCACCTGCGGCCGAGGTCGCCTGAGGTCACCGGCGGGGTGTCGCTGCTGCGCGGCGGTGCCGGAGCGGTGGTCGGCGCGACTGCCGGACAAGCGACACTGGCGGCGCGGCGGCGGCGGCGGCGCGCCCGCCGTCCGACGCCGGTGACACTTGGCCGTCCGGCCGCTGGCAGCGCGGCGACCGCGGCGCGCCAAAAGTCGGCGCCAGCCGGCCAGCGCGCGCCATGTCCGTCCCATACGCGGGCGACACGCACGCGCGCGCGCGCGCGCGTCGGCCGCACCGCGCGGCGCGCCACGAGCCGTCGCCGCGGGCGGGTCGCGCTCGTGACGTCACGGCTGGTCTGTGCCGTGGCCGGCCCGGCGGTCTGCCGCAGGTTCAGCTGACGCGTGACCATCGCACGGTTCCAGGGCCAGACAAGGGCGGGGGGTCGACTGTCATCTGGAGATGATTTTAAGGTCGATCCTCTGCTATCTGGCTGCGGTATCTGTTCGCCGGCAGGACACGAACGGATTCTCCGAAGTGTCAGATCGGGCGAAAGCAAACGCTCGATGCACGGTGTACCGTTACACCGCGGAGGGCTTTCTGACAGCCGAATCGGCAGAATCGGTCAAACTGGCCAGCAACTGAAGCATCGATAACAAACTGTACGCGACCAGTCGCAATCAGTCGAGAAACACTGAAGGCCATCAATAAGCATCATCGGTCGATGTTTTACCTATCGTGCTGAGGACCGTTTGGCCCTGATGCGGCTGTGGTCCATCTGAGGTCCAGTCGATAATGTAGATGCGGTCCGCCTGAGGTCTAGCATATTGTGAGACCGCGGTCCATCTGAAGCTCAGTTGACGGTACGGCTGTGGTCCACCGGAGGTTCGGTCGATGGTGTGGTTGTGGTCCGTCTGGGGTCAATTCGATGATGCATTTTTGGTCCATCTTATGTCCAGTCGACGGTGTGACTGCAATCAGCCTGACATGTGATCGCAGTCACACCGTGGCCTCTAATGGATGGTGCGTCTGTGGTCCGTTTGAGGTCCAGCCTTTGACTAGTTTGTTATGAATTCAGCTGCATGGCGGACCGGACCTGGGTCCGGGTGGGGCTCGACCGTCTGGTCGCCCGAGATCTGCTGCCGTGTTGTCTTGCCGAAGTCTGCCGTCTTGTCGGTCTGTCACACGGTCTGGACGTGGTCTGACGGTCTGGCCAGGGTGGTGCGCTCGAGTTCCGGCCGAGGGCCTGTCCAGCTCGCGCTGCGATTCGGTCGAGGTCCCGCGGCCGCTGCTCGGCCGGAACACGGCCGCGCTCCGCAAGAGTCGTCTGTGATCCGTCCGGGACCCGAAGACCGATGCTGGCGGCTGGGGTCCGGCCGGGTCCGGCTGGGATCCGGCTGTGGTCCGGCTGTGGTCCGGCTGTGGTCCGGCTGTGGTCCGGCTGTGGTCCGGCTGTGGTCCGGCTGGGTCCGGCTGAGAGCCGGTCGTCACTCAGGTGACATTCAGCAGAGGCCCAACTGAGGACAGCTGAGATTCAGCCAAGGCCCGCCTGAGGACAGCTGAGATTTAGCCAAGGCCCGCCTAAGGACAGCTGAGATTCAGCCAAGCCTCGACTGAGACCAGCATGAGATTCGGCCAAGGCCTGACTGAGGACAGCTGATAGTCGGCCGGGGCTCAGCTGAGGTGCCGTCTTCGCCTGGCCAATGGCGTAGCCAACAGTGCTTCGTGGCGCGCGGCCATACCGGAAGTGCAGCTGGCACTACGACACTAGTACACCAGCTGACACCACGATGACCTGTCTCCATGCTAGCACAGTGCTGGTGCCAGTGCCTTCCGTCCTGGTGCACCGGCTGGGTCACAGTCCTGCCATGACCTGCACGCGGAAGCGGTGCACCCGGCGAGCGTCAGCATCACCACAGCGCGATGGCCGACAACAACAGCAACGTGGTCCGCAGCTGCACATGGGCGTCGAGTTGCACCACAGCCGACATCGGGCAGAGCCGGAGCATGCCTTCGCCGATCGTAGAGCACGGTGAACCTCACTGCCCGGGGAATGTGAATGGAAATATCGCCAATTGGCACGCGGCCAGGTTCGTGCCGGGCGCGAAGCCGGGCTGACGAAAAGTCGGACTCTGCCCGCTGGCCGACTGGACCGCTTCCGACGGCATCGCCCGAGGCGGTCACGGCACTGTCACGGCCGTGTTGCACTGGTGCGCCGGCGCAACTGCGCGACCGCGCGCGGCGCGCCGGCTCCCCACGCGGTCCCCGCGTAGCTAGCAGCTTCCACGCGTCGCGTCCCCTCCGCCGGGCGGAGCCTCATGACGAGGCGCTGCCGCTCCCGCGAAGCCGCCGAAATCGGAGCCACCCGCGCCAGTCGTCCCCCACCCCACCCATCCCCTCCGCCCGTGAGGTTGTCCGCCCGGTGCGACGCGCCGCCCATGCGGTTACGTACGCGGTGACGACGCTGGCCGCCGTCGGTGACGACGCTGGCCGCCGTCGGTGACGACGCTAACCACCGCCGGTGACGACGCTGGCCGCCGTCGGTGACGACGCTGGCCGCCGTCGGTGACGACGCTGGCCGCCGTCGGTGACGACGCTGGCCACCGTCGGTGACGACGCTGGCCGCCGTCGGTGACGACGCTGGCCGCCGTCGGTGACGACGCCACGCGGCCACAGACGGCCCTCGAGGCCGACCCCAGGTCGTGTCACGGCCGGTCTGCTCGGGAGCTGACGTCGGACGAGGTGTCGGCAGTCGGCTGATGGATGCGATACGGGTCGAAACTGGCCCGTGGAACAACCAGCGCCACCGGTTGCGGTTTTTAATTATTGCCAAGACAGTGGACTGCGACGATCTCTCAATACTATGCGTGCCTACTAATTATGTTACGTGAAATAGACGAAAAATCGTCCATTTGTAAATAATTGAGCCAGCCAGCTGTCCTACAGTATCAAAAACGTCGGAATACAATCGAAATTAGATGCGGATGTAGGTACTACATAACGGACGTCTTTCTTCGTATTTTCATATTTGCAACACGAGGACATTTTGTTGTCACCAGTAAAAGTAAAAATGCGAATCCTGCCCTTTAGCGATACAACTATGTGACTCTTTTATCGCTGTCAATATCTTTTGAATATAGTCAACTCTAGACGCGGATTTGAGCATTACAAGGCCGAAGCTCACGCTGAGTTTATGCTTGTTAATACAAATCCGTTATTTGTTGGAAAGCTAGAGACATAATTGAATGACATTGTATTCTGAGTAATAAAATAGGCGCTTGGCTGACTCACGGTTCAGGCAGTTTTCGAATTACGATAAAAAATAGATACCGACATGGGCACTCAAATACAGAAGCGTATCCTGGGCCCAGTTTCACGAAGATCAATTTGTCTTATTTAAGACAAATTTGTCTTGAATAAGACTTTTCCAGTTTCATGAAAAAGTCTTATTTAAAAAACAAGAATGTAAAACTAAGAAAAAAATTCAAGACAAATTTCTTCTTATTCAAGATAAAATGGATGGTTGCGTTTCATGAAAGCTGAATTGTAAGACAAATTCACTCAAATGTCTTAGGTTCACGAGCAAGAATTCAAGCACGTAATTCTTGCGTAGATTGCGAATGATAATGACAGGTTACTTGCAACTGATAATGGCAGGTTACGTAACTGATCCGGTAAATGTCAGGTATAGATGCAGGTTTCTGGAAATTATTGGTAGGGCAATATATGTTACAATAATAATTTACGGGGAAACATGAAGGCAATGGGCGGGTCAAAATGAATAGGAAGACATGCCACAAAGAGTAACGTGTCATTTGGGATTGTTGAGCATGTTGAAATTAGTTGGGGGTAAGTCAGCATTCAGGGAGGTTGCAAGTGTCCTCCATTTAGGAAATAATTGAGCCAGCCAGCTGTCCTCTACAGTATCAAAAACGTCGGAATACAATCGAAATTAGATGCGGATGTAGGTACTACATAACGGACGTCTTTCTTCGTATTTTCATATTTGCAACACGAGGACATTTTGTTGTCACCAGTAAAAGTAGAAAAGCGAATCCTGCCCTCTTAGCGATACAACTATGTGACTCTTTTACGCTGTCAATATCTTTTGAATATAGTCAACTCTAGACGCGGATTTGAGCATTACAAGGCCGAAGCTCACGCTGAGTTTATGCTTATTGTTTATACAAATCCGTTATTTGTTGGAAAGTTAGAGACATAATTGAATGACATTGTATTCTGAGTAATAAAATAGGCGCTTGGCTGCCTCACGGTTCAGGCAGTTTTCGAATTACGATAAAAAATAGATACCGACATGGGCACTCAAATACAGAAGCGTATCCTGGGCCCAGTTTCACGAAGATCAATTTGTCTTATTTAAGACAAATTTGTCTTGAATAAGACTTTTCCAGTTTCATGAAAAAGTCTTATTTAAAAAACAAGAATGTAAAACTAAGAAAAAAATTCAAGACAAATTTCTTCTTATTCAAGATAAAATGGACGGTTGCGTTTCATGAAAGCTGAATTGTAAGACAAATTCACTCAAATGTCTTAGGTTCACGAGCAAGAATTCAAGCACGTAATTCTTGCGTAGATTGCGAATGATAATGGCAGGTTACTTGCAACTGATAATGGCAGGTTACGTAACTGATCCGGTAAATGTCAGGTATAGATGCAGGTTTCTGGAAATTATTGGTAGGGCAATATATGTTACAATAATAATTTACGGGGAAACATGAAGGCAATGGGCGGGTCAAAATGAATAGGAAGACATGCCACAAAGAGTAACGTGTCATTTGGGATTGTTGAGCATGTTGAAATTAGTTGGGGGTAAGTCAGCATTCAGGGAGGTTGCAAGTGTCCTCCCAAAAGCATGCAGGGCTACACCAATGATTTCAGGGGATCCTCTGACCCCCGACTACCTGCACCACTAATTGTATCGTTCTCCAATCATTTCAGCACAGAACTATTCGTCAGATTCATGCTTACCTCTTTCTTGTCCAATATTGCTCGGAATACTTCAGTTTTTTTCTGGCGTTGCTGGCTTCTGCTCCCCATGATGAATGAATGTAGGAATTAACGTACTATCTTCAACCTCAACTCAGTCATATATTGCAGCTACTGTCGCCATCTATTATCGGTATGCCCCAATGCTGTCGGCTAGTCAGCTGATAATGCAAACAAACAACTAGTGAGAAAAAAAACGGCGATCGCAACCCGTCGTTTTTTAAGCACTTCATTAATTCGATTTTATACATTGTGTGTTAAACATTTGTAATGTATTGCAATTATATGTAGGTATCTATTTGCAACGCGAATAAGACGTTATCGTGCTCCCAACATTTCAGTAACACACACATTAAGAAACCACCTCTAGACAATATCTAGAAACAATCGAAAAAGTAAGACGTTTGAAACTAAGTCATCTTGGATTTCATGAGACTGCTTTTAAAAGATTCTTAGTTTTACATTTCTTAGTTTTTAAATGTCTTAGATTTTCGTGAAACTGGCCCCTGGGCCCAGTTCACGCAGATCAATTTGTCTTATTTAAGACAAATTTGTCTTGAATAAGACTTTTCCAGTTTCATGAAAAAGTCTTATTTAAGACACAAGAATGTAAAACTAAGACAAAAATTCAAGACAAATTTCTTCTTATTCAAGATAAAATGGACGGTTGTGTTTCATGAAAGCTGAATTGTAAGACAAATTCACCCAAATGTCTTAGGTTCACGAGCAAGAATTCAAGCACGTAGTTCTTGCGTAGATTGCGAATGATAATGGCAGGTTACTTGCAAATGATAATGGCAGGTTACGTAACTGATCCGGTAAATGTCAGGCATAGATGCAGGTTTCTGGAAATTATTGGAAGGGCAATATATGTTACAATAATAATTTACGGGGAAACATGAAGGCAATGGGCGGGTCAAAATGAATAGGAAGACATGCCACAAAGAGTAACGTGTCATTTGGGATTGTTGAGCATGTTGAAATTAGTTGGGGGTAAGTCAGCATTCAGGGAGGTTGCAAATGTCCTCCCAAAAGCATGCAGGGCTAAACCAATGATTTCAGGGGATCCTCTGACCCCTGACTACCTGCACCACTAATTGTATCATTCTCCAATCATTTCAGCACAGAACTATTCGTCAGATTCATGCTCACCTCTTTCTTGTCCAATATTGCTCGGAATACTTCAGTTTTTTTCTGGCGTTGCTGGCTTCTGCCCCCCATGATGAATGAATGTAGGAATTAACGTACTATCTTCAACCTCAACTCCGTCATATATTGCAGCTACTGTCGCCATCTATTATCGGTATGCCCTAATGCTGTCGGCTAGTCAGCTGATAATGTAAACAAACAACTAGTGAGAAAAAAAAACGGCGATCGCAACCCGTCGTTTTTTAAGCACTTCATTAATTTCATCTTATACATTGTGTTAAACATTTTTAATGTATTGCAATTATATGTAGGTATCTATTTGCAACGCGAATAAGACGTTATCGTGCTCCCAACATTTCAGTAACACACACATTAAGAAACCACCTCTAGACAATATCTAGGAACAATCGAAAAAGTAAAACGTTTGAAACCAAGACATCTTGGATTTCATGATGCTGCTTTTAAAAGATTCTTAGTTTTACATTTCTTAGTTTTTAGATGTCTTATATTTTTCTGAAACTGGCCCCTGATCTTCCGTGATTGTACCCAATGTCGGATGTTCTAGAAATTCAGACATTTAAAGCGAAGCTGTTCGAAAATGATTGGGGATGGGAAATGGGCATCTATCCCATTCTTTCTCTATGCATGCTTTCTCTTGAAACCATAGCTTTAAACGATTTGTCTCATATGTCCTCGCCTAGCATAAATGCCTTACACTCGATGCACCATTTGGCCACTGTCCTCTCATGGAATCTGGGGAGTTTCGACGTGCTACACATGGAGAGGCTTAGTAGTTCCACTGAGTGTAGCATGTTAACTTTAAGTGTTCCCGACACACCTGACACATTTAATATTTCTGGAGACACACTTGAGATTTCCTGCATATTTACATATTTTAGTGATGCAAAGCACCCCAAAATGGCAATTCCTCGACTGTAAGCCTGGCTCCGCACACCTGTGTGCTTCAATCTAAAATCGGTCTCAATGAGCCCATGTGAAAGAATTCCGAGACTGCGGCGATAGCTACCTCTCTCGGCGAGTGATCCGAGAGAGTTATCGACAAAAAGGTACTAAATGTGAACATTCGACCCACGTGCCCTGGGGCCTCCATTAGGCGGAGTTGCAGTTGGCACGGTGCCAAACCCGCTGGCGCGGTGCCAAAGCCGCTGGCACCGGATCGATCTGCGTCGATTGGCTTGTTTGTTTATTGTTTATTTCGGTTGATTAATCGTCATCAGCTGACGGATCAGGGCTGGGCCGCTCTCCAAGCGAAGTGAGACGAAGAGAGGCGCGCCCGTGAAATCAGCCAGCCACAGCACAGCACAGCACAGCACAGCACAGCACAGCACAGCTACAAGAGCCAGCTGCTTGTCACGCGCACGTGCAGTATTGCCGTGCAGACTGGAATGCATGTGCTGTACAGCAACGGCACGTAGCTGGAGGGCAACTTTGCGAAACCAAAACGATCAAACGTTCCCCGAACCCGCCGGTGTCGGTCGAAAAGCTGAGCCTGTCTCGAATACCGAGCGACCGGCACTTCGATTATCCGAAATTGTATGGCACTTGCCACTGACACCCGGAAGTTATGGAAGTTCCAGTTGATTAAAGTTGTGGCATTTCATCTGACTTTAATGGCTTCAGATGCTACGCCAGAACGTCATCACAAGCCATTCCTTGAAATTTGGATGCTTAACAGGGATGGCCGAGGGGAAGGGGAGAAAGCAGGCCGTGAGGTTCGGTCCACCGTCCTTCTGAGTTTGAAAGACACCGATATTGACACTGGAGCACATTGTGTAAGCAATCAGTCAAATAAGAGCTTCGCATAATCTGCTTACAATAACTGCCTGCATTGTGATACGAACAAAAAGAAGAATTGTTGGACTTAAGCGTGCATGAAGAGCGAACATTACGCATGAAACGTGATGGGTATTTTACCATTTTATAATGCATTCAGCTGGTCTGATATATAGAGTCACCGCTCACTCTCAATATGGAGTCACCACTCACTCTCATCTGATCTGATATATGGAGTCACCAAAAAAAAAAACTGGCCTTGCTCTAGTGGATATAAACTTGGTGACGACATAAGTCCAACAGCTCTGAGGTGCTGAGATCATCGCTCATGAGAGAGCGGGTTCGAACGTCATCAAAGTGCATGAGAAGGCTAACCGATGAGCACAGCGCTAAATATGCTGATTGGCTGTCCTAAATTTAGAACGATGGCCGATTATGCTGCCAGACGGTCTCGCCTCGGCGCCACACGTTCATCGTCACACCGGCTCTGATACAGTTATCCCCGCCTCAGCCAGATCTCCATCTCGAGCTCTTAGCATGAGGCCCTCGGCGGCATGGCATGCCGGAACGCCCTCTCGGCCGCCCCCGCGCGGCTCTATTTCCGTCCTCGCCGACACCTCTGCCGCTCCTCGACGAGCTACCAACAGCTGACGCCACCGCTGGTGCCAAGATCGGTCGCGGCTCGCTCCGAGCGCCACCTATATCGCGCCTAAATTAGTTGAGTTCGCTCCTAGCGCCATCTATACGGGCGATTGACCAGCACTTGTTCTGCGATGAGTCTCGGATTATTTATTCCGAAGTAATGGCTGTCTTCCGGGAATAGAAAAACAACCACTAAGACTACTGCTATGTGCATGTAGTCCATGGATGTAGAAAGAGTACCTTTTTGCGGACGGATTCAATCACGGTGCAAAGGTGGGAGCTACAGCAGTAGGCTCCAACTAGAGGTTTTCGGCCAGACTTTCCAACTACACTGGAGTCCTCAGTTAAACGTTTTGCGATAAGTTTCGACGTCCATTGCCTTGATAACGTTTCGTACGTACCTTGCCATATCCAAGATAGAAAAAGTGCAGTAGCATGTCATTTGGACTGACTAAAAATCATCTTTTCAGGCTCCTCAGCACAGTGAGAGCAGTCAACACGGTGGTGTTCATATCACCAATATCCATTCATTGCAACGTATTCAAAACGTAATCTTTCGATAAATTTCAGGTTATACTGCACTCCCAGGGAATGTAGAAACTAATCTCCAGCCAAATGTAGCAGCATAATTATCTATGACACAACGTCTTCCCATGGTTCTTTCTGACGTATGGCTAGCCCAAAAGTTTTTTTTTTTGCGTATCTCCAAAACAAATGGAGATATAATCACCTTTACCACATCATACCTATTCTTTCATCATGGCCTAATTATACCCAAAATTCATCTACGTTCTAACCACAATTTTGCAAACCCCTGGCTTCCACCCTTAATTAGGTTTGCACCTGGTGTTTTGATCATTTGGGCAATTCCATGTATTAAGAAGCACAAAACATCGACTCATACCGGGTAGAATTGATTGCATTTCACCTCGACTTCCGCTTCGCTCTTCGCTCGCCACCGGTTCAGTGCACCGAATTCGCTCCAGTCGATCTCCAATTGTCTAGTGTTGACTTACGCTCGATTGAACCACTGCGCTAACGTATCAAATACTACCCCATCGAGTGTCTTCAATAGTGGTCTGTTCGAATCTACGCGAGCATATATATTACATTCCTCCGTGTAATGAACCAGTTATAGTCTCCCAACCCCTTCTGTTGTGCACCACAGGCGTCATCTCATTTGCTTTGTGGGCCGGACCACAGCTTCCAAAATAACGCACAACCATTGTACTTGTACCCGGATTAAGCGAGTTTGACCACGAGACTATATGTCTACTCTTAACCTTCCTCTGCCTGAGTCAAGACCTATATTTTCAGTTGCAATGGACATGAGTTCTTCTGGAGTCTGGAGGTATTCAATTACCCGGATATTTAAAGTAGATGACCCCGTTCGCCGAATGGTCGGTGAAAGACCACCAAAGAAATGACCGGTGGCGACATCTATTGGACCTGCGGAGCCGCCTCACCTGGAAGTGGCTGGCCAGCTGCTGGTTGTCGCTCAGCAGTGCCTGCGCAGCCGGCTCGTCCCGGCAGTATATGGCGTGCTTGTCGAACTCAGGCGCCTGTCGGTAGAGGCGCAGCTGTTGAGGTGTACCGCATCGGACTGATGACGCGCTAAGTTGTTAACGGAATGGGGCAAATGGTCGTCGTCGTTGTCGTCGTCGTTGTCGTTGTCGTCGTCGTCGTCGTCGTCGTCGTCGTCGTCGTCGTCGTCGTCGTCGTCGTCGTCGTCGTCGTCGTCGTCGTCGTCGTCGTCGTCGTCGTCGTCGTCGTCGTCATTGTCATCGTCGTCGTCAGTCGTCAGTCTGTCAGTCTGCCAGTCTGCCAGTCTGCCAGTCTGCCAGTCTGCCAGTCTGCCAGTCTGCCAGTCTGCCAGTGTCAGTCTGTCAGTCTGTCAGTCTGTCAGTCTGTCAGTCTGTCAGTCGCCAGTCGCCAGTCGCCAGTCGTCAGTCGTCAGTCGTCGTCGTCGTCGTCGTCGTCGTGTCGTCGTCGTCGTCGTCGTCGTCCGTCGTCGTCGTCGTCGTCGTCGTCGTCGTCGTCGTCGTCGTCTTCGTCGTCGTCGTCGGTCGTCAGCAGCAGCACCATCATCATCATCATAAAGTTAATATATTTGTTTCCATTAAGTGAACCACTGAATGTCAGTCAGAGCGGTGTGGTACCAAAGAAGCATGAGCTTGAGCTTCGCGAGCAGACACTCCAGACCATCGACAGTGGTGTCTGGTCCAGAGTAATAAATTCGGTACGCAGCACTCCGCCGAGCAGGTACCGATGGT
This sequence comes from Imbricaverruca yamaguchii, assembly GCA_034440575.1. Classification (NCBI taxonomy): domain Eukaryota; kingdom Metazoa; phylum Arthropoda; class Thecostraca; family Neoverrucidae; genus Imbricaverruca; species Imbricaverruca yamaguchii. The sequence continues at coordinate 930,879 of JAOTOL010001629.1, forward strand.
GAACCTAGCCTCTGACGTTCTCTGGCTCCATGTGAAACTGGCTCAACGGCCACTCCGGCTTTCTGGGATTCTGTGTAAAAGTGTAGACATCATGCGCTGCATGATCAAACGGTTGAGGGGCGGGGATGGCCGAGTCGTTAAGGTGTCGGGCTATGGATACCAAGGTCCCGGGTCGACTCTAGCGCCACTCGGACATTTCCCAATCCGCGGCCCACCGGCGAAACAGTTTGGGCGGCGCCATTGCCGTGAATGTGCATAAGGTGTCGTGAACCAACCAATAACAAACAAACAACAAAGATCAAACGGTTGAAGAGCAGGAACATTTAGGGCTGAATGACACGTAAATTACGTAGGATGTAGATATGTCAATGACATTGACAAGGGCATTGACATATTTTGCGGGACAGCGATATGCCTTTTCATCGTCAGCATCGTCTTTTCAATCATAAACAGTCGTGGTCCATTATGGCCACTTACCCTGGTGGAAGCTGATCTCCACCTATATTCAGTAGCGACACCTGTCTACAGTAGCGACATCTATCTCACCTAACCAAGGGGCCACGGTGATTCTCATGTCACCAGTTGTTTTTCATCGTAAATTCCGCGAGTCGAACAATTTTAAGCTCATGTGGTGTCAAAAGCAACTCGACAACTCACAAATGAGGAAAGTTTAGCACGGTACTCAAATGCTTCCGCTGACTCCCTCGGTGCCAGCGAATCACGTTCAGGTTACATTGACCGCGACCATCTAACTGCTCAGGCACAGAAAGGTTTTGTCAGCCATCAGAGGCTAGTGTCTGAATAGTACTATCTCACAAAGCGCCGGCAGGTTTTGCCGATTATCAGAGGCTAGTCTGGGTAGCACTGACTCACCAGACGTAGGAAGGTTTTGCCGATCATCAGAGGCTTCTCCGAGTAGTACTTGATGCCGTCCAGGAGCTCTCTGGCAGACAGAGATAGTCAGTGGTTGCAATTCACAACAAGTGCTCACGAACGATCTGGTGCGGATTGCTATCTTAAAAAATAATTTTTTACCCTTTCCCTTTATGGTACACAAGGAAGTGATTACTGGACTTGGCGCATCTGGACCCGACGAGCAGATAAGTGCGGACCAAGATCCGCACGTGTTCCGCAGCTGGCATAGCACACAGTTGATAGTATTCAACCAAATGATCCACAGCCACGCACACTTACACTCCAATTATACTCCACTTACACTCCACTTACACTCCACTTACACTCCACTTACACTCCACTTACACGCCACTTACACTCTACTTACACTCCACTTACACTCCACTTACACTCCACTTACACTCCACTTACACTCCACTTACACTCCACTTACACTCCACTTACACTCCACTTACACTCCACTTACACTCCACTTACACTCCACTTACACTCCACTTACACTCCACTTACATCCACTTACACTCGGCGGTCGAAAAAGCCACGCACTTGCCACCAGGATGGGCGAATTTTGCTCTTCATACTAATACAAAGTGTAGGCCGCGCATAGGCAAACTTACGTATCGTTAACTAACACCTTGCAATTTATAAATGGAACAGGCCAGTGTATTGCTTTGCGATGTAAGTGTTTATGCGGGAACTTGTCTTCACGGCCTTATCAATGTTACTTGCACTCACCTGCATTTCCACTAGTAAACCGATTATTTCTCGAGACGGGCGATACGGTTCCCGCCAGTAGCAGGCGCTACACTAGGCGGTGGTTGTCGGTGGTTGTTGGTTTTACGACACGTCGACCGTTGAGCCATGTAGCGTCGCCAATCTCTCACGCCGATTGGTCGCGGGCGAAGGGTGGCGACAGGTGAGACTCGAACCCACAATCTTTCGATTGTGAGACGGGCAACTTACTCCTAGGCTACTCGTCCCCGCGCTACACTAGGCGTCCACCTATGCTGACCTACTGCATCCCACCAGGCACAGACTTGACTCGAGACACCCGGCCACCCGCCACCTGACCACCCGCCACCTGTCACCTGACCACCCGGTCAACCGGCCACCCGCCACCTGCCCACCCGTCCACCTGACCACCTGCCACCTGACCACACGGCCACCAGCCACCTGTCACCTGACCACCAGGACACCTGCCACCTGACACACGCCACCTGTCACCTGACCACCAGGCCACCTGCCACCTGACCATCCGGCCACCAGCCACCTGCCCACCTGACCACCTGACCATCCGGCCACCTGCCACCTGACCACCCGACCACCTGCTGACCTCTGGTGGAACAGGCAGAGCTCGCGGAAGTTGCCGAACACGGCCTCCTTGTGCGCCCGGAGTTCGCGCGGCAGAGCCGGCTGGTCCAGGTGGTCGTAGTAGTGCTGCAGGATGTACTGCGTGTCCTTGACGAACTCCTCCTCCGTCTCCAGCAGCTCGCGCACCACCGCCCTGCGGACCCAGGGCACGCGCTGGATGCCGGTATGCCGACTCATGCTCGTACCATACAACACCTCAAGCTGATGGGTATTTTAGGGTTAGAGAGAGCCATTTTTCAGGTCATGCTTTTTTGCTACGTCCATGAGTAAATGAAGCGATAATGTTTCGGAAAGCTGCACTGAACATTGTTAAATTGAATTAAAGACGATTAGACAAGTAACCAAATGTTCAAATGTTCAAACCAAACCCAAAACGCCCTTCTTCATATACCAAGTCTCTGAAGAAGGGCCATTCCCGAAATATACTAGACCAATTTGTAACTCTATTTTACTTAATACGGACATTTAGTTGGTTTTATAATTGTCTTCAGTGAATGAAGTGAGTGAGAAGGGCTAATACGGATGGCTTTGAGCCGGCTGGCCGAACTTTGACATTTAGCATTTCACCACGCACTGCCTGCAATCATGCCGTCAGCTCTTGGGCGCCGTACCTCCACTAGCTTGGGAATGGCGCGACCACACGGTTTGACGCACACCAGCAGTGGGATTAGTCGCACGAGTCGGACAACAGCGCCAAGGCCTGAACATTGAACTGACTCGGCCGCAACGATCATACGCCAGAGTCTGATCCGCAGTTGGGATTCGGTGCCACTGGCTCGCAAAGTGGAGCACCGTGAAGCGACTTGTGGCTATTAGTCTTACGACACATCGGCCGTTGAGTCATGCAGCGTCGCCAATCTCTCACGCCGATTGGTCGCTGGCGAAGAGTGGCGAGAGACGAAAACGAGTGGGGACAGGTGAGGCTCGAACCCACAATCTTCGATCGTGAGACGGGCAACTTACCCCTAGACTATTCGGCTCCTGAAGAAGTATGTGAAATAGGGGACAAGACGACATGACGCCGATTCGTGTTGCGCAAGTTCAACGGTCGCACGGGCTAATGCACCTTGGCCACCACGGCAAAGTTGAGACGGGCGATATACGACCAATGTAGTCGATGCGCCCTAATGACTAACTTTGCCACCACGGCCAAGAAGCGCCGATCTGTTGATGAACGCGCATAGTGCTAGCCGTCACAGTTTAAGGTGCACGTCCTTCGACACCTTCAGATGCGCGGCGCCTGTGCGGTCGTGCAGTCCTGCTGCAGACGATGCAAATGTCGTCGCCTGCCACCCCGCGACTGCCACACGACATCCACACAGACCGCCAGCGCGCCGCTGGCCGCGCCAACTCACGCGCGCTGGTCGGCCAGCTCGCCGGTGCCGCCGGCCGGCCGGCTGGTCTTGCGGCGCGGCCGCGGCGTGTCGGGTGCCTGCAGCGCCGCCTCGCCGCCCTCCTGCCGGCGCAGCACGCCGGCCGGCACCAGGCCCTCCGCCGGCGGCGAGTCGGCTCTCGGCCGCACACGCACCAGCCACCTGTCGGACGCGCGCAGAACTAATCAGCGCGGGAGCGTAGGGGCGGCTGAAACGCTGCGGTCTGGCTGTTTCCCGCGTGCAGCGTACCTTTAGGGATACGGTTGAGTTTCCGGAAGAGGGAGGGACGGCATTTGATCTAGTTCTCGATAATTCCTGTATTCCTGTATAAACAGCCGAAGGTTAAATCTCCAAGTGTTAGGAACGTCATACCGTATACAAAAGGTGGTGTCTGAACGCCACGCGAATCCGACAGAGTAACCAGATGGGAGAGGGTCAGACAAACTGTGGACTGGAGTGGACTGACCTGTACACATCCGTAGGCAACACCCATCTCTGACCAGATATCCATCACGAGCACAACACATTTCTGAACTGGACTCATCCACGGCCTTTCATTCCTCTGACTTGGACTCCACGGCAGACACGTATACGCCCTGATCTGGACTCTTCCGTGGGCACGTATTCGCTCTGACCTTGACTCCCCCGTGGGGGGGCAATTTTCCTCCGACTGGACGCCACTGCAGACAATGTACACGCCTAACCTGAACTCCTCAGTGGTCCCGTATGCCTCTGACCTGGGCTCCTCCGTGGTGCACCACGCCTCTGACCTGGACTCCTGTGGCCCCGTACACCTCTGACCTGGACTCCCCAGTGTCCTACGCCTCTGACCTGGACTCCTCAGTGGTCCCGTATGCCTCTGACCTGGGCTCCTCCGTGGTGCACCACGCCTCTGACCTGGACTCCTCCGTGGTCCCGTACTCCTCTGACCTGGACTCCTCCGTGGTCCCGTAACGCCTCTGACCTGGACTCCTCCGTGGTCCCGTACACCTCTGACCTGGACTCCTCCGTGGCCCCGTACGCCTCTGACCCGGACTCCTCCGTGGTCCCGTACACCTCTGACCTGGACTCCTCGGTGGCTCGCCGCCGGGGGCTGACGTGCCGCCTCGCAGGTCGCACGGACATCCGGTGTCGCGCCGCGCTGCTGTCCAGCAGCTCCTCGGCGCCCAGGTCAAGCTCGTCGTCGTCCAGGCGCTGCCTCCTGCCGGGACGCGTGCGCGCTAGTCGCCGTTCGGGTCGGGGCGCGGATGGCCGAGTGGTTACGGTGTTGGGCTCTGCGTGCCGAAGGTCCCGGGTTCGACACCCCGATCGGGACCGTTTCAATCCGCGGCAGGAAATGTGGGCGGCGCCACTTAGCTGAATGTGCATAAAATGCGCTAATCCCATAAAAAACATCTGTTCGGGCTCGTGACGTGCATGCCGAGTAGGCGAAGCGGATCTGGCAATGGCGCGGTATCAAGGTGTACAATGAGGCGCCATCTTTCGGGATAGACCAGCCAGGGCATCTCCTCGACACTGATAGGTGGCACGCAATGTGGCGGGGCGGGTAGTTCTTCAATGAAGTATGGACTCGGACATCCAACGTTGCTCACTAGACGTTATCACAAATTCGTGATATTTGTGCGAAACGGAAAGTGGAAAGGACACCAGTCTACTAATGGAACATGAACAAATAAGCAAAAACATCTAAAAATAGCTACAACTAGACTAACTTAAGCGAATGGCGATATTATTGTCAACAATGGTCCATGCTTCTATGCATTTCCTAGAGCTGTTTCACAATAAAGAAAATATATCCTTGAACACATTGTACATGCGATGCCTGCAACAATAGACAGTGCAAAAATATACGACTAATCATTCCAGAAACAAATTATAGCTGGGCTGCATATTGATGCACCTATATCCCATAGAGCAGCCCAGGTCCACGGTCATCCCAGGGCAAGGTGAAGATTCTAGGCGCATGAAAACCCCAACACATTCGACGACGGTAAATATGCAACCATCAAGAATCAGCGAATACTCGCACTGTTCTTCGAGTATTATTGGGAATGCTCGATGTCAATTTTGTTCAGAAAAAGCTCTAAACTAAAGCTCTAAACTAAACTCTAAACTCTAAAAGATATCTAAGAAAAAGCTCTAAACTAAACTCAACTACTTCGCACTGAAACATCACCCGTACTATTGCCGTCCCCCAGTCAAACCGCGGCACACCACATCACATTCACACGCAACCGAACTGCGAGCGACTGCGCCCAACGGACGAGACCACAGCCGATGAGCAGGTGCTCAGCACGGCGCGCGCCGACCCACTTGGCGTGTCCGCAGGTGTCCAGCACCTCCACCAGCTGTCCCTTCCTGAGGCTGAGGCCGCCGTCCGCCGCCTCCTCCGGCGCGAAGTCCTCGCACGCCACGTACAGCTCGCACGCCTGGCGGTCAGCAGTCGGAGCGTTACCAGGTGGCCTGTTGTCGGCACGGCTACACGGCCCAATGGTGACCACATGACACGACGACATGGCTACTGTTGCACGCACACAAACGACACAGGGTCTGCGGCGTCGTGGGCAATACGAGGGAATATCGGCATGAATACATGAATGCATAACATATGTATATATACACATATACGTGTGTTGTTTGTTTGTTGTTGGTGTGTGCATGTGCAATTTCGCTTCGCCCACCTTCCGTGCAGTCAAACCATTCCTCGACGTTTGTTACCTGTGATCTACCCACGTCGTGTGAAGTCGTCATAAAATGACGTCTTGAGCATATCACGAGTTATGACGCCATAAAAGTACCGAATACGACTGAATTGAACTGAATTCACAAACGCTCGACACCGACTCAGACTTACCGCACATCTTCAGTCGCGTTCAGTTCGAGCAAACGAATGATCGCTGCACCGGCGACCTCACTCGTCAGCTGGCAGCTCAAGATAACGCACAATCTGGGCCAAACGTGATCGGAAGGCGTGCCTTGAGCCACACAGTACCCAGCCACTGTATCAGTAGAGTACGAGCGGCTGTATTGCCGTGCAGGTGAGCCACGAGGTGGTGAGGCCGCAGCATGTATCAGTCGAGCACACAGTCGTGGGCGTCGTGAGTGGGTTATGAAGAATCGCCAACTTACCAAATGTCCGTTAATTACCCATCTCCCAATTACAATTACAATTGCAATTACATCAGGATTACATTACATTGCATTACATTACCCAAATTACAAGTACCATTGCAATTACATCAGGATTACATTACATTGCATTACATTACACAATTACAATTGCTCCCAATTACACCAGGACACCTTGTTATATCAACATGCGCGACAATCTAAAGCTCGACGGTTCGCTGTAATTACCCGTCTCTCTTCTGACACATTATCGAGGACTTCTATATGTGCAGAATTATTTGATTTGTTTATCTGTATACGCATCTTATTACCCCACAAGTTGATGTGTCATCACATAGCATAAGCAGGTTTTGCAGGAGACCATAGCAAGCAAATAATGATTACGCATTAGCAGTGGATTTGGCACAAAGCTAGTGACAGAACCATCGCTGCCGGGTGCCCTGCACCGGTAGCCTTGCTCTTCTTCTCTTCTACAACCGAGAGCAGAGTTGTGACTGTCGCAAGCCAATGAATGGCTATGGTACAGCCTACCCAAAAGCAAGTCATTCTGTGGGTGCAGCACTGAACGTACAGAATATCGAATATCTGACATCTGATATGACATGCGACACACACATGTGATACTGCTCAGGGATACGTTAAACGGCTGTCAGACAAATCATGGAAGGTTAGAAAAGGGATTATATATATATATATATATATATATATATATATATATATATATATATATATACATATATATATATATATATATATATATATATATATATATATATATATATATATATATATATATATATATATATATATATATATATATACACATATATATAAACCTTGTTACAACCGCTGATTCTATTTCCTACTTTCCGATGCCATTCGTGGAGTGAACTGTATACTATGAAACTGGAACACACGCTATATTTCGAGAAATAATATAATCCTAACTAACACTCAGCCTACTTCGTCGGAGGTTCCTCACGCGTGACATATTCACGGCGAGCCTAAACCCCACTGACAGCTTTGCTTCCCTTTTGTGCAATATACGAATGAGCCGCTGTCTCTGATTCAATGTCGCCGTATCTTTTTTTCAGATAAATGGATATGTTCCCCAGATAGTACTTTCCCCGTAGACTTCACGACTGTTACAAAGCACCACAAACAAGCATTATCTTTATCACACGTTATACATCATTGTGAGAAACGTTTGCAGGAGCATTTACAGATATTTATTGTTTAGGCAACGTAAGTGGCCAATAGCAGTAGCGTTTAGTGCCTAACGTTAGCGACAAGCTGTCACATAAGTGACAAATTTAGTTTCTTTATGAGGAAGGGCTGAGACTTGTGATGCCCGGAGAAAGAGCGACTCAATGGATTTTGAGCAGAGGACGAGAGGGGGTTAGGTCGATTTTTCGTTAAAGGCCACAGGGATGCAAGGAATTACAGAAATCCGGCCAGTTTCCGATGGAAAAGAAGCAACGTTTTTGCTGCTAGCAACATTCGTATATGAGACAAAGTTTGCTACCCCCCTGGATGTTTCGTGAACGACACATCGCAGCAATTATCGATCTCTGCGTACTTGGGTGCACGTAGTCGACATTACCAACGGCGCTGAAAGACCGCGAGCCAGCCGGTCCGGATCGAGCCCAATCGTTTTCCCCTCACCAGGCAGCCGCACCCAACACCTTCGACCTCGTGCGCATTTTTCGTCTTTTTCTTCACTTGGAAAATATGCGGCCCTAGCACCACGGCGGCTTAATTGCGTGCTCAGAGGCACGCCACACCAGGTCATCTGTCACGCCAGCATGTCACAACGATGTGACAGCTGGAATGCGACAGGTATATCGCAGGCCGGTGTCAGGTAAACGGACAGGAATGCTCGGTCACCGAGGCCGAGCTGCCGGGGGCCCAGGTCTGCCTTGAGCGTCGGCTGGTGGCACATTGTGCTTTCACAGGGACCACTGTGGTTTCACAGCCATTTCGGAGGGAGAAAGTCATTTCGGAGTGATTGTCTCAGTGTCTCTGCCATTGGCAGAGACAATGAGAAACGCAGTCAGGTTGATGCTAGACCACTGAGTGCATATTCCCGTGAAATAAGAGTATGGCTCCGTAAAGTGTCATCACATAGGAAGAGCAATACAACCGACAAGCTTTTAAAAGGACAATTGCACATCAGGTGAGTTACCCTGAAATGTGCGGACAACAGCCGGCATGCAATTGGAGACTCTCCCCAAAACAATGCATACAGATATTGTCTCGCGTGCAGATGATTCACATATGGTTGGTTGGTTATTTGGGTTTAGGGGCGCATCGACTGCGTTGGTCATATAGCGCCCATTCAACGTATAATCAATTCACAGATTTTGTCAATGGGCTGCGGGTCGGCTTCCACGTTAGACGACGTACCTGAAGATTTGTCTGGTCTCCTTCGGCTGCCCATGTGCATACTGGCTCCGCCGCGTGAAAGGACCGGACCATAGGTAGTCTTCGTTTGCGATGGACGCTCACTGAAGCCATCGAACGGTAAGCGTGCCCTTGCGGTTCTTGCTCCACAAATCCGACGATTTCACTTAGATTAATGTCAGGTCTCGTCGACCCATCTGCGATGCTGGTGCGACGCAATGCGGATTCACGAACGATTTCCGTCCGCGCCGAAAGAACATAATATCTGAACCAACTGCTACACTATCGCACACTGGCTGACAACACTCACAGGCTCATAAATCACACTCAACAGACCGACTGTTGACCAAGTGCAACACGGTCGCGACACAAATACACTGCACAGCGCTCATTTGACCCGCGGCTCTCATGCATAGCTTTCATTTCTCCGCCCCGTTAATCACCCATGCCGTGACTCTCTCACTGACTCACCACTTCGGCCGGCCTAACCATGCGTGCGGCGATGTTCGTGATGACGCTCCCATTGCTCTGGCTGGTGCCATTTCGGCTAGTGTCAGACTCGTTAGAGTCAGATAGTTGTAGTGACTGGGAGCTGGTGGTGACCTCGACCGCTGGTGGTGACTCGGCCGCTGGTAGTGACTCGGCCGCTGGTGGTGACTCGGCCGCTGGTGGTGACTCGGCCGCTGGTGGTGACTCGGCCGCTGGTGGTGACTCGGCCGCTGGTGGTGACTCGGCCGCTGGTGGTGACTCGGCCGCTGGGTCTACAACTACGCCTTTGCGTCGCTCGCGTTTCTCGAGAGGGGGTTTCGGGTAGATTCGGTCGTTTCCTCGATAGTCGGCACGTCCGTCGTGATTTGGTCCGTGCTCTCTCCGCTGGCATCCTGTTGAGCCGCTGGGCCGCTGCTGGCCTGTCCACCTACTGGCGGGTTTTCGCTTTCAGCTCCCGTCTTTCCACGCGGTTTGGACCTTACCTTTGAGTGTTGGGCAGCTGGCTTTGCATGACGCGGCCCGGCGTCCGATCCGTCGGCAGACACTCCGTGAGTGGCGACTCCGTTGGCGGGAACTCCGCTGGCGGGCGCTCCGTTGCTGGCCCAGTGGGAGGCGCGCTGCAGTCTCTCCGCCTTGTGCGGCTCCAGCTCGCCGACGCGGTACAGCCGCACGCCCGTCTCGTCCACCACCAGGTAGGACACCTGGCCGTTGATGACGTTGCGCGCCTGGTCGCGCGGCACGATGCCCTCGAAGTGCTGCTTCAGCACGACCACGGGCGGGCCGGGCCGGCCCTCCTCGGCGCCGGACACGTGGCGCGTGGCGTCCGTCACGATCTCGTGGAAGGCGTCCTCGACGTCGCGCGTGTCCGCCTGGCCGAGCAGCTGCAGCGCCTCGCCGGGCAGGCCGGCGGCGTTGTGCAGCCGGCGGCGCTTCGGGCGCGCCTCGCCCTCGGTCACCACCTTGGCGGCCGACAGGAAGCGCACCCACTGCAGGTTGTCGCGCAGCACGTGCGGGTACTTGGCCAGGTCGTGCAGGTAGCCCTGCCGGCGCTCGTCGCGCTCGGCGAGCGCGTGCAGCGTGACGACGGCGCGCAGCAGCCGCGCGCAGCCGTGGTGCAGCGCCAGCAGCGCCGTCAGCGGCGGCGCCGCCAGGCACTGGCGCAGCAGCCGCTCGGCCTCCGGCTGGTCCTCCAGCACCGCCAGGCCGGCCGCCTCGTTGAGCAGCACGTGCGGCGACAGGCCGGCCTGCTGCAGCAGCGCGGGCGCGCGGTGCGCGCACAGCAGCGCGTCCAGCCGCCGCTCGGTGCGCCGCAGCACGTAGCCGCAGATGCTGCGCTCCAGCTCGCGCACCGCGTCCGGGTCGGTGGCCAGGTCGCCCACCACCTGCTGCACCTCACCGAGCACCGCCGGTACGCACTCGGCGTCGCCGTACGCCACCGAGTTGAACACGTCGCCCAGCACCACCCGGCCCGAGGCGAGGATGACGGCGCTGATCACCTCCTGCCATCGCTCGCGCTGGTCGTCGGCGTGCGTGCGCTGCGGCATGTCCGTGCGCGTCATCCTGGTCAGCTGCTGCAGCACATGGTCCTTGGCGCCGGCACTGGCCAGGTCCGCCTCCACCGAGCGCGACACGTCCACCAGCACCTTCCGCAGCGAGACCGTGCCGGCGAGCTTGCGGTCCACCGCCGGCTGGAGCGGCCTGAACACGCCGCGCTCGCTGTGGCCGAACAGGCCGTCTGTCCACTGCCCCACTTCGTCGGTGGCGCTTGGCAGCGCCGCGCACTGCTTGAGAAAGGCGGCGACATCCGATAGCGGCAGCGGGTTATTTAGATCATCGGCAAGCACGCGCTGCACGCGCTTGGCCTCCCGCCGGACGAATTCCTTGGACGCGCGTCCGTCGACATTCGCGGCCCGTCGTTTGGCCACGCGATCGATGCAATCGAGAAGCGTCACCCTGACCGCCTCGTAGATCTGACGTTTCGTTTTCGGAGGCGGCGCGCGCAGTTCGGCCCGCGGGATGGTCTTGGCCCGATGGCCCTTGGCGGCCAACCGCAACAGGTCCAGCGACTCCTGGATGCTCTGGCCTTCAAACGCCGGCGAGGGCTCTGGAGAGTGGCACCGATGCTTAACCAGGTCAAGTTCGGACGGATGCAGGTCAAAGCTTTGCACCACGTACGAGACGATCTCCTGGGCGGGCTCGCGCGGGCCGGGCGCCACGAAGCGCGGCCCGGTCTCCGTCTCCACGATCTCTCCTGGAACGAAGGCGCCGTCCACCAGCTGACCCGGCACGAACAGCGGCCCGGTACGACGGCTGCGGTAGACAGAGCCGGGAATGAACTTCGGCCCCCGGCCGGTCTCCATGACCTGCCCGGGCACGAAGATCTCCCCCGACCGCCGCCCAAGTCCACCACGTGACCGGGCACGAAATCGACATTCTCACCTTCGCCTATGGTCCTTCCGGCGATGAACTGCGGTCCGTGCTTGGTGGCTATCGTCTGGCCCGGAATGAACTTGAGTCCGAGTGGCACGGCCACAGACTGACCGGGTACAAATTCCTCGCCGTCCTCTGTTGTAACTATTATGCCGGCGATAAATTCAACGCGACCGTCCGTCTTGACTACCTTTCCGGGCACCAGCTTCGACTCTCCAGTGGCGGCGTCCGGAGAGATCCTACCCTCCAGGACGGTGGCCTCGTCCAGTTCCTCCTCAGTCACCACTGCCTTTCCGGCGTCTGTGCGTATCACATATTCGGTCGGCTCCAACTTTTTCAACGGCAGCTGCCTTTGCTTGAGACGGCGCTTCGCTGAGTTGCTTTCCTTCTTCAGTGTCCCTTGTTGTTGTGGTGATGTTTGTTGATGACTAAGAGTGTTTTCTGGTGTTATTTGCTTCTGTGACACTCTTTGGCACTGTTGTGGCTTCATTCTTGGCTTGATCTGATCTGGCGCTGCTGTCTTTTCTGTCTTTCTGTTCTTTTTTACGGTTCCTTCTGCGTCAGCACTTCGGATTGTTACCATGCGCTGCTTTACATCTTGTTTTTTCTTATCACGCGCTTCCTCCTCCAAGTGCTTAATAGGCTCTTCTGTGGCCCTTTTTTCCTTCCGCTTGCGCGGTTCCGACTTTTTCAACGGTACCTCTATTTGCTTGAGACGACACTTTGTTGATTTGCGTTGCTTTTTCGGTATCTCTTGTTGTTGTGGTGATTTTTGTATATCACTAAGAGTGTCTTCTGGTCTTATTTGCTTCACCGGCACTCTTTGGTTTTGTGGTGGTTTGATCCTATCTGGCGTTGGCTTCTTCTCCATGTTTTTATTATTTTCTACGCCTTCTTCTGCGTCAGCTTTTCGGATTGCTGCCATGCGCTGCTTTACATCTTGCCTTTTCTTCTCACGCTCTTGCTTTTCCAGCCGTTTAATCTCTTCTGTGGTCCTTTGCTCCTCCCGCTTGCGCTGACGTTCCAGGCGCTTCGCCTCCCTTTCGGTACGTTTCCGTTCCATTTCCCCTTGTCGGTCAGTGACTGCATTTGAGGATACCGCCTTCAAATCTTCAGCATGTGCTTCCTTGTTTTCAGACTTCGCTCCACATTCAAATTTATCTTTAGCTAACTCCTCGTCAGGTTCCTCCTTCTTTTCAGCTTTTAGTTCACTAATAGGCTCCACCGTTACCTCTTCTTCAGAATTACTTCCTTCTTTCTCGTCTTCCTCCTCGTAATTCACTCCGCTTCCAGAATCCGCCATTGACTCCTCTTCCAATGCTTCCTCAGCTACATAATCCGTTTCTTCCTCTTCTTCGCTTTCCTGCTTACCTTCCTCCTTGCCCTCTGTCCTTCCTCTATTATCACCATTCACCTTCCCCTTCCCCACATCTATCTCTATTTCATCCTCGGATCTTTCTGCTTCTTCTTCGTCTCCTTCTTCATCTTCCTCCTCACCCTCCTCTTCCTCCTCCTCCTCTTCCTCTTCCTTCTCTTCCTCTTGCTCCTCCTTATCTCTGCCTGGTCGTTTTACGCCATCCGAATACACCTTCCGGTCTTTCTGAGTGGGTCTAGTAGCTGACGGTTCTTGTTGTTCCGGTATTTTGATCATTGCAGCTTCTTCTTCTGCATCTGCCTTGTGAATGGCTGCCATGCGTTCGTACAACTCATGCTTTTTCTTCTCGCGCGCTTCTTTGGCGAATCTTTTTTCTTCTTCTTTGGCCTCTTGCTCCTCCTTTTTGTGTTGACGTTCCAATCGCCTGGCCTCCCTTACAATGCGCTTTCTCTCAATCTCTTCTTGACGGAGTTCTTCCATTTGCAGTTGAAGGATATTAGCTTCTTCTTCCTCTTCCCCTTCGTCCTCCTCTTCCTCCTCCTCCTCCTCCTCCTCCCTCCTCCTCCTCCTCCTCCTCCTCCTCCTCCTCCTCCTCCTCCTCCTCCTCCTCCTCCTTCTTCTCCTCCTCCTCCTCCTCCTCCTCCTCCCTCTCCTCCTCTTTCTCCGTATGTTCCTCTTGATCCTCCTTATCTCTGCCTGATGGTTTTAGACAATCCGAAGACACCTTCCAGTCTTTCTGAGTGGGTCTAGTAACTGACGGTTCTTGTTGTTCCGGTATTTTGACCATTGCAGCTTCTTCTTCTTCTGCATCTGCCTTGTGAATGGCTGCCATGCGTTCGTACATCTCTTGCTTTTTCTTCTCGCGCGCTTCTTTGGCTAATCTTTTTTCTTCTTCTTTGGCCTCTTGCTCCTCCTTTTTGTGTTGACGTTCGAGTCGCTTTGCCTCCCTTACAATGTGCTTTCTCTCGATCTCTTCTTGACGGAGTTCTTCCATGTGTAGAAGAAGGATCTCAGCTTCTTCTTCCTCATGTCGTTTCTGCTCCTCGAACAGACGACGTTCTTCCTCTGAATATACTTTCCCCTCCTCAGGATGTTTGTCAATATACTCGCGCTCTTCCACTGCCACTGACTGTTCCTGTTGCTCACCTACAGTATCAAGTATTGTAGACGAGGGCTGGTCACTAGGTAACACATTACCAGCTCCAGATTTGTGTTCTAATCGAACATCGTGCTGTGATAATTCTGAAGGAAGCTCTTCTGAATCTTCATCTTCTTCTTCTTCTTCTTCATCCTCCTCATCCTCGTCGGGTTCAGCAAACTCTTCTTCTATGGCCTCCATAGCAGATGCCGATATCATATCTACAATTTGTTTCGATGACATTCCTGTGCTGGCTGCCTCCTCCATCTCCCGGAGGAGCTCCTCGTCGCCTGCACAGTCCCGCATGTGGTCCAGCAGCTCATTTACCGACAGCTCGGCTGCGTTCACACTGGCCAAAGCGGTCGCTGCAGCTTCTTCTTCAGCCTTCCGGGTCTCTTCTTCAGCCCTCCTCTTCTCATCCTCCAGTCTGACTTTCTCCTCAGCCTCCCGCGCCAGCTGCTCGGCCCTCATTGCCCTCTCCTGGGCCTGCTTGCGATCTCTCTCCGAGGAACGCTCTCTCGCGGCCTCCAGCGCCGCAGCCTTAGCGGCCTTAGCTTCTGCTCTCATTCGCGCCGCATCTTCATATTGCTGTCTGATCTCCGCATCCATCGCCTTCTGGCGACGTTCCGCCTCTTCGTTCTCGGCCATTTTCCTCTTCATGCTGACCTTCAGTTTGTCCTTCTTGCGCTCCTCCCGCTCCGCTCGCTTGCGCTCCATCTCGGCCAGGTACAGCGCCATTTGGTCCCTGTCCTCCTGCATGCGCACAGCCTTCTCCCGCCGCTGTTCCTCGATGACCCCTCGGTCCGGACCACGGCCATCGAACAGCATCTCGTTCTCTGTCATTCCTCCCACCTGGCCCTTGCTCATCTTATCCATCGGTACCGTGCAGATGGGACCGTTACGAAGACGCACCACGAGGCTGTTTGAGTCACCAGACAGCATGATGCTCTCTATTTTGCCCGTCCGAATCGCCTCTTCGTACTCGTAGGACAGAACTATGCCCGCTTTGCCCGTTCGCCGATCATGCAACGCATAGACAAACGAATGAGAGACATCGAGGTCTGTGTTACGCCGCATTTGCTCCATCATCTCCTGCATCGCGTCTGCCTCTCCTCGGTTGGCAAGTCGACTCAGAAACGGCTCCATATACCTGAGATCACTTCGGTGTCGGTGCGTGCGCTTCGCCTCTTTACCCTCCCCAGGCGGCGGCTCCGGACGAGCGATACTCCGAGCAACGTGGCCGGTGATCTTGCACGACTTCACGCCGAGTCCCTTGCCCCTGCCGAACTCGATGACCGGCACGTAGTTGTGGTCCATGTGCGCGGCCATGGTGATGCGACAGCCCAGCAGGTGCGCCTGCTCGCTCTGCGACAACGCCGGCATCACCGGCACGAAGTGCGAGGCGGGCAGGTTCCGGGACAGGCCCGTGATCGCGCAGTGGCCGGAACTGAACACGGCCATGGCTGCTCGGCTGCGCGCGCGTCAGGGCAGGGTTCGCGGTCGTGAGAAGTGCTCAGACTGGGTTCAGACAGCGTGCTCAGGTGGAGTTCAAACAGCCATGGCTGCTCGGCTGCGCACGCGTCAGGGCAGGGTTCGCGATCGTGAGAAGTGCTCAGATTAGGTTCAGACAGCGTGCTCAGGTGGGGTTCAAACAGCGAGCTCAGGTGGGGTTCAAACAGCGAGAGCACCAAGTACACGACGGCGCATGCATGAGAGCCAACGGTTAGCAACACAACGACACGGTCAGTGTGCAAATGAGCGCTGTCGTGTCAGCAACTCTCGACTCGAGAGTCGTTGACCCCGACTCACAACTGGAGGCTCACGTAGCCGCCCAGTGTCCTAGAAACTGCAGGGCCAGCTCCTGAACGCGCAACGCTCGTCCACGGCAGCCAATCTAACCTAACCTGACCTAACCGGGTATGCGTCCAGCCGATGATACTCGCCGCCGGCTCGCAGCGCTCGTCCACGGCTGATCCGCGTCCAACCAGCGACACTCGCTCACGACACTCGCTCGCGACACTCGCCCTGGGTCACTCCCCGTCAGCCTGCAGCACTCGCCCACGACACTCGCCACCGGCCTGCAGCACTCGCCCTAAGTCCCCCCCTCGCCGTTGAGCACCGCCCGCGACCGCCCACGACCGCCCACGACACCCGGCACCCGCCGCGACTCCGGCGCCACCGGCGGCACCACGCGCTGCGCCGACCACGTGACCGGCGACCGGCGGCGAGACTGGTGGTCCGCGACACTCTGCGACACGGCGACACGACACGCGTCGTCCTGCTGTCGCAGGTTCGCTGTCGCGTCCCGAAATACCGACGTCGGTCCAGCCGGCGCCGGCCGACGACGAATCGACGGCTGCGGACGGATGTGACCCACGGAGGTCACAGGCCATACCCATAGTCTGTGACCTAGGCACAGACCCACTGAGGTCACAGGCCAGACGCATGGCCTGTGACCCAGGCACAGGCCCACGGAGGGCACACTAATGGGCAAAACATGCCGAGCCTCCCCCGTTATTTAGTGCCGCCACATAGTCACAAATAGGTACTCAGAGCAGTGGGTCACACCACCAACCGCAGTGTGCCGACGAGGAACATTCCTCCACAAAGCCCGTTCTTTGAACAGCGAAAGCAAATTCCTCAAGGTGATATATCGAAAAGAAGTTGGAAGGAAGTTGGTTCGTAAATAAGATGTATATTTCTGGGTGAAGAAGGAAAAACTTGAATTGCTGAAACAAATTGTATTCTAAGGTTTCAAAAGATTGGCAATGCGATCGGTTCGTCCCCGCGAACATGGTTCTGTAGGAATGTGTCCGCACATAGACAAACTCGGGTTTCTCCCTTGCTGGTCATTTCTCCGAGAGGTAATCGGTGCAGAATTTCCAACGTCAACATGCTCCCAGAAGTGTGCTTAACCCCAAAACGCAGACTTGAGTCATCTCATATGTGGCTATCAATGCTTTAGTAGCAGAAGGAAGGTAGGTGAGGTGCCATTTCTTCAGCAAGAAGTTTCATGAACGGTTCCATGTGATAGAATCGCCAATTGTACCACGTAGGATGTCATGTGGTTCACCGGAACGGTGCAAGCATTTTGTGACAACTTCGCCAGTCACTCATGTGACCAAGTAGGTGTCCAACTATATAAATTATGACCAAGTGCATTTTTGTGGCCAAAAGGTTCTCTTCGCTGTCGGGTGTGATTTACTTTTGCTCTCGTTCACACACCCGACGGGAACTAATTAACTCTGAAAAGATGTAGTTCATGAATTGAAGTGATGGCTGAGACATTATTACATCAATGAAGTGAAAGACATAACCTTTGCTCACTTTGGAAAAATATCAAATAGCATTATAGCGGCCGCTCCGTTTGACGTTATCGTAGGTTTGTTTCCAACCATGAACAAAAATATGGTGCACTATGATATGGTCGTGTCTTGGAATAGATATCGTAACCAACTTATCGAGCTCTCCGTGACACTGTCGTGTTGTGTTGCTGGCGCGTCATGCCGATCGTAAGCAAAGATTAAGTCGAATTCACCAGCCTAACTCGCAATTTCAGTAATCCAGGACTAGTATTGGAGTTTTGCTTTGTAATCCTGGATGTCGAGACAAAGCATTTTTGGTAATCGTACACTGAGATGATATTTTTCGTCAAACCTGTGACATAAGAATTTCCAGTTGATCACACCGAGGAGTTCATAGGCAAACAGCACCATTCAGCATCCACAGAGGAAAAACGAGAGGAATATTTTCCGGAGAGGAAATCATTTTGGATCACAAAAGTTCTTGAACCGGATGTTTTTTATTTCAACCCTGCGCAGTACTCGAGGGCACGAACAACTTCATTTTTCTTTCCTTACTAAGCCTGACCACTTACATAGCAATCAATGCTCGTCGAAGCGAACTCGAAGCATTTTACGAACTCGGAAAAAAATTGGCGCTGAGCCGATGTGCTAGATTTGGCGATAATTGCTAAAATTTACAAGCAGCACCTTAGCCCAAAAGCATTTGTTTTTTTTTTTCGCGCATTACTGAGCGAATTTACCCGTCTTGCCATTCCAGCAAGGATTTACCACACCCTCCCGTTTCGCCCCTGAGTACAGCGTTACGATATGAAAACCAGAATGCTGTGTTCTCCAAAGCAAGTTTAATGGCACCCAATTTTTAACTTATCGGTTTACCAGTAAACTGAAACCTCTAGACCAGGTCATAGTTTTTATTTGTGGGGGTGGGCAAAAAGTACGTATAAGAAGCTTCAACCAGGCTGTGCAACCAGTTTTCTCTGACACTAATTCGCACAAAAAAAAACACCAGTATCTAGCTGATGTTGGTAAACATATATTGTCATCTCACCCACGCTCGTGCCGGATGTGGGTTATCGACCACCAAAGAGTGACATCCAAATCATTGCAAAATATTGCAGCCGACTGTGCTTAAATCCACTAGGTAAGATCTATAGCGTCGTGCAGAGGTAAACGTGACATGCAAATCATTGCAAAATATTGCAGCCGATTGTGTTATAGATCCAAGAGGCAAGACCAGAAGCTGATTTCGAACCCAGACCATAAATAACCCAGCACGCACATTCATTATCGTAATAATCTATGCCTGGCCAATTGGGGTCAATGATCCTATTTGACCTTGAGAGAAGGCGACTGGCGTGATGACGTCATCGGAGAGGATCCGCAGCGCAGCGCGTTAATGGCGTGGACACATTGATTGCAGCGATGGAGGCGAAACACCATGACCTGCCGACGTGAAGATATGCACAGGCTGCGCCACAATTCATGTCAAACTGCGGCGTGTGCCGTTTTACGGTGCCGGCAATAGAACCGCGTGGGGTGACATCCAACCCGTCTGGTCGATGGTCAGCCGCGCGGTACGCCACAAAGCCCATAATAGTGGCACGCAGCCCAGACGCAACCCGTACTGGTGCACTAGGGATAATGACACAGTACGGCTCAACACGCTACAAGCATAACGGGTAGTGGATGGATATAAGGATAATGACACACGGCACAGCCTAACGGGTAGTGGATGGATAAAGGATAGGACACACACGCACAAGTACCAGGGTAATGGATGGGTATAGGGATGGCATGAGGGTAATGGATGAAGTAGGCCATCTTAGCCAACCATCATTACCCATCGACATAGACAGTACACTATGAATAGTATATATTTGAGCCTAGTTTTCTAGCTTCAGTAGCCCCAATGCTATGGGCTCGCAAGGCGCCAAATTGAAGTGCGAGGAAGGTAAATGTTGATGAACCCATATTTTGGAATGAAGAATTGCATACCATATGCTTGTAGCTGTATCAAAATCTGCAGATATGGCTGCATCTCTATAGTTTCCATCAGGAGTAATTGGCGCTTACCAGATAGTTGGTAGTTCAGAAGTCGGAACTTTAACACTAAATCACGACCATTAAAACAAAAATAGGACATATTGTATTTGTAGAGCTTACCAGATCGTTGGTAGTTCAGAAGTCGGAACTTTAACACTAAATCACGACCATTAAAACAAAAATAGGACATAAAGAAGCATTCTTCGGGCTATAAGTCGAAGGTCTGCAGATAATCATGGGTCGGATGCATACGTTGAACCTGGACTTCAAAATCGGACCACTTCCAGACATATCTCCGGATTGAAGTCAAATGTCAGAAACTATGCTGTGGAGTGAATTTTGAGGTTGATGGCCTTCTGTACGACAAGACAATTATGATAGAGCAGTCCCATCCAAATTCGCACACCTACGTCAAATAGCCGGATGACATCGGTCCGAAGCTTCACGTGGGTTTGAGCTGGCCACGGCCGACCTGCTTGGGAGTAGCGATACCGCCTGAGGCGTGGGCGCAGACACAAACGCCACCACGGTGGCTTTGGCTCACACAGGCTCCAGCAGTGCCCGTTCTTTACTGATACTTTAATTTTGGTAGAAATGGGGATGATTACGGTTTTGTCCCAAAGATTGGCTGATTCATTACCGATTATTAATCATGGATCTGTCCGCACCCATCAGTAATTAATGTATGTCCCAGCCCGAGGGCGTTGACAATGGCTGGACGACAGTGGTGTGAAATTAGAAGCTTCTGCCATAAACGCTTGAAGCTAAGCGCAATTTTCTCAACTTCCATTGATATGAAATCTACGATATATCACGACACAATCACCACAAACTTGATAGATTCAAATACCAACATACTAGCTACGTATCGTGACGTATAATTTTCGTATTTGTCCTGCATCCTATTCGCATGGCAACGTACACAACCCACTCCCCACCCCTCACTCAAGTCATCTTGCCCCTCACAACAAACGGGATGGTTCAATCACTAATCCACGTGCGCTTTTGGACCGGCACGCCGAGACTGTACGATGCAAGTGCACGCACTTGCTTAACTTGCATTGATTGGTCGAATTTGCATCACCTGCAAGATTGGTTGAATCGAATTTGCATCACTTGGAAAGATTGGTTGAATTTGCGTCGCTTGCGGGTTTTGGTCGAAATTTCGCAACATGCATTGCTCGGATGTCGACTCTCCCATCTCGAAAATCTCACCGCGCCGTTCTAATTCAGCGACATTTCCAGCTTGTCACTGGCACGAACACGCCTTCCGCAATGGCCTCACCTCTCAAAGCGGTATAGCATGTGTCACATAGAGATTCGGCGCGGTGTCTGTGACATACTGAGTGCGAGATTTGGCCGGCGTGTCGCCCCGGAGGCTCATCCGACGACACCGGACGAACGCTCGGCAAGGCCGACTATTCTTGTCACCTCCAGTCAATTTATGCGCACTAGACGCCCACTCGGAATCTTCTCGTCGATGCGTCAAACGCGCGCTGACCGTGTGACATCTGGCGGCCGGGCAGCCGCAGCGACAACAAAAACAGAGTATCGCCAGATATTCTGAGTGACACCAGGAGCCAATACCTCGGCTGAGCAGAGCGGACACAACCAACCAAAGTCGGGCTGAACCTGGTCATGTTATGCGAATACGCGTCCAATCAACTACCAGCGGATCCAGAAGCCAATCCAAAGTTGTGTAGGATTAGCAAGCGTGTTCCATTGAGATAATTTCGAATAAACCCTTGAGTATAATAATTGGCCTGATTCGGCTGAAGCGTATCGGGATTCCGGACTAGGCTGTGAAACAACGGACATATATGTATATATTTATATTATATATATATATATATATATATATATTATATATATATATATATATATATACATATAATATATTTATTTATGTATATATATATATATATATATATATATATATATATATATATATATATATATATATATATATATATATATATATATATCGATTCATATAGCAGGAGATAGAGAAAGAGATAGAAAGAGATAAAAATTGACTATATGGGAATACTGTAACTATCGAGCAACGTGCAATAGCCTTTAAACCACCTAATCCTCATCTATCTACGCCAACTGTCTTCCTTTGAATTCAACAGTGAACAGAGTTTGTACCACATCACATTCTAATAGCTCGCACAAGACACCGGAATATATTGGATAATTTTAATTGGCTTATGATATACAATGCAACGACGCAGCCGAAGGAACAATTAAATAGCTTTTAGCTAAAATAATACGACAGTTTCAACATGCCATGGGTAGCAGCGTTCCCGAGTCCAGACAAACCTAGAGAAAGGTTCAATCTCATTCACCCTCGAGCCCAGTTTTGTTTCCATGCCAATGTTAGTTTTTTGTCAATTTTTTTTTGCAGATTCAGTTATCTGCCACCCTTTTTACCTTGATCCCGGCCCACTGTACCCCCCCCCCCCCTATGCACGACATGCCATCCCCATCCACCGTCGAATACACTGATGCCGATGTTGTGTGTGTATTATCGGGCCCCGTTGGAGTAGAGTCGGCGGGACAGCAGAGGGGGTGGACCGCTCGGTCCCCAACATCGAGGGCGCCCGACCCGATGACACCGGCGCGCGCGAATTTTGGCGCTCCCCAGCCGGCGGCCGAGGGGGGACATTTCTCCACTATCTGACGCGGCTAAAGTTAGCCGCCGGCGGCGGCAGCACACCTCGTAACTTGCGCATCGCTCGGTGGCCGCGGGTGGGGGGGGCAGAGGGGGGGGGGCGACACCGCCAATCGGCGCCATCGGGGCCATCCGGGCGTCTGTCAGAGCGCGCCATTGTCCGCCGCGCCGCGCCGCGCCGCGCTGGCATCTCGGCAACGCCACCCGGGGCGGGGAGGCGTTCCCGGTGCCGTGGTCGGTCGGGCGTTCGACTCTTGATCGTAGGATCGTGGGTACGAATCCCACAACTGGCGGGATTGCCGGTCCCGTCCGTGACCACTCGGCGCGTGATATGTCGATATGACTCTTTATAGCAAAATCGTGGGTTCGAATCCCACAACCGGTGGAGTTACCTATTCCGGCCGTGACCAATCGGCGTGGGGCGGGGATGGCCGAGTGGTTAAGGTGTCGGGCTATGGGTATCAAAGGTTCCGGGTTCGGCTCTAGCGCCACTCAGGACATTTCCCAATCCCGCGACCCACCGGCGAAACAGTGTGGGCGGCGCTATTAGCCGTGAATGTGCATAAAGTGTGTCGTGAACCAACCAATAAACAAACAAGGGCGTTGGACTCTTTATGGCAAAGTCGTGGGTTCGAATCCCACACCCGGTGGGGTTATCTAGTCCACTCTTGACCAATCGGCGTAAGAGGCTGGCGAGCAGTTTTCGGGTGAGCAGTGGCAGGGGCGGATCCAGACGCTTGTCTGGGCAAATGAAGAAAAACGCTCTGGCTTGGAAAACACTTATCAGTTCACTTATCAACGGTGCCGTTCGTCGGGTCTGTCCAAGGCAATGTATACGCAAGTGTTCTTAAACGTCGGGAAAATGGCAACTTTGTGCAAAACATCGGCAAACTCGGTCTCTTGGAGGGTGGCCTGGACCATTTAGCCGCCCTGGATCCGCCTCTGAACATTATAAATTATATTTTTTATCCTTTGCATAACTCGGCGATTATGCCTTCTAGTAGTCTCAAAAGTAGGCGGAGAAATTCTATCGCCATATTCATTGGTGATGCTGACCAATATGGTAAATGTTATATGGTAAATAATACATTGTATATGGTTTATGGCCATACGGTATATATATCCAAAATTGGCCATATAACAAGCCTGCGGTACAATCGCGTAGTATCCTTGCAGAGGCGGTACGATAGCATTCGCAAACGCTACGTGTTATGCCTGTCATATTCAAACTGTTTGACCTTCGAAGCCGAAGCGAAGCTGAAAGGGGAATCTCCTGAACTGTCGCCATGCCCACGATGCGTTAAAAATTGAACCATGACATGATGTTGATGATGAGTTCATGACGTACATAAAGTAGTTGAAGAAGTCATACTCTGGCAGTTTCGCTAGTTTCCCAGATGTGGTACGCGGAGTTGGTTGGTGACTGTGTTGCAAGCGTAGATATTAAGTGAAAACTTGCTTTCCATGAGGGTAAAACAAACCTCTATCTATCACAGTGAGAGTTGATATGACCGCCTTTAAATTACAAAAAAAATATTATTAAAAAATTTAAAATATTAAAATATTTTGAAAATATTACATTTTGACAATATATTTCCCACAATATGAAGGACGTCATATAGCATGTCAATGTGATATTTCAGCATGCCCCTTGCAGTCGCACTGAATCGCACACGACCCTGCCGCAATATCTACCGCAATATCTGAACGAAGCCGCGGCTCTCCGCGGGAGTCGGTGTCAGCAGAGGGCGCGGACGAAGAGAAGAGCCCGCGGCAAGCGCCCGTGACCCAGCACGCAAGACACAGCTGGCACGTGGATCCACGTCTGACGTGGCTCGGGAGCCGTTAGTCACTCTGACCCCGATGCCTCGACGCTGCTCGCGGACACGCTTCGAGACGAGGCGCTCCCCATCGAGAGGTGACCGAAGGTCGAGCATTTGCAGTCAGCAGCGTTAGTGCGCAAGGCGAGGAGCAACAAGGCTTGCGTCATGCCATTACACATTCGCACGCTTTGCAATGCAACATTGCCAGCGGATTGGCTAGCGACACGATGCCCCTGTCTGCAACGCTTGTTGGCGCTTGGATGTCCCTGTCTGCAGCGCTGGTGCAACGCTGTATCCATTGTGGCAAATATCGCCACACCATGTCAAGTCGCAGTGTCATGACGTAATACGAGTAAAGCCTTTGGTCATTGTTCGACAAAATCGCGCATTTTCGCGGCTTATCGTAGTATAACGATCTCAAATCTTTAAGGTTCGGTGTTGGAAGAAAATGAGTAACGAGTAGTCGAGAACTGAGCGAACGTTCTCATAGTCATATACGGCATTGACCTATCCTAGGTCACTTCGCGTCGTTGTCCTGAGCCGAAATCCTGGGTAGCCTTCTTGCGTTGAAAAGGACACATGCATACTTTCCAATACCGCATTGCCAGCGAATTGGCCAGTTCCAGCGATGCAATGTTGAATGAGCAGAAGGCACTCGCGAACAAGTCAACAGGTTCTCCGCACCATGCCAGAAACGCACTGACCAGTTCCAGCTCCAGACGCATCACCAATGCACCGACTCGAAGCCACTGGTTCTCGGACCGTATTGCATTGACCCTGCTGTCCAGTTCTGGATCCGGACACGTCACCAAGGCACCGACTCGAAGCCCCTGGTTCTCGGACCGTATCTCATTGACCCTGCTGTCCAGTTCTGTATCCAGACGCGTCACCAATGCACCGCCTCGAAGCCACTGGCTCTCGGACCATATCGCACTGACCCCGCTACGCGTCACCAAGGCACCGCCTCGAAGCCACTGGCTCGGGGGCGGGGATGGCCGAGTAGTTAAGGTGTCGGGCTATGGGTACCAAAGGTCCCGGGTTCGACTCTAGCGCCACTCAGGACATTTCCCAATCCCGCGGCCCACCGGCGAAACATTGTGGGCGGCGCCATTAGCCGTGAATGTGCGTAAAGTGTGTCGTGAACCAACCAATCAACGAAGCCACTGCTTCTCGGACCGTACCACACTAACCTGCCAGCCGCCACCTGGTAGGACCACACTGACCGCTTGGTGACCATGCGAGGAAGTGCTCGCCAAGAATACCGCATACAGTCATTAGAGGCAGGTGTACATCGATGGCGATGCCTATAATGGGTGCCCTCTTGGGTCTCCTCAGGGACAGCTGGGAAGGGCCAGAGTGAGCCACATGCGAGTGAGTGAGCGCACATGCGGCGCCATTAGCTGACTCTCTGAGGCCTCAGATATCCAGTGAATGCAGCAGCCGACCACCCACTTTGGGGCGCCGCTGGAGGCCTGGGGGTCCGTGAGGTACTCTTAGCAAATCATCTAGGTTACTGCATCTTCAGAGGATGCGCGGCCACCACCTTCGCCCACTTTGGACCCTCTTAGAAGGCCCGCCAGAGGTCTGATGGGCTCTGCAGACAACTAGCAAGTCCTGTGGAGTCAATCATACCTCCAGGGATGTGGTGACCACCGCGTCTGATCCTCTTGGCTGGGGTGGCCCTGCTTGCCCCAGAGGCCCCTGCGGATGTCCATGGGGTCCTGCTTGGAGGCTTGAGGGGCCCCACCGGGGACCGTCAGATCTTCAAGAAGGTGAATTCCCCTTTTCCCATCCCCTTGGATACTTCCTTGTGTGTGTCAGACCAAACGTTGGCTCATCTGCTGCTGACTATTTGTCAGTTTGATCTTGGCCTACGGCAGAGACATCTGTGGGGAGGGACTGTAACGTTTGTTTATGAGCATCATCCGAAAGCCGCAGCAGCTTTGCAGGTTAAATAAAATCGAATACAAGATCAGCAATGGGAAGTTCCTCAAAGACACGTATTGAATACGAAATTAAATTCTATAGGAGTCCTAGATCGCTCGCGTCCCGGTAAGCCTACAACCTCTTGATGTCACATTCCTTGTCTCATAACGGACTTATGAAGATTTGGAAGTGATGGAACAGATTTAATAGAAACGTTCAGTTGAGGTACGGCGCCTTGAATAGCATGTTAACTTCAGGGATGGTTTCCACCACAGTGGTGCGATTTGCCGCCCCAGTGAAACCTCTGCCCACATTGGTGTGGCTAGTAGCACAATCAGAAATATTTTTCGCTGAGGTGCTGCGCCGGATCCACCCCCCGCCCCATTGAGATATCCACTGTCATCCGACGGGGTGGAAGTAGTGAATGGTGCGCTCCACAGCCCCCTTCAACATTTGTTTTGATTACGAATATTAAATTTGTACAAGGGCTCTTACAAGACTGGGATGGCCCTCAAGAAATGGTCTGAATAGGCAAAAGTGCCTATTTGAATAAAACTCAAAACTAGGATGACCCTAAAGGTGGTGGAATCTTATTCTCCTCAGGGATTCCTCCAAAACTATTGGGTTCCCCAAACACTACCCATACAGCAGCTGGGGTACTCCACCTGCAGAGTGCAGTGATGCCCGACAACGGCTGAGGTGCCCCTCTGCAGACTGCAGGGATGATCATACAACAGTTTGAATGCCCCTACAACTGCAGGTGTACCCTTCTGCAGACGTCAGGGGTGCACTTTCAACGCTTGGGGTACGTCTATGCATACCATATATGTGCATATGCAACGGCCTGGGTGTCCCTGAAGATTTCGAAGGGACCGGTGCCCCCTTGCCACCCGTCACCCCCGCAACCTACAGCACGCGTGCAGGGCAAAGTCCCTTCGTCTATGCCACGACTGGGACCAGAGCAACAACGACAGCATGAAAGCGCATCATGAAGAAGCTGACGTTTTCAACACCCCAATACTTCGACCTAGTTGAGACCCAATGCTTAATCCTTGCTTCTTTGTGCATATGCTGGCGATAGTTTTGGTGAACATTCGCAATTTCATCCATTTTTTCTAGGTCGGCAAAAATTCTTAGATCTAGGCGGAAATACCACGTGAGGCTGTTATATGCAGTCTTCGTCTATGCGTCGGTCTTACGGCTGACATGTAACTTCTTTTTTATGTGGTTCTTAGGTGTTTGCATCAACAATGCTATGGCGATGCAATTTACAAATACAGAAAAGTAGTATATACTTTCTGCTTACTTTCATCCGGTCCGTAATATAATCGCCACAGATGGGACAACATCTCAAAGGACATTCCATCTAAGCGAAATCGTCATGGTTAATATAAATTCGTACCGATGCTAATGTCATATAATTATATTGCTAACGTCATCTGCTATGCATATAAATAATATTATGTCCCGAGGTCACTTGAGATCGAACGTGCGCGCACATACCCTCTGTCAAGTCAGCGAAGGTCAGATACAGCGAATCCACCCAAGCAGTACCGTGTACCTGATCAGGTATCGAAGCAGCTGAGGTGGGATCCACATATAGGAAACCAAGCCAAAGTGTGTACGATGTGCTGCGCAATATACGACAGAATGATCACCGGTCCATTGGAGCCTAACATCCAACAACACTCAAGCGTGACGATGAATTCAGAGGCGCACTCAGGCAGTGGGCCAGGGAGCACGGGTTCCTCCCTGAGGCTCCCCAAAAAGAGACACAAATTCCAAGTTTGTGCGAACCGTTTGCGTTGATGCATCTTTGGTTCCTGAGGAACCAAAGATTCCTGAGGAAAAACGATAGGAAAAATCCGACGAGTTTTCCAATCTCGAGGGGTCAGCGGTGCCTGCCCTGTGCGAGTCCTGGGTGCGCCCCTGACAGTGACCAGGGAGCACGTCGCGGGCCGGCACCTGAGTGACGGTCTGCTGCGTCGGCTGTTGCCCCTTCTGCAGCGCCCTCATCTGACGCATCGTCTGGCCAATCTTCTGCACCAGCTCCACCTCCGGCGGTTGAGAGTCCTGCGTGGGGGCACGCCGTCACGTGTCAGGGGTACCCAGGACACAGCCGGGCTCAGCCAGGGATCTGGCTGACGACGGGCTGTGCGCAGTGCACGCACAGTGTGCACTGTATACACGGACACTGTGCACTGTATACACGGACACTGTGCACTGTATACACGGACACTGTGCACTGCATACACGGACACTGTGTACTGTATACACGGACACTGTGTACTGTATACACGGACACTGTGCACTGTATACACGGACACTGTGCACTGTATACACGGACACTGTGTACTGTATACACGGACACTGTGTACTGTATACACGGACACTGTGTACTGTATACACGGACACTGTGTACTGTATACACGGACACTGTGCACTGTATACACGGACACTGTGTACTGTATACACGGACACTGTATACACGGACACTTGACTGTATACACGGACACTGTGTACTGTATACACGGACACTGTGTACTGTATACACGGACACTGTGTACTGTATACACGGACACTGTTGTATACACGGACACTGTGTACTGTATACACGGACACTGTGCACTGTATACACGGACACTGTGTACACTTATACACGGACACTGTGTACTGTATACACGGACACTGTGTACTGTATACACGGACACTGTGTACTGTATACACGGACACTGTGTACTGTATACACGGCCAGTACTGTATACACGGACACTGTGTACTGTATACACGGACACTGTGTACTGTATACACGGACACTGTGTACTGTATACACGGACACTGTGTACTGTATACACGGACACTGTGTACTGTATACACGGACACTGTGTACTGTATACACGGACACTGTGTACTGTATACACGGACACTGTGTACTGTATACACGGACACTGTGTACTGTATACACGGACACTGTGTACTGTATACACGGACACTGTGTACTGTATACACGGACACTGTGTACTGTATACACGGACCTTGACACTGTGTACTGTATACACGGACACTGTGTACTGTATACACGGACACTGTGTACTGTATACACGGACACTGTGTACTGTATACACGGACACTGTGTACTGTATACACGGACACTGTGCACTGTATACACGGACACTGTGTACTGTATACACGGACACTGTGCACTGTATACACGGACACTGTGTACTGTATACACGGACACTGTGTACTGTATACACGGACACTGTGTACTGTATACACGGACACTGTGTACTGTATACACGGACACTGTGTACTGTATACACGGACACTGTGTACTGTATACACGGACACTGTGTACTGTATACACGGACACTGTGTACTGTATACACGGACACTGTGTACTGTATACACGGACACCACTGTATACACGGACACTGTGTACTGTATACACGGACACTGTGTACTGTTCCGGCGTCATACACGGACACTGTGCACTGTATACACGGACACTGTGTACTGTATACACGGACACTGTGCACTGTATACACGGACACTGTGTACTGTATACACGGACACTGTGTACTGTATACACGGACACTGTGTACTGTATACACGGACACTGTGTACTGTATACACGGACACTGTGTACTGTATACACGGACACTGTGTACTGTATACACGGACACTGTGTACTGTATACACGGACACTGTGTACTGTATACACGGACACTGTAGCACTGTTATACACGGACACTGTGTACTGTATACACGGACACTGTGTACTGTATACACAGACACTGTGTACTGTATACACGGACACTGTGTACTGTATACACGGACACTGTGTACTGTATACACGGACACTGTGTACTGTATACACGGACACTGTGTACTGTATACACGGACACTGTGTACTGTATACACGGACACTGTGTACTGTATACACGGACACTGTGTACTGTATACACGGACACTGTGTACTGTATACACGGACACTGTGTACTGTATACACGGACACTGTGTACTGTATACACGGACACTGTGTACTGTATACACGGACACTGTGTACTGTATACACGGACACTGTGTACTGTATAATTGTATACACGGACACTGTATACACGGACACTGTGTACTGTATACACGGACACTGTGTACTGTATACACGGACACTGTGTACTGTATACACGGACACTGTGTACTGTATACACGGACACTGTGTACTGTATACACGGACACTGTGTACTGTATACACGGACACTGTGTACTGTATACACGGACACTGTGTACTGTATACACGGACGGACTGTATACACGGACACTGTGTACTGTATACTGTATACACGGACACTGTGTACTGTATACACGGACACTGTGCACTGTATACACGGACACTGTGCACTGTATACACGGACGGACTGTATACACGGACACTGTGTACTGTATACACGGACGGACTGTATACACGGACACTGTGCACGACATATACGGACACTGTGCACTGCATATACGGACACTGTGCACGACATATACGGACACTGTGCACTGCATATACGGACACTGTGCACGACATATACGGACACTGTGCACTGTGTCCGTGTATTCAGTGACAATGGATCCAGATGAGAAGCTGTACTCACTGTCAGACATCGTCAAAAAAGGTTTGGCAACTCGGTCGCTGCCGTCAACGACAATGCAGTGCCACTCAGGTGATATAGTTGTGGTTTCTCGAGGAACCGTAATCTGGCAACTCTGATACGCCGGATGTAAATCGACGCCGCCGATTTCTGATCGGGAGGCGAGGTGATTTTCGGTAAAACCGTTCGGTTGCCACACTGACCACTCGGACCCACCGAAGCTGGCACTTTACGTCAGACAAGCTGACGACAAACTGACCAGGAAGGGGGACTGCGTTGCAGCTGAATCGACATTGGGAATGGGAGGTCACTGTTACGCCCAGACTAGTCCGTCGTGCTGGGAGGGGCAACCGAACTTTATACCGCAGGAATAAAGTTCGGTTCGCTAGTGAAATTTTGAATAGTGAAGTTAAAAGTTTTGTAGTGAAGTTAAAAGTTCGGTAGTGAAGTTAAAAGTTCGTAATAAACAGGAAGTGCAACGAGGTTCCACTTCCTGGTCAGTTTCTGATCAGCTTATCTGTCGTACTGGGGGGAGAACTTTATTCCGCCTGTGCTACACTGGGCATTCGCGAAGGTCGCCCCTCACGTACCGTCAACGAGGAGAAGCTCATCTCAGACACCTCTTCGTGTACCGCCTCCGATTGGTGCACGGTCTCTGACGTCACCCGGGAGCCGTTCCTGCTGACAGCTGAGCTGAGCTCAGAGACGAAACCTGCCGGCAGATTTGTCGTTTGATTCGGTGCGTGGAATGGCAGGAGGATGAGACGTCCAGACCGATGACGCCGTCATAGGTTAAGCATCACAAGACACATTCATGAGGGGGCGAGGACACATCCCACAAACGCCCCGGCGGGCGACGCTTCACGAACATCGCCTCACGCCCCTCGGCGACGCTACTAGCTTTGCGAGGGCTTCAGTAACATCTTTTTAGGATCAGGAGTTTGAGAGGGTTAACTGGGAGGCTCAACATCAGGAGTCCGAGAGGCTTCAGGAACTTCCTTGACTAATATCTGGCGGCGGGATCTGTACAGTGAGAAACACGAGCGGGGAGTGGTGTCACCTACCCTGACTTGCTTGCCATGACCTACTTCCCATCCTTGGAGTTTAATGTAATTAGGTCATACGGGAATGGAAGGACACTCCTGCCTCTCTATTAATGGGTGGGGGAATTACACAAATTGTCAATTTTAGGATTCGCCTATGGCGTTTCATTTTGAAATCGAACTAAAGATCCTCTAGTTCCCCATCTAAAGCACAAGGCGACGGTCTGTCCATGCCCATAGTCATGAGTCTGCACAGGAAGGAAAAACGAAGGCACTCCTTGACAATATTCCAACCTGAATTCGTAATATTAAAACCACAAAAGATCCAGTTGGGCGACGGGGGTGAGAGTGCGATTGACTGTAACACTGGCAGGTGTCCTTGATATTTTGGCAATAATATGACCTGGAATGAAAAGAACAGGCGGCGACGACCAGAACTTATCATGTGTTTGAAAATGGCCAAACACCAAAATTGGCCAAAGCATCAGACATGGGCAGAGTCAGGTGAGCATTGGTGACGGTCACAAAATGAAATTTCCCAAACCTAGGAGTTGGAAAAAATCGCAAGAGAGACAGGGAGGTTCGTGCGTCTACGTGTCGAAAGCACTCTATAAAAAGCAAGCTAATGGACTGACACAGGCGGGTCTTAAGTAGTCAGGAAAATCCACTAACGCAATTTGAATTGGTTGTGGCATATACACTGCGTCCGGCATGTAGAAAATCAGACACTGAACCCAAATGCACATGTTCTGGGGTCTGAGCTGTCGCAGACAAACTAATTCTGTTGAAAGGCGATTAATGAATTAATGTTCCGGAAGCAAGGCTGGCAAGTACCCGATAATTCATATAATCCCCCAAAAATACATTCGTCAGACAACCGTTCGGCACGAGGTACCTATGCCACAGAAGGACAACACACGCATCACAATAGATTCCCAGACTCGATGAAAAACACTTCTGCCTCCTCCCGAAAGGGGCGCCCTCATCGCGATCGGCTGGCCGCTTCCCAATGCAACCGGGCGAAAACGTCCGTCCCTGGCGGTGAGTGGCGGAACCGGTGATTCGCGAATCACCGCCAGATGGATGCGAGTCGTTTGGTGCGCGCGACGGTCGGCACGTACCTGTCGAGCGAGCGGTGGACCGTGACGATGAGTAAGAGAAGGACGACTTGGAGTAGCCGGAGTCGGACATGACGGCCACGTGTTGTCACTCAGCACCTGCAGCGAACACCCACGTGATATACTTTTTCGGATATTTCGTTCAGGTTTGACATACACATTATGCTCAGTTTCATAGACATAAAGACATAAAAGATTATGGCAACTATGAGCCACAAGGGCCCTTCTTGGTTGTAATCTGTACGCTGAACCAGTTGCCCACCAAATCTGTCAATCAGCCCTCCCTGTAATACTAAAAAGCAAGCCCTCTATTCTTATAATGATTGTCCATGCCGTTTTTAAAGATGTTCAATGCGCTGTTACTGACAATGTTTTCTGGCAGCTGGTTCCAGTGTGTCATATTATCCTAGCGTCCACCCTGCGGCTGAGATAGCCGAGTGGTTAAGTTAAGTTAATTAAGTTAAGTTGAGTTAAGTTAAGGCCCTGGACATAACGGATCCGGGTGCACCTATCGGGCATTTGCAACTTTGCGGCATGCAGGCGAAACCGTGTGGGCGACGCACTGGCCGGATGTCACTCCCCGTGAAAATCGCAATCTGAATTCCCACGCTGTGTGGCGAGCTTAGCGTCTAAATAGCAACCGAGCACAGTTGCAACGACAGGAAAATTATGGCGGGAGATCGTTGGTAATTTACGTGAAAACGTATTGTGCGAGCATTGGGATCCCCGTCAGCACTGAATTATCTGCTAAAATGTGGAATATTCGTTACTCAGCCAAACATTTAGCATCATCTCTTTCGAGAGCCTTTAACCTCTCCAAAGAGACGATGCGCTCCATGTATTTAAGCAGCGAGCTCTCCTTGGAGTGGACCCTCTTCTACACGCCAACAAGCATTCAGATTTAGCTTTTGCATGCTGCATCACTGCACAGCGACTGAGCCAAGGTGTCCCAAGCTTGCTAGTGCCAGGAGCCAAGGCAGAGAGTCCAAGGTTAGTCCGCAGTGCATGACCTTCATAGCCGGGTCAGTTATTTGGCTGCATATCGTAGCCGCTCTCCCTGACCCTCCCCCCCTCCCTCCCCCAGCTTGAGTAGGACTGGATATTTCCCATAAAGCGAGGGGGTCAAAGTCCTTATTTTCAAAATATGTTTTCGGGTTGTCTGTGGAAGATTACAACTTAACATGAGCATGAGCTAGCCACCGGCGCCTTCGTCCTGCAGAAACTAGCCACCATACTCGCCAACCCACCCTGTATCTCCAGCCATGAGCTTGACACCGTGCCCAGGAGCGTCCGTATCGCATTTCCGACCTCAGCTAGCCGGATGAACTTCGATGATGAACTAACCGGATGAGCCTCAGCTCCGGAATACTGTGCCCTGTCCAGGCCTGCATACATCGCTCGCGGCAGGACGAAGGCGCCGCCTTTCTCAGACCAGCACGCAGCCTCGGACGCGTCATGCCCGTCGAATGCGCCGCACCTACGTCCGTACTAAATTGTACTCTAAATGCACTAAATTGGCGCAGCGACTCCGCCTGCCGGCCGAATGCTGCGCCGCAATGCATTTGTACGCCGCGGCCGGACAGTTTAGCCCGTGCGACCCTCCGGAGATCCCAGCTGGCACACACAACGCGCGTGCGCGGTACGCATTCGGCACAGTTAGGAGCGCTTCAAACGAACCACAGAGCCCGAATTCTCTGCAGCAAGGTCGGCGCCAGCCGTCTCCATCTGACGTTGGCACCGGCAATTCAGGGGAGCTCGACCTCCACCTTGTTTTCGGAAAGCAAGGCTGGCGATAAATCAGGCGCGCGGCAGACATTTATGCGGTCTTCAGCGCAGGATTAGAGACCAACACGTCAATTGGCGTAGACAGTTTCACCAACAACATACAGCAACTCCGAACATCGGCGCTCAAAATCGAAATGTGGTGCGAACACCAGATCTACACTCGGTGGCGCAGTCAGGATTTGGTCCAGGAGGAGGTCCGTGTCATTCGAATGGAGTACTTAGTTCCCCACGTGTTTATAAACCCCTTGTGCTTCGGGCACTTCGTTCTCGAAGGCCCTCCGTGCACATATGCATATGGACAATATACATTTACATACACACTGATGTGTTTGTGTGTGTGTGTGTGTTTGTGTGTGCTTCAAAATCTGGTCTTCTAAATACCATTTCGCGAAGGGAAAACGTCTTTTCCGGTCCTGATATCTGGTACAGAGCTAATGGCCTTACAATTAATGCAGATAATACCCTTTTCACGATTATCATTTCATCCCTGTTTGGAAGCAAAAAAAAACATCAGTCTAGTCTTTGATCGCACTCTAAGCTGGAATTTCCATGTCTCCATCATAACCCGTCGTTACTATGATATCTTGGATGACTTATCACATCTGAAGCACTGCATGCCTGTCAGCGTCCTTACTAAGCTCGTGGATGCATTAGGTATGTCGCACGTCCGTTACTGCATCACAATGTAGGGCAACGGTACTCAAACCAGCCTCTCTCGTATTCAAAAAGTATTGAACTATTCAGATGGAGTCGTATTCGGTCGCAGACGGATTGATCACGCATCGAACCTGCCACATAAAATAAGATTAAGTTTGCACTTGAAGCAAGTTAGGCAGTAACTGATCTGCCTTGATAGAGGCATCACCACTGGCACAGAGTAAAGCAGACACCACTTCTTTCTCTGCCTCTCATCTCTCTGCAAAACCTTCTGCGTGCACACACACAATGCATGACAAACTCAATATACTTGAAAAGCCGTTCGAGGTCTGCACCTGGTCATGCCTCGGCGCCGATCACAATTTCCAAACCGTTTATAGCCGAATTTTCCAGCGGTTAGTGTAGCATTTTGTGCCTCGGTAGCTGTGCACGTAGCTCTGCAGGTAGCCGTGCCATGCACGTTTCGTGTTCAGTGAGGCCGCGCACGTGCATTTAGTGTTTAGTGAGGCTGTGCACGTACGATGAAACGCGACGGACCACGTTTTGACGCGGATCACGCTCGCTTATCTATGCTTGCTCTTCTCTGTCTCTGTCTCTACCTCTGTCTCTGCCTCTGTCTCCGTCTCCGTCTCCGTCTCCGTCTCCGTCTCCGTCTCCGTCTCCGTCTCCGTCTCCGCCTCTGTCTCTGTCTCTGTCTCTGTCTCTGTCTCTGTCTCTGTCTCTGTCTCTGTCTCTGTCTCTGTCTCTGTCTCTGTCTCTGTCTCTGTTTCTGTCTCTGTATCTGTCTCTGTCTCTGTCTCTGTCTCTGTCTCTGTCTCCGTCTCTGTCTCTGTCTCTGTCTCCGTCTCCGTCTCCGTCTCCGTCTCCGTCTCCGTCTCCGTCTCCGTCTCCGTCTCTGTCTCTGTCTCTGTCTCTGTCTCTGTCTCTGTCTCTGTCTCCGTCTCCGTCTCTGTCTCTGTCTCTGTCTCTGTCTCTGTCTCTGTCTCTGTCTCTGTCTCTGTCTCTGTCTCTGTCTCTGTCTCTGATCACGGATCACGCTCGGACGCGCTTGCGACGTCAGCGTCAGCGGCGCCACAGTCTACCCGCCGCCGGGCGGCACACGACGTCACCGGCCACCGCCAGCGGGGTGGGGAAGGCGGAGGCGAGGGGGAGACGGGGGAGGCGGGCTCGGAGAGCGAAGATCCGGCGGACCGTCTCCCAGTCTGAAGGAAGACAGTCTGAAGGTGAAGACAGTCTGAAGGTGAAGACAGTCTGAAGGTGAAGACAGTCTGAAGGTGAAGACAGTCTGAAGGTGAAGACAGTCTGAAGGTGAAGACAGTCTGAAGGAAGGGAGGAAGGAAGACTGAAGGGACACTGCAAACCAGACACTGCAGGTGCACCGCTCGCTTCATGCCGCAGCGCCAGCAGTGCACACACGTGTGTGACCACAGCCCCCCCCCCCCCACATGCGGCCCTTGCCACTGTGCCACAGTGCGGCCCGTGCCACAGTACCACAGTGCGGCCCGTGCCACAGTACCACAGTGCGGCCCGTGCCACAGTACCACAGTGCGGCCCGTGCCACTGTACCACAGTGCGGCCCGTGCCACTGTACCACAGCGCTGCCCGTGCCACTGTACCACAGTGCGGCCCGTGCCACAGTACCACAGTGCGGCCCGTGCCACTGTACCACAGTGCGGCCCGTGCCACAGTACCACAGTGCGGCCCGTCCAACCACAGTGCGGCCCGTGCCACAGTACCACAGTGCGGCCCGTGCCACAGTACCACAGTGCGGCCCGTGCCACTGTACCACAGTGCGGCCCGTGCCACTGTACCACAGTGCGGCCCGTGCCACAGTACCACAGTGCGGCCCGTGCCACAGTACCACAGTGCGGCCCGTGCCACAGTACCACAGTGCGGCCCGTGCCACAGTCCACAGTGCGGCCCGTCCACAGTACCACAGTGCGGCCCGTGCCACTGTACCACAGTGCGGCCCGTGCCACAGTACCACAGTGCGGCCCGTGCCACAGTACCACAGTGCGGCCCGTGCCACAGTACCACAGTGCGGCCCGTGCCACAGTACCACAGTGCGGCCCGTGCCACAGTACCACAGTGCGGCCCGTGCCACAGTGCCACAGTGCGGCCTGCGCCACAGTACCACAGTGCGGCCCGTGCCACAGTACCACAGTGCGGCCCGTGCCACAGTACCACAGTGCGGCCCGTCCACAGTACCACAGTGCGGCCCGTGCCACAGTACCACAGTGCGGCCCGTGCCACAGTACCACAGTGCGGCCCGTGCCACAGTACCACAGTGCGGCCCGTGCCACAGTACCACAGTGCGGCCCGTGCCACAGTACCACAGTGCGGCCCGTGCCACAGTACCACAGTGTGCCACTGTACCACAGTGCGGCCCGTGCCACAGTACCACAGTGCGGCCCGTGCCACAGTACCACAGTGCGGCCCGTGCCACAGTCACCACAGTGCGGCCCGTGCCACAGTACCACAGTGCGGCCCGTGCCACAGTACCACAGTGCGGCCCGTGCCACAGTACCACAGTGCGGCCCGTGCCACAGTACCAGTGCGGCCCGTGCCACAGTACCACAGTGCGGCCCGTGCCACAGTACCACAGTGCGGCCCGTGCCACAGTACCACAGTGCGGCCGGTGCCACTGTACCACAGTGCAGCCCGTGCCACAGTACCACAGCGCGGCCCGTGCCACAGTACCACAGTGCGGCCCGGACCACAGTACCACAGTGCGGCCCGTGCCACAGTACCACAGTGCGGCCCGTGCCACAGTACCACAGTGCGGCCCGTGCCACAGTACCACAGTGCGGCCCGTGCCACAGTACCGCAGTGCGGCCCGTGCCACAGTACCACAGTGCGGCCTGTGCCACAGTACCACAGTGCGGCCCGTGCCACAGTGCCACAATGCGGCCGGTGCCACAGTGCCACAGAGCGGCCCGTGCCACTGTGCCACAGTGCGGCCCGCGCCACAGTGCCACAGTGTGGCCCGTCCACAGTGCCACAGTGCGGCGGCGGCCGTTTGCGGCTGCTGGGAAGCGTGGCGGCCGCAGGCGCCGCTGGCATGGCCGCTGAATTCTGCGCATACCGGGCAGGCTCGGCGCGCCCCGCTGTGTCCGCTTCTGTCTCTGTCTATCCCCACCTCTGACTGCGTCCGTCTCTGTCTGTCCCCGCCTCTGACTCCGTCCGTCTCTGTCTGGCCCCGTCTGCTCTGTCTTCCTCTCTGTCCCCACCTCTGACTCCGTCCGTCTCTGTCTGTCCCCGCCTCTGACTCCGTCCGTCTCTGTCTGTCCCGCCTCTGTCTCTTCTGTCTGTCCCCACCTCTGACTCCGTCCGTCTCTGTCTGTCCCCGCCTCTGACTCCGTCCGTATCTGTCTGGCCGCCTCTGACTCCGTCCGTCTCTGTCTGTCCCCACCTCTGACTCCGTCCGTCTCTGTCTGTCCCCACCTCTGACTCCGTCCGTCTCTGTCTGTCCCCGCCTCTGACTCCGTCCGTCTCTGTCTGTCCCCGCCTCTGACTCCGTCCGTCTCTGTCTGTCCCCACCTCTGACTCCGTCCGTCTCTGTCTGTCCCCACCTCTGACTCCGTCTGTCTCTGACTGGCCGCGTCTGCTCTGTCTTCCTCTCTGTCTGCCTGTCTATGTATGTGTATATGTGGTTGCTCCTCTCTGTCTCTGTCTTTGCCTCCGTCCCTGTGCCAGTCTCTGTCTCTGTTCCTGCCTCCGTATCTGTCTCTGTTTGTTTCTATCTGTGTTTCTGCCTCTATCACTGTCTTTGTTTCTGTCTCTGTCACTGTCTTTGTTTCTCCCTCTGTCACTGTCTTTGTTTCTGCCTCTATCACTGGCTTTGTTTATGTCTCTAACTGGCTTCCTTGTGGTCTAGTGACTGGTCTAGTCTTTCTTTTCTGTCTCTGACTAACCTCGTATTGTCTGTCTTCCTCCTTGTCTGCTTGTGTACGCATGTATCTATGCTTGCTCTTCTCCGTCTCCGTCTCCGTCTCCGTCTCCGTCTCCGTCTCCGTCTCCGTCTCTGTCTCTCTTCTCTGTCTCTGTCTCTTCTCTCTCTCTCTCTCTGTCTCTGTCCTCTCTGTCTCTGTCTCTGTCTCTGTCTCTGTCTCTCTCTCTGTCTCTGTCTCTCTCTCTCTTCTCTCTCCTCTCTCTCTCTCTCTTCTCTCTCTCTCTGTCTCTGTCTCTGTCTCTGTCTCTGTCTCTGTCTCTGTCTCTGTCTCTGTCTCTGTCTCTGTCTCCGTCTCCGTCTCCGTCTCTGGTTCCGGCTCTCTCCCTCTCCTCTTTCTGTGCTTTCCTTAATCCCACTCTCTCTCTCCCTCTCCTCTTTCTGTCCCTTCCTTAATCCCACTATCTCCCCTCTTTCCCTTGACACCACTCTCTCCCTCTCTCTCTCTCTCTGTCTCTTGACTCTCTCTCTCTCTCTCTCCATGTGTCTGCCCAGCCAGGGCGGTATTCTCTCTCCGCTCGGTGGTATCTCGAGCAGTCGCACCGCATCTGCGGCTTGTCAGGCAGCCAGAATTGCCCGGGACCGGACCGGAAACCGGAGACGGTACCAGTGCCGCAGCAGGAGCCAGACCCGGGCCTGAACCTGACCCACGGCGGAGTCGGAGCCAGAGCCAGAGCCAGCGTCAGAGCGAGAGCCAGAGCCAGGGCCAGAGCCAAAGCCAGAGCCAGGGCCAGACCCGGAGCCTGAGCCTAAGGCTGAAGTGAAGCCAGAGCCAGAGCGGTAATTAGAGCCAGAGCCAGAGCTAGAGTCAGAGCCTGATCCTGAACCTGAACCTGAACCTGATCAAGAGCCAGAGCCAGATCTTGAGTCTGAAACAGAGCCAGAGCCAGAGCCTAAGCCTGAGCCTGAGCCTGACCTTGAACCTGGGCCAGAGTCCGAGTCAGAGCGGTTACCAGAGCCAGAGCCAAGCCAGAGCCAAAGCCAGAGCCAAAGCCAGAGCCAACGCCAAAGTCAGAGCCAAACGCCAGAGCCGTTCCCTGAGGTGGTGGCAGCCAGAACAATCGGCAGTGAATGGAGTCACTGACATTCACACTTTTTATCGGATCCGATTCGCCGTCGCCGGCGTCTGTCGACACCGACGCTGCCAGCGGTTGGCAGTGTTGTCGGATGAGTCGAATTGCACCGGCGCTCTGTCGACCGCTATCATCAGGCCGCCGGTCTCTTTTTCACGCCGCTAAGTCTCGAAAAGCCATACGACGAGGTGATGATGTGGATACTTGAAACTCGTGCAAGTCAAAGCCTTTAACTCAGCGTGTTCTTCTTGATCAAGGTGCGATAATTGAACAAGATTAATGGAAAGGATGGCGTAGTGGTGGGACATAATCAGCAAAACTGCAGAAAAAGATATGTTCCTGAATATATCACAATGCAATCGTATCTCGTACGGCACCCAGCCAACTAAATGACGATTGAATCCGAATATCGTGGGATTCATTGGTGGAATTAACTTTCTTGTTTCTCCGCAATCTTTGATATTGCAACACAGAGAGATGGGAATCGGAAACGGTCATGAAATTGCGAAGCAAAAATGTAAAAATCGCAAGTGCATTATTTTAGCTGCCAGTTTTCAAATTATGTGATTCTGCCGTAGACCAAGCTGCCGCGGTTACTACAGCGGTGTGTCAGGGTCGTCAAGTATTACCACATGGATGTGAATGGTCGCCAATAATTACCACAAGGAGGTCCAGGGTTGCCAATGGCTACAACAGCGAGGTACAAAGTCACAGCAGTGGCTACAGCAGTGAGGTATAAAGTCGTCAATGGCTACCACAATGAGGTCCACGGTTGCCAATGGCTACCACAGTCAGTTCCACGGTCGCCAATGGCTAGTTGAGTTTGTCCGGGATCGCCATCAATACTTGGTCCAGTGGCATTGGCCATGACCATACTCGGTCAACAAATCTGAAACGACGGAATCACCTTCCCACCACGCCAGGACCTAGACGTGCCCCAGCCAGAAGCCAGGGTTCTACGAGCTGCTCCGACAGAACAAGGTGCAACCGCCAGGGTCCCGAGCAGCCTGCGTGCCGATCCACTGCACGACCCGGCCGCAAGTGTCGGCGTCACCCCCCGCCTCAGGCCAGGTCAGGGGGGAGGGCACAGAGCCGTGATGGCCGCTCGTAAGCTGTCGCGCCTGCACGCAAGGTGGGAATTTCCTAATGACTAGCGATCCCGGGGCTTAGTCGTAGCTTTTCAAAATGTTCTGGCCGTGAAATGCAGATCTGGAGAGCGCTTCTCCAGTTGTGTAGGCTGACTAATGTGATGTCCTGTGGTGTCGCTTTTATCCCGAAAGCAGAGGCGCATGCGAGGGGGTCCTGACTCCTTATGCCCCTGAGCAATAAAATATACACACTAGACTAACTCCAAAAATGTGGCTTTCACCACCTCAAACGAGAATATTTATGTGCGCTTGGTGCGTCGAAAACGTTCTTGGTAAAATAATACGTTGGTGCTGGAATGCGTCGGGATTTAAGGAAACCCTGGCTGCGACCCTGTCTTCCAGCAGTTCTCCCTTTGCATTTTCGATCCGCCCCTGCGCAGCCCCTAGCACCAGCAGAACACTGTGCCGACGTAACCTGTCCCTGCGACAGGTTGTGTCCATCGTGCTCTTGTGCCGGAGATCACGGTCGCCGCGCCCTATCGCTCTGCGCGTACACGCCCGGGTCACGGCCGGGCGTGTTGTGTTTGGCCGCCGCCGGCGCCCAGGTGCGCCTACTCATCCATACAGCGCGCTGGCGCCGTCGATAGCGGGCCCGACCGAGGGCCATTATCGGCCGCCGGGCGCGCGCCCGCGCCGCGTCGGCACCGACGCTGGCCGCCGACGCCGGCCGGTGGTCTCGAGTCGGCCGTCGCCGGCTCGGGCGCGCACCTGACGCCATGAATCAGGCCATCAGCGGTGGCGGCGGCGGCGGCGGCGGCGGCGGAGTCAGGTGACCGCTCGGGTCGAGGGCGGCCGGCGCGTTTGGCTTGGCAGCGCCGGCGGCGCGGTGTCGCGACCGTCGTCCTTGGCAGCACTGAGTGGCGGCTGGATGTCGCGTGACGACGCGTCCCCGGCTGACTCGAGTGGCGGCTGGATGTCGCGTGACGACGCGTCCCCGGCTGACTCGAGTGGCGGCTGGATGTCGCGTGACGTGTTCTCAGTTGACTCGAGTAGCGTCTGGATGGCGTACGGTGTCGACATGTGCGCTATGTCGCTCGCCGTCCTCAGCTGACTCGAGTAGCGGCTGGATGTCGCGTGACGTGTTCTCAGTTGACTCGAGTAGCGTCTGGATGGCGGGTGTCGACGTGCCCCCCGCTCAGCTGACTCGAGTAGCGGCTGGATGTCGCGTGACGACGTGTCTTTAGCTGACTCGAATAGCGTCTGGATGTCACGTGACGTTCCTCAGCTGACTCGAGCAACGTCTGAGTGTCGCGTTCAGACGTTTCCTCGGCTGGCTCCAGTAGTGTCTGGATGTCACGTGACGTGTTCTCAGCTGACTTGACCAGCGTCTGAGTGTCACACGAGCCGTTGGCTCATGTGACCGGTCTCATGTGATCTGAATCTCATGTGACCTGAACCGGTCTGAATTCAGGGAACGTAAGGCCCTAGAGACGGGAATGAATGGCGTCATGCAGGTGCCGTGCACCCCATCCCCACTCCTACCCATACCCCACCCAGATCACCACCTCCACCCAATTCATTGTCCATTTGGCGCGATATGGAAAATGTCAATGTTTGCCACCAAATATAAACAGGATGTGGCAGTGTGTACACACAAATTGCACTCAGTTACACAACTAGATGCATACCGACCCCCCAGAATGTTGGTGTGTTCAAAATCGATCCAGGCCACTAGGCTCCCAATCGCGTTTGAGCCGAGTTAACACAAATTCGGCTTATCTACACAAACCCAACAGAACCTAAGCTAGCTTGACCCAACTTAGCCTAATCTAACCCGACCTGATCTGACC
The DNA here is from genome assembly GCA_034440575.1 of Imbricaverruca yamaguchii. NCBI lineage: Eukaryota > Metazoa > Arthropoda > Thecostraca > Neoverrucidae > Imbricaverruca > Imbricaverruca yamaguchii. The sequence goes on from JAOTOL010001629.1 coordinate 974,476, forward strand.
TGATTTGACCAGGCCTAATTTGATCTGACCTACTCGGTCCTTTTCTAATCTCATTTTCATACTCCCTATAACACAGCTGCACTTCCCGGCATATACAATAAGTTATATTCACCAATAAAATCCTTCCCCGGTAGCTTCACTTTCGTCACAGCACGTGCGACCGTATACTTTTCGACCGATGAAGTTGATTTCAGTAAACCGAAAATCCATCGATGCAGTGGACCGGCTGAGAAGGCCGAGAATGACGCTTGATAATTCAGGGCGACCTTCATTGCAGGAAAAGTAGTTTCGATGGGGAAAATCTGAGTTCGAATCCGGGTTCGGACTCGGGTGCGGGTCCGCATCCGAGTCCAGGTTGCATCCAGGTAAATATTCGGAATTGGTTTCGGATTCGTGTTCGGGCCCGGGGTCCTCGTTTGAGTTCGCGCTTTGGTTCGGATTCGAGTCATGGTTCCGGTCCGGGTCCGCGTTCGGGTCCATATTCAGATCCGGATCTGGATCTGGATCCGGGTTCGGCTATCGTGTGACATTTGAGCCCAGTTTCAGACCTGGGTCCGGATTCGAGGTTCGAGTTTCGAGTTTTGAGTTTCTGGGTTTGGGGACGCGTCAAGACCAGTTGGTTCCAATTGGGCATCCAGCCTGGGAGTGAGTCCACAGTACCAGTTCGAAGAAACATTCGCATTTAACGTACAGCAGGACAAGGAACACTCACGTGCAACAAACTATCAAGTAAAGGAGGGCGAAGAAACATTTGCTTATCAGTCCCGTCCCGAAGACAACACTGCAGATCGTAGAGTAAACCGACATCGGCAGAGGAGCGTTTCATAGATTAGGATGCAGGTTGGTTCTTCGTGAACCAACCCGACACAAGTTGTGTTGAGAGGGCATACGCTCTGAAGATGAGATTTTACTAGTAAAATAAGCTGTACATGGCGTTCACTGTGGAGTCTAAAGTGTGTCAATGGATACCTCTTTATCACAGCAGCTCTTAGTAGCTTTGCTGAAATATAAATGCCGTGTCGCCCTATCTTAAGTAATTTTCAAAAGCATCTCTTGGTTGCTTCGTTCAACTTTATCTTCGGAGAAACTGAGGAAGCATCTTGGGGCAGTTACCATTGCTGGCTGCCAACACGAAGGGTGGGGAAGCCCCTCCCCCTCTGACCACCCCTTACTCCCCCCCCCCACACACACACGAGCATAGATATATATTTTCCAAGGTGATGGAACTGACCAGTAATTGCTCTTGGATGAGAAATCAAGACTCGGCCCCAAAGCTTACTTCGTAAAACGTGATTTGCATCTTGGATTAAGCTCAAGTATTAAGAAGAAGCCTAACACCTCAGAAATGAATTCCGAAGTATATTTCCACTAACTCTCGCCAAAATATGGTGTTCTGAGAGCTGCATGGACAGTCACCTCTACCTAGAATCATGAAACATTCTTGGACAGGGTAAGCACCTTCATTGCATGCCTGGCTAGCAAATATGTGCTAACATAACACATGAAAAGCGTTACCTGTAGGCAAAACACACTTTGTTCTCACAGTGTCACGCGAACCAATTTGAAGCAGTTCCAAACAGCATCCACAAATCGGTTAGAAGATTCCAACTTTGATCCAGAATTCCCACCTTTTTTAAAATAGAGCAACTTTCTGACATCCAACGAGACGTGCAGGATTTCAGCGGGCAATGGAAGGCAGAGGACCGCAACCTGCAATTGTGGTGAATCACCGTGGACAAATTGTGTATTTCGCTGAAAGAAAAGTGGCCAACATTGCCAGTGGGGAATATCGAATATTGGATACATGGGCGCTGTTTATGTACTTTAGAGGGCGCAAGTGCACCCACAATGTTGGCTTCCCCTAATAATTTCAACTTTTGACATGGGATCCTATGTAGTGTGCCCACCAATTCAATTTGGGCTCACCAATTGCCTTCACCAGTTACCCCCAAAAAAATCTCCCCCCCAAATAATTTCCGGAAGTCAAGGACTTGGATTGGCCATAGGTTAATATACAGCACGAAGGTTTTCTTGTTACACATTGGGTCTCAAACATGAACGAGCGTAAAACTCAGTCTAGAATCACTAATCCCTCCTAAAAAGCAGCATGTACCTACGGTAATAATTGGCCTTGGGTCGCGTTCTGCACGGGCCGACAAAAATGATCAATGTGGTAACTGTCTGGCGAGAACAATCGATGACACTGCCTACGAGTCCGGTGATGCCGCGCCCGTCTCCGGGGGATCGTCACACCAGGGCGTGACTGAGTGCCACACCAGAGTCCGGCTGACCGCCACACCAGAGTCAGGCTGAGTGCCACACCAGAGTCCGGCTGAGTGCCACACCAGAGTCCATCTGACCGCCACACCAGAGTCAGGCTGACTGCCACACCAGAGTCCGGCTGAGTGCCACACCAGAGTCCGGCTGACCGCCACACCAGAGTCCGGCTGCCACACAAGAGCGCTGCTCGCCACACCAGGCGACCGCCACACAAGAGCTCGGCTGAGTGTCACACCAGAGTCCGGCTGACTGCCACACCAGAGTCAGGCTGAGTGCCACACCAGAGTCCGGCTGACTGCCACACCAGGCTGACCGCCACACCAGAGCCCGGCTGAGTGCCACACCAGAGCCTTGCTGACTGCCACACCAGCGCCCCCCACCCCGACGCCAGGCGGTGCGTGGACGCAACAGGCTAATTGACACGCCCGGACCCGTCATCAACCCTGTCCCGCGGACAGCGGGGCCGGGGCCGGCGCGCGGACGCGCTCGCGACACCTGACACACGAACCGGACGGCTCGCGTCACGTTGGCTGACCGCCCGCCGGTCCACGAGAATAGGCGCCGCGGCGTGCGGCGCCCCGGCCCGCCGCGTCCACCGCACCAGCCGATACAGGACTCACCTGGTACCAGACAGTCGCAGCCTTCCGCCAGCCAGCCGGCGCGCGCGCGACACACACGCTCGTCCACCGCCGGCACCTCCGCAAGCGGAGAAATTCGCCGCCGGGCAAAAATACCGCCCCTCGGCCGGCGTGCGACGGCTGCGGCCTGCTGGCGGACAGGACAGTCGTAGAGTGCGGCGCGCCAGACCCGCCCCCCCCACCTCCGTCGCCACCCCACGCCCCGCCCATCCCCGCCGACGAGGCTGACACGGCGGGTAACGCCGACGCGGTTTGCCTTCTGTCGTCTGATTTGCCGACGGCGGGCGGCGTCCGCGCGCGCGTTGCAAGCGCCGGCGGCGGACTGTTGGGGCAGGCCGGGCGGAAGTCAAACACACACAAGTTGGTGGGCTAGTGCCAACAGTAAGGTCACACCCAGGAATCTCGCAAAGGTTGAGTACTTTCAGATAGATAATCCGATAATTTAAATAGTGAACACACGACTTTCACCGCTAAGGGGATGGGGCAGGCTCATTGAGCACACCTAAGGCTAACATCATGTGATACTGACAAAAAGACTCTCATCACAGTATAAATGCTTTCAAATTCACACTTCTTTCTGAACAGTCCTTAGGGTCCGATGCGGCAATGTCACATCAAACACCACAACTCAGGAGCAGGGCCTGGCTCGGGGAGCGTGCTTTCGCCGAGCCTCTTATCATCATGATCAACGACATGCCGATCACGGGGACATTCACTATCTATCACATCGGCGGAGATTCTAGGCCTCTTTCTAAGTTCGCCGATGACAACAATCACAAATCACTCATATTCACGGATGGGTCGAAACACGAGGGCTAAGGTAGGCATCGGCATCACTGGACCAGGTCTCAGATTTCTAAACGTCTACCGGATAACTTCTCATCTACCGCTGAAGCAATGGCCATTCTGGCCGCTATTTTATCCTATTAAGCGAAAAGTCAGAAACGTAGTGGATTTGCTCAGACTCAAATCCGTTCTGCAGTCAGTACAACACCCACGACTGTCTATCCATGATTGATCGAATCCAACAAATCGTGGCCCATAACGTAAACATGGACTTTCTTCTCTGGTTCGGGCCACGCCAACATCCCAGGTAACGAAGAAGCAGACCGGCTCAAAGCAAGCCTTAGCATCGAACACCTACCCCAACGTGGAATATTCGGTAGACGATTGCAAAGCACTCCTACAACATCGCATTCCGAACACCAACAGAACATGGACTGGCACAACTCAACACAACACAAATCCAACCACGCCCACGCAAAAAACCAACATAGGCACATGGAGCACATCAAATAGTCTCACCGACAGAAAGAGGTATCCTACTAGACTCAGAACCGGTTGCACAAACTAACACAACCTCTAATTAGGATGACCAAACACAACACCCTGCGACACCTGCACACACGTTGCTAGGTTCCTGCTAAACTGCAGTGCGTTAGCTCTCGAGACAACACTTAGGCCTTCTGCCAGAGAGGGATACCCTATGCTTATCTTCGGTGCAACCCATAAACAATTTCACTGATGTTGATGATGAGGAGCAGGAATAAGGAAGAACGAAGCTTACTTGCTTGCCCATGAAAAAAAGAAGTCTCATGATGGGTATTGGAGAGGATGAGAAAAGAAAAGACGGGTGATCGCTGGTTGAGCATCATTTGATCCGGTATGTGGCAGCCAAAGATTGGCAGACTGAGAGTCTGTCATACTGTTGTGGGCTCCTGGATAGGAAGTTTTTTTTTCAATCTTCGGAATATTTTTATTTTGGAGGCCTTGCTTGATCTCCGGCTTGATGCTTGTTGTGTTCCGATGCGATTTTTGGCCACGCTGCGCTTATTTGAAGACAGGGACACCAAATTTTTTTTAGAGACACACGGGAATGATTAATGTTTCGAAAATAATTTATGCCACTACCGACAGGTATTTTCTATTTTGTATTTTGTAAACGCGAAGTTTGGGGGGCTTGGCGCTAGTTCCCAGGACGCGTTGTACTTATTTGGGCCCCAGCGCGAATGTGGCATTCTTCGGCGCAAACTTTCTGGCCCAGTGGGTGAAAATTTGCGTCGAGGTAAATACAGCAGACACCAAAGTTTTTTTTGGTGTCTGCTGTATTTATTTTTTACCTCTAATTCTGGAGGCCCCGTCGTGAGTTTTTCTTGCCATATAACTATTGTTGGGGACCTCGGCGCAAGTCTTGAGTTCTTGGGAGCGCACCTCTTTAGGATGGTGGGAGGGAGGGGAATTTAACTCTAGTGTGCCAGGGGAATTTACCTCTAGCCCTCAGGAAAACTTTCTTTCGGAACCTGTGGTGAATTTGCCCGTGCTCGTGTAGACTCGATAGAGTCTCTTTGCGATTTTTTGTTGGGTCTAGTTTTATTTTAGTAAGCCTCCGGCGCGTTATTTGTGGGCCCCGATACGATTCTTTGGGCCTCCGGTGCATTTTTTTTTCGGTGATCCAACGCGCTTACTTTCCGGGGATCGACGCCCTTTGTTGGGTCTTTGGCGCAATTTTTGCGACCGGCGAGTAACATTCCGGAAAGAGATTGATTTTTTGGAAGCCAGCTGCGACATGTGGGGCTCCGGCCGTGACATTTTTGGGCCCTTGCCGTGACTTCCAATGGCAGCGGCGCGACGTTTTTGAGCTTGCGAATTTGCTGCGAATGCTTGCGAATTTTAGTGGCCTCGACACCTCCTCGGAGGCCAAACACGTCTGGGTTTCTTTTAGAGCGCTTGCTGGGGCCCGGAGTGATTTTTCCATGTACGGACTGTAATTTTTCGTTGCGCCGGCTTCATTTATTGAGTGCTCCCGATGTGACTTTTTGGGTACCGGTGCGACCAGTCGAGCCTCTAGCGTGATTTTGAGGGTCCGGGGCGCGACTTTTTGGTACCTTCAGGATCAGCGTGACAATCAAGGGCCCTGCAGAACCTTTGGGGTACCAGTTGTAATTTTCATCAATTGAATTACAACTAATTAAAACAGCTATGCCGGGCATTGCTTTCGACACAGTAAACCACAAGACTCGGGCTTAAGACTAGCTGTGAACGAAAGCAAGCAAATGTAACATTTATATGCCACTGCTGCCAGTATTTCACCATAGACAAATAAATCAAAGTAAGTGAAGTCGAGGACGGACAAGACGGCAGGTGCTACAATGTTAGTGGTGTCCGCTTCTACTTGTTAATTCGTGATGAATCGGTGTGTACGCAAGGTGAGCTATAACCCATAACATAATTTGTATTCATACGTAAGATTGGTGTTCATTTACTCGCGGAGTAACATATAACTGAGGTGCATAAGACATATTGGAAATTACGGCAATACCCATCATCTATTTCGGCCAATCAGTAAAATTATCCTGCTATGAGACGGGATAGCTTTGTATTTTACATTTATTTCCCGACCACTGATGTCATTTTCACACTCGGAACAAAATGAACAATACGTGAAAACAACAACTTAATCTACTAACTTAATGGGCTACTAACTCAAAATGAGAAAAGAACGCCGCTAGCTTAGATGAGTGTTATTGTTAGATAAGTGTTGCTGCAGCGTAAACGAAGGACCTACAGGATAAGAGTCACATGCTACGACGTCAAAAACAATGGCAACACGACACGCAATATCCAGTTTTGGGGTCGCAGCAAGACCAATCGTATTGCCATCGCAGTCATGCGACCTTTCATACGATGTTTTAATACGAGCAATCAGCCCGCTAAAAGATGCGTGTCATCACTGCACTATTCCTTTTGTGGATGAGCGAAGTTGGATATCCTAATTTGGGAGACGGTGTATTTCCGAAGGTGTCAAAAGGACTAGGTTATACACTCTATCAAGAAGTGGTGAAATCTCATCCAGATGTGTACATCTTCGGAAATCAAAGCCGCCGACGACGAGAGGTAACTAATAACTACCTTCATTTTGTCAATTCTGATTCATTTAGCGTGGTATATTGTGTGTATATCCTGCATGGTCTGAAATTTCTTTAGTAGAACAACATGATTTCTAATTGACATGTTTGTGATATGTGGGTCATGGCAGAACGCCCTCATCAGTATATATATATATATATATATACATATATAGAGAGATATATACCTATATGTATTTATATTCGAGTATTTCGGCAGTATATTTTCACGTTGGCGCATTAATGAAGACCACGGCATTTTTTGCTTTAAAAAGTTTTTTTCGTAGATTTTTCTAGCTCCAGCGTTCTTCGTTTCTGCTCTTCATTTCGGCGGTAAAGTATTCGTCCGACATCGCTCATATCATTCTCAACGTTTCGGTATGATTTCAACGTTTTCCAAATATTTTTTTTCGGCATTCATCTAGCTATCACCATGCATACTAATGTAATGCAAAATGTTCAGTAGTAAATCATTTTAGAGTTTTAATATCACACACGGTTGTCGTAGGCGCTTTCTCGAAGCAAACGCTAATCTAAGCTTACATTTCGTGAAACCTGCACCACGTACATAGCACACACTGTACAACTGTTCACCGGATGGCATTAAACAATTCAAGCGCATGCAGCATGACCATGTGTGCACGCTCAGGACAGGTTCTTGTTCCCGGATTATACTTTCTTCGAGAACTCTAAGGCGTAGCTTGTTCGATGTTGCTCTCATGATAACGGTGTTGCGTGTCAGATATGTTCTTGTTGGTCACTGTTGGTGTTCTTGGAGCATTTGCTGCGATGGTGCTCCCTCCTGTAAGTGCGTCCGTCGTAAGACGGCGAGATATGGTAATTGTCGTCATTCCAATGCAATCTACGTAACGAAATATACCATCTTCGTGAGGGCATGATGCTTTGCAGATTATATTGGTATGTTGAAGCTGGTCGTTGCTGTTGGTTGGGTTGTTTTTCATTAAGATGATACCGATGTTCTTGTTCGTGTAAAATATGCAGAGTTGTAGTTTGTCAGACTTCTCGGTTGGATTCAGACTTCGCTTTTCGCTTCAGATATGTATATATATATATATATATATATATATATATATATATATATACATATATATATATATATATATGTATACATATATGCATATATATACACATATATATATATATATAGATATAGATATATGCATGTGTGCATGCCTCGTTCACCGTAGCGAAGTCAATGTTTTGTGATGATGTTTCAATCTTCGTTTCTTCAGAACATCTGCTTCACAGGAACTCCTGAGGCATAAACTGAAAATTCGTACGTTCCATTGCAGGTGGTGGGCAAGTTAATGAGGCATATGAATGGAAACCATCGTATCGTGTCCAAACTTCACAGAAGGTAATTCAAACATGAGCCTTCGTGAACGTATCATAAATTTCATTGCAAACCAATACATAGGTCTCAGTGGCGTGTACCTGTTCATTTGGCTTCGGCGATTGTTCTGCTTTCGCTTCGATGATTGCTTCACAAAATGAATCGCTTTATTTTGGTTTCTGAAAGTTATCATAATAAGAATGAACGTTAAGCTTTTCCTCGTCCGTCGTGCTATAGTCAATGTATTATATACATTTTAAATATAATATATATACATATATATATATATATATATATATATATATATATATATATATATATATATATATATATATATATACATATATATTATGAATACTACACTATGTTCACGACGTCCAATTATTTTTTTCTCAACATTCGCTCACGACTTGCATTCAATCACGCTATAAACAGTGCCTCATCAGTTTCTATTCCACAACGCACATTATGACGTTGACTTAGCGAATCATGCTTTTATGGCGAGCCTTTTGTGCCCGTGCTTCTTTCGAGATCTGCAACAAATGTAGGAGCTATTTTAGCCAGCCAATTACATGACATCTTGTTGGTGATACTACTATCACAGTCGTAGTGGCATGGTCTGCCTTGTTAATTGCATAACGTTTTAATGTGTCATTCACCTACCAAAAGCTTCACTTGTCAAGTGTCTTTAAAATACTTCGTAAAGCTTACACAGCTCAGAAGACTGGCCATATGGATACTGAACAATCAGTTTAGTGATTGGACGAAGCTGGGGTCTTCGCCCCTCCAAGCATGAGGCTTCCATATTGTGACCAGAACCATTGCTGTCGTAACAGAGGAGCAGCTATCAACAAGAGAAGCGATGATTCCGAAGAGCAGAAGAGTGCAAAAGCAGCATTGCTCAAGTCCGGCGTGCAGCCGTTCACACTAGTTGGCATGACAGGGGTGAGTTGACCGTAAGCCTTGTCAGCCATGCGGAGGTGAGTCGACCACTCACGATTGTCAGTCCCACTGCGCTGCGTTTGATCTCTGTCAGTCCTACGAGCGTGTGCATTGTCCCGTGTCGCCGTAACGTGACGCGTGACGGCTATAGGCGATACGCTCGGTGTCCGTGTGTGGTGCATCGCTCCCTGCTTCTCACCGTCACGTCACGTGACTGCCCCCCGTGACGGCCGTTGGTGATATGTTTGGTGTCCGTGTGTTTGTTGCTCCGTGACGCCGTAACGTGACGTGTGACGGCTATCGGCGATACGCTCGGTGTCCGTGGTGGTACATCGCTGCCTGCTTGTCGCCGTCACGTGACGTCACTGCCCTCCGTGACGGCTGTTGGTGATATGTTCGGTGTCGTGTGTGTGTTGTCCGTGACGCCGTAACGTGACGTGTGACGGCTATCGGCGATGCGCTCGGTGTCCGTGTGTGGTACATCGCTGCCTGCTTGTCGCCGTCACGTGACGTCACTGCCCTCCGTGACGGCTGTTGGTGATATGTTCGGTGTCCGTGTGTGTGTTGTCCGTGACGCCGTAACGTGACGCGTGACGGCTATCGGCGATGCGCTCGGTGTCCGTGTGGTATCGCTGCCTGCTTGTCGCCGTACGTGACGTCCCGGGCGGGTGGTGAATGTTCGGTGTGTGTGTTGTTGCTCCGTGACGCCGTAACGTGACGTGTGACGGCTATCGGCGATACGCTCGGTGTCCGTGCGAGCATCGCTCCCTGATTGCCGCCGTGGCGTGACGTGACGGGCGGCTGTGACACGCTCGGTGTCCTTGTGTGCATTGCCCCGTGTCACCACGTGACATCACGTGACGGCTATGTACGACACGCTCGGTGTCCGTGTGTGTATCGCCCCGTGTCACCGTAACATCACGTGACGGCTATATACGACACGCTCGGTGTGCTTGTGTGCATTGCCCAGCGTCACCGTAACATCACGTGACGGCTATATACGACACGCTCGGTGTACCTGTGTGCATTGCCCCGTGTCACCGTAACATCACGTGACGGCTATATACGACACGCTCGGTGTGCTTGTGTGCATTGCCCAGCGTCACCGTAACATCACGTGACGGCTATATACGACACGCTCGGTGTCCGTGTGTGTGTTGCCCCGCGTCACCGTAACATCACGTGACGGCTATATACGACACGCTCGGTGTCCGTGTGCGTGTGTTGCCCCGTGTCGCCGTAACGTGACGCGTGACGGCGGCCGCGCCGCCGCCGCCAGAACGGCTCGGTGGTGAGCGGCGGCGACCAGGACCTGCTGGGCCGGCTGGTGGCGCAGGACCCGGCCGGCAACGTGGCCGCCGGCATGGCGCAGCTGGAGCTGCCCGGCCGCGGCGTCACGGGACCCATCTACGAGCTGGTCGGCGCCGGCATCAAGCTGCAGCCGCCGCCACAGGTCACGCAGCCGGCCACGCCGCCGACCACGCCGCAGCTGACGAGGGCGCAGAAGCTGGCCAAGCTGGCCAACTCGAGCGCCATCGGCGAGGTCACCGTCAACATCCAGCACAGTGAGTGCGGCGGCGGCCGCCGCCGCCGCCGACACCGTCCCCCCCCCCCCTGGTCACGCTGTCGGACTGAACCGCCTCGTCCACGTCTCATTCCGGTCGATTTGTGGCCAATGCGTGATACAGAACAACCGCTACCTTTTGTGGCGTGCAGTTTAAGTTGAACATTGATGGCCATATACACATAGCAGATGGAGGCGTTTTTAGATACTGATACCGGAAGACTCCAGATGAATGTGCGGGGTCAGAATCACTCAATCCGGCTCAGAAATGGTTTGGATCCCGATTTAAGTAGCAAACTCGGTGAAAGCTGCTTTGACCTGGCTCTTTACGCCATCTTGGAATGCGCTGAATTCATTGTAGGATTCGAATACCGTACCATCCCTGAATGTGAGATAATATCCAATGGGATTTGTGCATAAACGTATCATTTGTCTGATGGAACAGTAAACTGTGACGTTTATCTTGAATGCACTTTTATAGTTGTCATTATTAAGCTATCCTTTTATCGTGGTTAAAATCAATTCATTGTATTTTACGTCTCTGCTGCGAAACATGCTCAAAATTAAATAACCATAATAACAATATGGTACAGATGAGTTCTACTTTTTAAGATTCAGGAACGGATAATCGACATGCCGAACTGTCAACTGTCGGTCTGATAGTTCAGTAGGAATCAACAGCCGATCAACACAAAGTGTTCACGTGCATTGACCCGCCTGTCCTGTCGTGTCCTGTCCTGTCCTGTCCTGTCCTGTCCTGTCCTGTCCTGTCCTGTCCTGTCCTGTCCTGTCCTGTCCTGTCCTGCCCCGGTAAGACCGGCTGGACTCGCTGAGCGCACTCCCGTTTGGCTCTTGAGATGATAAAGCCGGTTGACAACTAAACAAAAATTCCGGGACAGGACAGGGGGTGCGGCCGGGTCGGGGCAACGGTGCTACGGTAAGCTCCCGATAATGACTCGCTTGATTGCGTCTCCTCGAGCCGGTGGTGGGGCCTAAACACAACACCCCGCTTTGCAATGGCCCCCGTTCCCTAAAACCACCGCCGCAAACGTTCACATTCGATGCACGATGAACAAGAACGCAAAAGCGTCGCTCGCGCCGTGTCAGTGACAATGGCCGTGACGCAAGCGCACTGTCCCTCGCAGCCAACCAAGACAAGCACCCGGTGCGCAAGCCGCGCCACTGGTGCGACCTGTCCGGCGTGTGGATCAACGACGAGGGCTCGCTGCTGCTGACGCTCGGCTTCCCGTCGTCGGACAAGACGCTGCTGACCGGCTACCTGAGCCAGGTGTCGGTCGACATGACGCCCTCGGACACCGTCGGCCGGCGCGCGCGCCGGCGGCGCCACGCCGCCGGCCGCCTGCAGCGGCGCCGGCGCCGGCGCCACCGGCACCGGCAGCGGCGCGCGGCGCCGGCGCCCGTCGACCGCGCGGCGCCGCACTTCGCGCCGCCGCCGGCGGGCGCGTCGGGCGTGCCCTCGTCGCTCACCAACCGCACCGTGCTGCAGGGCTCGGCCGTGACGCGCGCCGGCCCGTTCGCCGTCGTGACGCGCCACGGCGGCGCCGCCGTCGGCAGCCTGGTCGGCCAGTGCCAGACGTGCGGCGGCCTCGACACGATCGTGGCGCAGTTCGTCTCCGTCGCCGAGGTGTTCAACTGCATCGACGCGCTCTGGAACCAGAAGGTGGTGCACTTCATGTTCCGCAAGTGGGGCGAGCGCCACCGGCGCCGCCACCACCGGCGCCAGCAGCTGCTCGAGACCGAGGTGCTGATCAAGCAGCACGACCGCAGCCAGCCGCCGAGGCCGCCCAAGCCGCCGCCGCCGCCGCCGCCGCCGCCGCGGCGCAAACAGGTGGAGCTGGTCGAGGAGGAGGTCGTGGAGGAATTATCAGTGCCCTGAAGTCAATACGCCGTGGCCAGGATGATTGGAAGTATATCGAAGCCGAACGACTGTATCATGCACCCGTGTCTCAACGATTGATATTATCTAGTCGTCAAATGTATGTCTACATGGATATAGTGTGTTTTTGTACAATGATACCGGTTAATAAATTATCAATGCTGTTTTCCATTTTTGCACGGTTCCGTGGATAGCTCAAAGGATGAGACACATACAATTTGAAGCTGATTTTGAATGTGTAGTTCCGAAATTAAAATGCATTGATCGTTTTTTTTACTTAAAAGTAGTTTCGCTGTACATATACATACATACGATACCTTATCGAATATCGTCTACGTAGACTAAGAACCCCGGTGGTGAATATTCTCAGCCGACATGTCGTTATCGGCCATTTCATTATCACATACCTTCGAAAGTCAGGCGTAATGGCGATGCACGGGAACGGGGTTTTACGAATTATCGCACCAGCTGTGGAGGTCCAAGGCAGCGCAACCTTGTGGATTTCGTTTTCTCGACACAGCTTAAAGAGCGAGAAGGTACTAAATATACAGCTGCAAAACCACCTGGTCGGTTTAAGCATTCGATCGTGTCAATTAAAGCGATTGCAAAATCATGCAAAAGTATGTATTTTAAGCGATTAATATATTTTTTCTACAAAATGGCATATTCGTAATTAGCACATGATCAGCTTTCAAATGACATGTGTCCCGTCTTCTTGACCTTCCGATACTTTCCTGCATGAACTGTGTATACAATAGACCTGTTCGGAAACTGTATTTCGCGATCGGTGTCTGTGAGGGACCAATGGGTATTCTTTGCATCCATGGACATGAAATAAAATGGCGCGTTCAGGGAGTGTTGTGTTCTTCAATCAAGGAGCTCTGTGAACACTTCGTATTGAGTAGATGGCGCTGCATGCATAGTAGGTGGCGCTGCATGCATAATAGGTGGCGTTGTGTTTCTAGATGAAGCAGATTGGACATCACACGGCACTACAAATTTGCTTACGACTGAACGCTCAATATATGATGTGATTATAAAAATTATACAGAAATCCGACCGGAACACTTCTACCCAAATCCAGGCTTAACTATTCAAACCTCGAATTGATTGCGAGTACCATACTTTTGACCTTTCATCCTCTGCAGCATGATCATGGTCTCTATTTTGAGGGCAGAATTACGAACTGTTTAATGGAAGCTCAAAGCCAATCGAGCCGCCACAAAGTTTTCATAGGGAAGAGATCAAAGGAGGCCTCCTGTTCCACCACAAGAATTGGGCTTGCGTGGCTTTGGGGCATCCTGTTAATTTGTTTGTATCGCTTACAACACTTTATGGATTCATGGTGGACATAAGTGACCTTACGTCAACCCGTGACCTTAGTTCTCACCCATCCGAGTGAGGGAGAGGGAACGGAAATATCACCCTCCCCTTTGGCTGTTCTGCGAGAGAGGAAAAATGTCGCGCAATAGTGCAAACATTTGCTGCATCTTTTCTTGCATCAACTTCTCATGCCCTAAAAATAGTGGACATGTGATTCACAATGACTGATATACGTAAAACATTGCACAGCACACTGCATTTCCAGCAGTGTGGGGTGACTTATCAAGGGATACCAAAATAAAAACGTTGGAATAGGGTGGGGAGTTAGAGTTTAAATCCGGTGACTCAGAAACGGTAGTGGTACATTACAAACCAGACCAGCAAAGCGAGCAAAAGATCTGGATTTGGCTAGGAACTGTAATGGGGACAGCAAAAAGTTATTTAGTTTCTACAAGCTGAGTGAAGTTTTTACCACAATTGGTCCACTGGAAGTAAATGGGAATATATTGGGTGAGGATAGTGAGATGGTTGAGGAGCTGAGCAAGCAGTTTAAATCAATGTTTACATTTGAAGATATGACCAATCTCCCGACCGTACACCATAGTTCAGTTACATGTGATCGGATAAATGATGTTGATTTCATTAATAGTGATGTTGTTTTGAATCACATCAGGAAAATGAAGCCAAACAAGGCAGCAGGACCTGATGAAATTTATGCTAGGGTATTGCGCGAAGCTGAAAAGGAAATGGCATTTCCACTTAGTATAATATTTTGTAGATCAGTTTAACAAAATGAAATTCCAACAAATTGGAAAAGGGCAAATGTATTTTCAAGAAAGGAGAAAGAGGGAAAGTTGAAAACTATAGGCCAGTAAGTCTCACATCCCTAGTCTCCAAGGTACTCGAATCAATTATCAAGGATAGAATAGTTAGTTATCTGGAAGGAAACAGACTATCTTGATTCAAAATAGTCAACATGGGTTTAAAACATGCGATCGTGTCTCACAAATTTCTTCGACTTTTTTAACTTCGCCACAGGGGACGAGTAGTCTCGGGCTAAGTTGCTCGTCTCAAAATTGATAGATTGTGTATTCGAGTCTCACCTGTCGCTATTCTTCGCCCGCGACCAATCGGCGTGAGAGATTGGCGACGCTGCATGACTCAACGGTAGATGTGTCGTAAAACCAATAACCAACCAAATTTCGCCACAGAACAATTTGATCAGGGAAATCAGGTTGATGTAGCATAGCTTGACTTTAGTAAGGCCTTTGACAAGGTACCCCATAAACGGTGAATGATGCAGCTTCAGGTCCATGGTATTGCAGGTAGCATCTTAAAATGGATAGGGTTGTGGCTTTCAGATAGACAGCAAAGAGTGATGCTAAATGGTACAAAGTCATGACAAAATGATGATTTATGACTGAATGATGTTCTCAGCGGAGTCCCCCAGGGGTCAGTACTGGGGCCACTACTGCTCATTATATTTATAAATAGCATTGAAAGTGGCCTAAGCAGCAAGGTTTTGAAATTTGCGGATGCTTTGAAGGTTCTTATGGCAATAACAGGTCACAATGAGCATATCTCGCTGCAGAAAGATTTAGACGAACTTATGAAGTGAAGTAGCCCGAAGAATAGCGAATGAAATTTAATTTCGATAAGTGCAAAATTTTGCAAGTAGGCAAGCAGCAAATGAAGGCTCCATACTTGATGGGTGGCCAAGTGCTATCAGTGACCCAACAGAAGAAGGATTTAGGTGTTATTTTAAACACAAAACTTGGGGCATCAGAACAGACCACGGATGTGACGAAGAAGGCACTGAGAATGCTTGGGGCCATAAATAGGAATGCATCATACAGAAGTGAGGAAGTCATCAGGAAGCTTTACTGTGCATATGTCAGGCCACATTTGGAATATTGCATCCAAGCTTGGTCTCCTAGCTATGAAAAAGATTGTTGGCTTTTAGAGAGAGTACAAAAGAGGGCTAGAAAAACGGTAAATGGTATAAGCAACCTGGCATATGATAAAAAATTGAAGAAATTGAATATGTTTTCACTTAGATATAGAAGGCTGAGAGGAGATCTCATCGAGGCCTTTAAATTTGTCTAGGGTCTGGATAAGGGATATCTTGGGGAAATGTTTGAATTTAACAGAAATTATGCAATTAGAGGTCATCAATTCAAAATTAAAGTTAACCGCAGCAGAACAAGGTCAAGACAGTCTTTCTTCACCAACAGGGTAGTAGAACACCGGAACCAGCTGCGAGAAACCATTGTCAGTAGCAGCACATTGAACATCTTTATAAACAGCATAAACAATCACTATAAGAAAAGAGGGCTTGCTTTTCAGTATTACAGGGAGGGCTGATCGACGGATTTGGTGGAAACTGGTTGCGTGTACAGAGTGCAATCAAGAATGGCCCTCGTGGCTCATAGTTACACTAATCTTTTATGTCTGTATGTCTGTATATAAGCATATGCATATACGTCTCTTTAACTTTTACCACACGTCACGAATTTACCAACTTTCTGGAGTTATTCTGTAGTTCGGTGTTCTCTGACAATCTGTGTCATGCCAGTGCTAACTCCGGAAGTTCCTCGGTTCCGCTGTCACTCAGCAGGTCGGGAAGAGCCAAGTGGTGTCGGAGTGATCCATTAGCTGGCTGATGTGCTCATCATGCCCAGCTGCTGGCAGGCGGCCGAGGTTGGCACTGTACAGGTGTACCAGCACCTGGGCTGGGAGCGCCTTTGTGGGGCTCACTCATATGTCACGTGACGTGCAGGACGTGCAAGCTGAGAGCTACCTGTGTCAGCGAAAGTTGTACCACGGCTCAGTCGTCGGAGGCGGATCGACACAGGTGCCGACGCCACTGGGCGGGTGTGGGGGGGAAATTTGTCAGCCTGACCAGCTGGCATCGCTGTCGGTTTGGGTCACGTGGCACGTGCACACGTGTTTTGTCGGGTCAGCACCACCACCAGCCGGTGTGTCGTGACGGGGCACGCTGCACTGCCGGGATATCACCGAACAGCCCAGCACTGCCAACGTCTTCTGACAACACTCCTGACACGTCCTCCAACGAGAGTGCGGACATCTTCTCCAACAGTACTACAGTCAGCGACACAGCGACAGCACTGCAGTCGTCCTCTCCGACAGCACTGCCGACACCTCCTCCGACAGCACTGCCGACACCTCCGACACCACTGCCGACACCCCCTCCGACACCACTGCCGACACCACTGCCGACACCTCCTCCGACACCACTGCCGACACCTCCTCCGACAGCACTGCCGACATCACTGCCGACACCTCCTCCGACAGCACTGCCGACACCTCCTCCGACAGCACTGCCGACACCACTGCCGACACCTCCTCCGACAGCACTGCCGACACCTCCTCCGACACCACTGCCGACACCTCCTCCGACAGCACTGCCGACACCCTCCGACACCACTGCCGACACCTCCTCCGACAACACTGCCGACACCCTGCCGACACCCTCCGACACTGCCGACACCTCCTCCGACAGCACTGCCGACACCTCCTCCGACAGCACTGCCGACACATCCTCCGCAGCACTGCCGACACATCCTCCGACATGCACACACCTCTCCGACAGCACTGCCGACACCTCGGCACTGCCGACACTCCTCCGACAGCACTGCCGCCCTCCGACACACTGCCGACACTCCTCCGACAGCACTGCCGACACCTCCTCCGACAGCACTGCCGACACCTCCTCCGACAGCACTGCCGACACTTCCGACACCTCGCCGACACCTCCTCCGACAGCACTGCCGACACCTCCTCCGACACCACTGCCGACACCTCCTCCGACACCACTGCCGACACCTCCTCCGACAGCACTGCCGACACCTCCTCCGACAGCACTGCCGACACCTCCTCCGACAGCACTGCCGACACCTCCTCCGACAGCACTGCCGACACCTCCTCCGACAGCACTGCCGACACCTCCTCCGACAGCACTGCCGACACCTCCTCCGACAGCACTGCCGACGCCTCCTCCGACAACACTGTCGACACCTCCGACAACACTGTCGAAACCTCCCGCAGCACTGCCAACACCTCCATCGGAAGGCCTGCTTGCCGCTCCCCGCAGGCCTGTCGGCAGTTCCCGCCAACTCTGCGTGCTGTTCCGTCGACACGAGATGGCGCTCCGCACCGGGAGTTATGCCACAGCGCGTCCAGCATGCACTCTCAGCCACGGCGGAACCTGTGAACTCCACACTGCCGGTTGAAGGGACCGGAACAAAACTAGGAGAATATCTCCAGAAGTGCAAGCAAAAGTGGGGGAAAACCTTGTTTACGAGTGTGCGCATCGTTCACTCTCGTAGCCAGTGGTCTTCCACCTTCCGGCGGTGCTCTTACTCGGTCAGAAGAGACAGGTGTTACGCCGACCGGTACTATGTGCTTCTTTAAAGGCGGCGCAAATTACCTTCATGGTCCGGCACGCCTAAAGAAAATAGCTCCCCCCGGGCTATATAGCACAAGGACAGGTTGGTGCAACAGCCTTCCTCACCAAACCCAGGCTCGAGTTGTCACAAGGATATAACCACAGGTGCATTGTATTATATTGTTGTTTTTCTACATTTCGCCCCCACCCCCATAATGAGTGGTCAGAAATGTTCGTCAACAACGAGACAGCCATATCTCAACACACTCACACTTCACCGCTACCTACGTACAGCTGTGTTTTGAGCTTCAAGTAAACCGATTTGCCATCTCTACCCGGTGTGGCTCTGGTACATCCCCACGTCAGGTCATGCGGCACAACCCTCTGATGGTCCCCAGTCAGCAGTGCTGTTGACCTTTAGTTACTCTCCACCGTCACCCCAGCGCTACGGGGACAAGTGGTCTCGGGGTAAGTTTCCCGTCTCACAATCGAAAGGTTGTGTGTTCGAGTCTCACCTGTCGCTGCTAAGCCTCATAGCGTCGCCAGCCTACCACGCCGATTGGTCGCGGGTGGACCCGGTAATCCCGCCGGTTGCGAGATTCGAACCTACAATTTTGCGATCAAGAGTTAAACATCCTACCGACTGAACTGTCTCGATCCCGTGCTAAGCATTTGTTAGACATCGTGGTAACACGATCACGTGTCAAACGCGTAATCCATTCATTTGAATTAAACCACGGATCTTCTCCCTGGAATATGCTCGGTATAATACCTCGTTCCAACGAATGACACACATATTTCAGTAAATCCCCCGCAAAAGCTCTCGCATTAGCATTGAATGCGCATGCATAGCCTCGTGCACCTGTTGCTTCTTACATCTATGTGAGTCCTACGCTGCGCAGCTCAAGCGCATCGTGCACTCGACCCGCCGCGTGCACAGTGGCGTGCATAATACCCCTGTCCGCACCGGTCTGCCACCGCCATGACGCGTTCACGGTCTGACGGTGTCGGCCCGCATAGCGGTCCTCTGCCTCGGTAGGCACGCCAAGTGGGAAGTGTGTTCCGTCCACACAGTCTGCGACGGAACACGGAATACGTGTGGAACGAGGCACGTGCAAGCGCCGCCATGCTGCTGTGTGCAAGCATCGCTGTGCATGTGTTGTGTGCTGATGAAGCTGTGGGAAGCTTTCATGGCCGACTAGAGTGCACCGTAGTGGAACATGCTCCCGATCTTGCATCCTTCCAGATCATTTTGCCACCCTTATTCGTCACTGCATGCTCAGTAAGCATCGGTATACACAGAGCTCACATAAATTCGTGAAGCAAGTTTTGGTCATATGTCTCAAGTATTATTATTGGGCTTATTATTATTGCTGGTTCAGGGAGCCGGGTGCAGCACTCAGAACCGCCCCGGAAGTGGCCACTATCGGGCTTTACATATAATTCATCCAGCATGTCATCATGAGTACAGTAAACAAATCCCAAGAAGCAATACTGCAGGAGCAGACGCAATTCACAGTGAACAAAGTCGGACCCGAATTCCATCCCAGCTATAAATGTTTTCCGGATAGAAGGCCAAGCCCGAATGAGTTTCCACCGTGTGCACGGTACAACAGTTTATCTGAACGGCCGGCCAAGTCCGACCGCCACAGCCCGACCCAGTCCGTGACGGCCACCTCCACCGTTACGGCCCGACCCGGTCCGACCGTCATAGCTCAGCCCATCCCGACCCGGCTCGGCCCAGCCCGACCCAACGCGATCCAGTCCGTGACTGCCTATCCCGACCGTCACGCGTCTAAATGCGCAATGTCTGTTTTGTTGCCGCGCCTCGCGCTCTTCCTTCAGCCAGTCAGACGCGATCGTGACATTTTAACTGCTACCATTTTCTTAATTTGTTTTGCTATTAATTGTTGTTACTGTTTATTCACACAAAGTCGTTCGCGGCGGCCTTTCCGTTCACAGGCTCTCCACAACGGCGTTTCACGCCGCAATGCAACACTTCGACTTCTAATTGTCTCATTCGTCCAGGGCACGTCCCGTCCACAGAGGAAAATATTTAGGGTAAATTTTGCAGTGCTTGGAGCTACTCATTTATCTACCATAAAACGTGTCCTAATTCCATATAGCTCAAGGACGCACCATGCTGAATACTCGAAAATGACAAGAGAAAAATGCTTCCACATTTTTGTTAGCCCGCCACTCAACAACAAAAAAATGTGAGTGGGAAATGTGCCACTCTTTTCTTCGCCAGGTATGCTGGCCGTCGCCGGCACACTCGGTATGCCGCTTCACCTGGTATGCCGTAGGCGCATGCCGTAGGCGTATGCCGTAGGCGTATGCCGTAGGCGTATGCCGTAGGCGTATGCCGTAGGCGTATGCCGTAGGCGTATGCCGTAGGCGTATGCCGTAGGCGCACGCCGTAGGCGCATGCCGTAGGCGCATGCCGTAGGCGTATGCCGTAGGCGTATGCCGTAGGCGTATGCCGTAGGCGTATGCCGTAGGGAGCCGTAGGCGTATGCCGTAGGCGTATGCCGTAGGCGTATGCCGTAGGCGTATGCCGTAGGCGTATGCCATAGGCGTATGCCGTAGGCGCATGCCGTAGGCGTATGCCGTAGGCGCATGCCGTAGGCGCATGCCGTAGGCGCATGCCGTAGGCGCATGCCGCAGGCGTATGCCGTTCCCAACGTTTTTGTTGCCTATTTCAATGAGGAGTCCTGTCTCTCCACCGCTTCGAACAGCTAGCTGAGACCATCCAACGGTCCAGGGAGAGGAAGAGAAAAACGGCGACAAAAACGGCGCCTGCGGAAGCGGGCCTGGCACAGGCCAGTGGCCCACCCGAGCGGCACGAGATACCGTTGTCAGGCACCACTGCAGGTGCGGTGAGCATGGGAGTACCACTACTGGCCTACTGGTGGTGGGGAGGGGTACCACCGGTGACCTACTGGTGGTGGGGGGGGCCCCCCCGGGGTGCCCTTGGGGGGGGGGGGGGGGCGGCGCTGGCGGGGGGGGGGGGGGGGGGGGGGGGGTGGGGGGGGGCCTACTGGTGGTGGGGAGGGGTACCACCGGTGACCTACTGGTGGTGGGGAGGGGTACCACCGGTGGCCTACTGGTGGTGGGGAGGGGTACCACCGGTGGCCTACTGGTGGTGGGGAGGGGCAACGGAGGGCATCACTGTGGTGGGGAGGGTACCACCGGTGGCTCTTGGTACCACCGGTGGCCTACTGGTAGTGGGGGGTACCACCGGTGGCCTATGTGGGGGGATGTGATGCTGACTGAGCGAAGAGTGTGGCATCGGTTGCCTACTGATGGTGGGGAGGGGTACCACTGGTGACCTACTACTATCGAGGAGGGCATCACTGGTGGCTCGTTGGTAACAGTGGGGTCATGCCCGTGTATGCTGACTAAGCGAAGAATGTGGCACGACAAAGTACATAATATCATCTCGGAATTCGCTGTCCAATCCTACGGCGGCTACTTACCTTGCGTCCCTCACGTTCCTGCGGCTGCTTGCCTTGCCTACCTCACATTACTGCGGCTACTTGCCTTGTGCACCTGGCGTCCTTGCGACTAATCTGGGCCGTCCCTGTGTATCCCTTTGTGGAGGCACATGCGCCCACCAATCTAATCCCTTTGTGAGTGTTGAATCTAATTCAACACTCACAAGTCTGCCTGTACACTCTCGATTTGTCTGGGAAGACTGGGGAGCGCAACCCTCCCCATGTTACCACGCTCAACGGCATTACGCATATTGTTGTCCCTCGCACCTCGTGAAAAGTGCAATGTCAAGGTCAGACAGATACATAGTCTGTGCCCACCGGGACTTTTAGGATACTACACCATTGTGGCTACCAAACGCCACAAACTACATCCACAACATGCATGTTTTGAGGTGAAACCAATAAATCACGAATGATGTCAGATGAGGTAATCCCGCAAAATGAAACTGGAAAAGGCAAGAGGGCATGACGTATTTTTTTCTTGAATTTGTTCCTTTTTGAGAACTCCATTGGGCGCCACGCGAATGTTCCACAGCCAATCTTTTCGTGTACACTTTTCGCAAGGCCTATTGCATTGCATAAAAAGTGACTTCAAAATGGTTTTTGAATCCACCTTTGCCGTGGTTGTTTCTCACTAAGCCAATGAGCCATGGTTGCTTCTCACTGAGGGAGAAAATGAGGCATACTTTCAATGATATAAGTTTTTTCCTTGACCTTGCTGAAAGTAGTTTACTGAGAAAAAAAAATTATTTCACCATGTGGTGATAATGAAGCCAGTATCTGAAAGTGGCACTGGCATATGTTTGTCTCTACAAGCAAGTTTGGACCATTCCAAACAACTCGAAGATAAATTGGACTTCGGGACGTTGCGGCATGACTGACGCAGTCGATGCGCCAATAAACACTGACTTCTGGACTCGGAAAGCATCATTGTCGGGCCCATATTGATCGGACATCAGGTCGCTGTGATCATGTCGCTAGGATACGGCTTTCCACTTCATTCGCTAGTGTTCGCATCAAATAAAATGTGCTTGGGCCGGACAAGTGCTGGCGGGGGTGCGGGAAACCATCCTTGCAGAAAATTACTCCACCTACAGCCAGACAATGGCGCAAAAAATGTGTTTTGGTGTTTTTTCCAAAGAAACGTTGTGATCTTGGATATTCAGAATACTACACAATAGTATAGACAGCCACATTTAGGAAATCTATTTTATTTTTATACCTTCATACAAAAGTAGTGCGAATAATTGTTGGGCGGCTAAAGGGACCAGGGTCCTAATGACAAGCTTGTTTATTGTTTATTGGTTGGTTCACGACACACTTTATGCACATTCACGGCTAATGGCGCCGCCCACACTGTTTCGCCGGTGGGCCGCGGGATTGGGAAATGTCCGAGTGGCGCTAGAGTCGAACCCGGGACCTTTGGTACCCATAGCCCGACACCTTAACCACTCGGCCATCCCCGCCATCGATCATGATTAATTCCAGTTTGCAACGGCAGAATTTTATTGCGATCTTAGCGTAAGGCCTCATTCTACCGACGCGGCCGCCCCGGAGTCATCGGCCTTATCGGGACAGTTGCCCACTGGCCCTTCCAGCCTGGGGGTAAATGCGAACGAGTGAAGCGCCTCGAACCCTGTTTTGCCAGGGCAGGGGAGACCAGTGCCTAACGGTGATCTAACCAACCGAACTACCGGGACGGATCGATCATGGTTTAAATCTGAGCACGAGTATCCTGCATGGCTACCAGCCCTAGTGCTTCCGTCCTGATAGTTGCGTGCGGTGTGATGGATTGTTAGATCACTACAAAATCACCCATTTTGGCAGGGGGACGCTGCACTGTACTGTCCTATTATAACCCTCCTGTTGACGAACACATTTTGTTGAAAAATTCCCAGCTTCTTTTTTAACGTTCCCAACTCCACCGATCGACGAATTGCGCTTGTTTATAGTTCCAATGGTACGCGTGAACACAACATGCCACATTACGTGCACGCGCCACGTACAACTTTTCAATTTGTTAAAGAAAGTTAAAGCAAACCTTTAGCCGGTTTGCTGTGCAGCATAAAGCCAATTTTACGCGTAACGTTGTTTCCAGACGAACACATAATGAGACGACAGCATATCCTTACTTAAAACGCAAGGGAAGGTGGTTAAGCCCTGATCCTTGAGGTGACTTCGAGCATTACTTCACGTCGGGTGACCATACTTACCAGATTACCAGATAAGCGAACGTCGGCGTGGACATATTTACCAGACTACCAGATGAGCGAGGTGCGCTTCAATCGTGCGGCATTCATGAAAACAAACATCCTAGGCAGCTACTACTGGGAACGACCTCGTGAGAGCTTCAATCGTGCGGCATTCATGAAAACAAACATCCTAGGCAGCTACTACTGGGAACGACCTCGTGAGGAGCGTCAGCCAGCTGGAACGAAGTCGAGCTGCACGTGACGTGCTAACGGAATGCGGACACCAAGCTTACTGATGTTGTAGGCAGGCTCGTCACGGTCAGCATGTACTGTATGGTTCAGTGGTGACATAGTGCCATCATTGGACCATCAGGCTTGGTGAGTGGTAGATTGCTGACAGGGCGTATGCAATCAGTTTTGTTCTCTGGGGTGAGTTCAGTACGGGGTGACGTTACCAGCCTTGCACCAATGTGAGCCCGTGCAAGTGTATATTTAAAAAAAAATATTTTGTGTATTATCCTGAAGCAATATGTTTGAGCTTTTTCATCATCCATTAAAGTGTATGTCTGCGGGGGCTAATAGCATGTAGCTCAGTCATTGCAAATCATCGCACCTACTTGAAGAATACTTCATTTATTACCTCCGAAACTTCCCTGCATGCACCAAATGCCCCGTCAAGTCTTCTGGGTCACACTTAGGTACGTTAATTGAGTGCATTGACACTGGCATTGACAGAATCAAGAGACGGAGTGAATGCTAAGAGTAAAGTTATATATATATATATATATATATATATATATATATATATATATATATATATATATATATATATATATATATATATATATACATATATATATATATATATATATATATATATATATATATATATATATATATATATATATACATATATATACATATACCTATAGGTGCAGAGACAGAGAAAGAGAAAGCTACAAGCTAAATAAAAATCATGTTTTAACAGCTCGCAGATATATTACAAGGAGGTTAGGTCGGAACACTACATGATCCTCCACCAGTTGTCCATCGATGATAGCGGGGACAAAGCAGGCGATGCGTCCTCATTCGCCATCACATATTGATGGTGTGCTGCCTGTTGTGCTTCAGGCACAGCCAGCTGATGGATGAGCTGAAGGGAGAGTTCCCACACAGCAGCGACTACAGAAGGCGGCTGTCCATCTTGACTCTCTCTATCCCTCTCTCTCTCCCTCTCTCTCTCTCTCCCTTTATCTCTCTCTCTCTCTCTCTCTCTCTATCGCCGTATCCACTGAACCGGGCGGCCAAATTATTCGCAACGACGACGTACATGACCAGGCAGAGCTAGCTGCCAGATATCGCATGGGATCTTTCCAGAGATTCCGAAAGCGAGGAAAGGTCTGAACGTGACGGACACAAACAAGATGAAAGTACAATCATTTGATGAGTCAGACCAGATCAGCCCGTTGAGTCCCGGTAAGATCGACTGTGTCACGGTGCGATAGGCTGATGGAACCAAAAGTAGAGTTCAGAAACGACTTGTTTTGGGGAGATTTGTGTGACGTATATGATCTATGCAAGCACTAAAACACTCGCATCGGTTTCTCAACCGGTGCTGCCCTTCGTCCGAAACACTGCGTCTGGGCAGGCAGGAGAGGAACGCACTCGGTTTTTTTTTTTGCTCGTATCGTTTTTTTTAAGGCAACGTTCAGTGCACAAGCAAGACTGTCCAACTCCACTAGGTCACACTGGAAACCTTTTTTTGGCAATATCTTAACCTCCCCATGAGAATCCATGCTGTTAAAATAGTGATTGTTTAAAATATCCTTCTGCATTGTTGTCAACTATGTGCGGACATAATTAATGATGCTTCGTATAACAATCCAAATGTGAACATTACAAATTAGAACTATGAAATTATTAGAAGTTAGAAATTAAAATTAGAACATTAGAACAAATTAGAATATGAACATTTGAGTCCAGTTGTGTTGTCAGGTTACATCGTATCACATAATATCGAATTAAATTAATGCCAGCCCAGCCACCCTCTGGAATGCCATCGGCGAACCGGCTGTCACCGTAATCTTCAGGTCCTTGTCGCGAAGCAACTGCTTATTTACCTACTAATATCCTTGGCGTGAAAACGGAGAATTTGTGGACACGGTGTGGGAAAAAAAAAGGGAAAAGAACTCTGACCACTCAAAGTGGAACTCGGACCACTCAAGTGAAACCCGGACCACTTAACACGCGCCCTGGAGGAAATCCGCCTACCCCTCCGGTTTTTCGTAGATAACTCTAGATTTTACCGGCCGATATACGCCATTGTTTGTGTACCTGCTAATAAATTACCGGAGCGTTGTTTAAAGTACGACAAATGAAAATCGACCGAAAAATGTTTCGAGTTAGGGGTAGCTAAAGTTTTTTTTAAATTTTATATATGGAAAAAAGAAAATTTTTTTAAAAAAAAAAAAAACTTGTTTGATGCATATTGTTATCTATATAATTTAAAGGTCGTGTTAGGTCGCCGAGGTCAAGTCAGGTCAAGTTCATGACAGGCTAATGAAACCAAGCTTGGTCAACTGGAATGTGTCATAAATGCAAATGACTGTCTTGCGATTGATGTCACTTTACATGTTACTCCCTACGCATCCCGAAATCTACTGTTTGTCATTGTGTGCTTGATCGTTTCCATACTTTATTCATGTATTTCACTCTTTCTTTGCGAAGCCGATGATGCCGAGCCGCTCAACGGAGCAGTCGGGTTGGGAGCCAGGCTGCAACTAGAGCAGGTAACGACCTAATAAAGTGCTCATTTACAGGTAACCTGAGGTCGAATGGCATCTGACATCCGTATTGCATCATTAGTAATGTCCAAAACATCACTAATGTCAATGTTGGAGCATTTAAACATAATCACAGCGATCCACAATGAAACAAAATTTTAAAATTAAATTTGTAAACGGAACACGCGCAGACACGCGTGTCCGACGGTCTGCGTTAGCTCCGCTTCAGCGCAGTGCTGCAGAGCGCTCGTCACGTGATCTCTGCCGGCTGCTGCGATGGGCGTCACGTGACCGTGGCAGAGGCGCGGCGGCTGGCCGGCCGGGACCGGCGAAGTCGCGACCTACATCGGGCGCCGCGTCTACCTGGCGGTCGGCGCGCGGCGCCGCCGACTTCCTGCCACGCACGGCAGCGGGTGCGGTGGCTGACCTGAGCTCAGCCACCGCGACACGTCTGGAGTGACCCAACCGGAGCTAGGCAGGCGAATCTTATAGACCGGCCTGGCAACGTGAACCGACAGCGAGGGGACGGAAGGGACCCGCATCATAAATAAGAGGAAATAAACTATTTTCATTGGTATTTACTATTTTCATTTGGTTGGTTGGTTATTGGAGTTCAGGGGCGCATGAACTGTACTATTTTAATTTCATTCCGCAAGAACACTTGATTTGCATCCGAAAATGGATGGGAAAGAGCACGGCTCTTGCAGAGCACGTGCAGTTATTGTGCGTTTGTGGTTGATTAATCAACATCCATGGATGTTCGGCGGAGAAAATGTGGAGTCGGTGGGATGCATCCGCTTAGAACATTAGATAAGCATCGCCTGCGCATAGAAACCCACAATAAGCCTCGCTACTTCCGAATCCCGTCATTGGTAGCACAAGTATGCACAAGTTCCCTACGGTATTACATTACTGCTAAGCTGTCATCTATGGGATTACAAATATTTACCCAGCTACTGACAGCAACTGCAATCGATTATTCGCAGTTGAAGATATTTCTCCAGAGGGTAATCGAGTCTGTGACTCACCAGTAGGTGAGGATGACTTACTGCTGGCAGCATCGTCCGACCAAGGCACAGCTGTGCACCACCGTTCTTCACCACCGCTTGTACCGTTACAGCAATGGGCGTCGCATGCAATCTCAGCATGTCCTGAATACGTATTCCCGGTCGGTATCAGATGCAGCTGATCTCAGTTGGTTGGACCGGTCTGGTGCTGCACGGCTCAGCAGGACCGACACAGCGTACCACAGGACCGACACAGCGTACCACAGGACCGACACAGCGTCACTCAGGACCGACACAGCGTCACATAGGACCGACACAGCGTACCACAGGACCGACACAGCGTACCACAGGACCGACACAGCGTACCACAGGACCGACACAGCGTCACGCATGATCGACACAGCATCACAAGACCTACACAGCGTCACAGGACTGACGCAGCGTCACCCAGGGCCAACACAGCGTCACAGCAGGACCTACACAGCGTCACACCGGACCAACACAGCGTCACACAGGACCGACACAGCGTCACAGGACCGACACAGCGTCACACAGGATCGACACAGCGTCACACAGGACCGACACAGCGTCATACAGGACTGACACAGCGTCACAGGACCGACACAGCGTCACAGCAGGACCTACACAGCGTCACACAGGACCGACACAGCATCATATATGGCCGATACAGTGTCACATAGGACCGAAACAGCGTCACAGTACCAACGTGATGTCACATGGCACCAAGACAATGTCGTATTAGGACATACACAGCGTCAGATAGGACCAAGACGATGTCATATCAGCACCTATGCAGTGCCACACAGAGCCTGCATGACAGCATATTGATAGGCCTCATCTGTGTGTGCCGGCTTAAATAATAATCTGAATTCTTGCTCCAACTGACCCTGCCAGCTGCGGGCCATGAGCGCTCGTCAAGTGACTTGAACGCCGTGCTGCCAGGACACGGGAGACCAGTGCAGGCGGTCGCTCTAGCCAACTGAGCTTTCGGGGCGGCCAAGCTGGTGTGGGTTATTCCAATGGCTCTACAACCGGTCAGTGGGCCGGGCCCTGCAGCGGCCACTGGAGCATCAGCCAGGTGGTCCATGTAAGCCGAACATGGACAACACCAGCCTCCACAATGATCTTTCATGACTGAAAACCGCGCTTCAGCATTTCCATGCATGACATGGCGGACCGTACATTTTCGCAGACATCAGGCGAATAGTGCAGGAGTATCCCAAGCAAAAGGTTATGGGTTCAGGTTCCGCTTGTCGCCAATCTTCGCCCTCGACCAATCGTGAGAGACCAGAGGTGACGTGAGACCAGACCAGACCAAGACCAAACGTGAGAGATTGGTAACGTTTTTGGCCCGACGGCTGACTCATCACTTGCAGTTCAATCAACACCACCACCGCGTCCCATTCACTTGATCAAGTGATCAAGTGATTAAGGCTGGATAGGTGAAATAGATAGGCATTGACGGGTGTGTGTGTGTGATGTGGGTTGGTTTTAAAAAAATAACATTGGATGTCGTGTTGGTTGGAGTGCCGAGTGTCTTCTTGTCCCAGCTAATGGTATCTTCCCTTTCCAGACTTAGCCTTACTCGATGGGCCCTTGTGGCTCTCATTAAGTCTGACCACTTTATGACTCTATGAGCTTGTGACTAAGCTTCATAGCCACTGAACTGCTGCGAACTGTAAAGAGAGAGGGAGAGAGAGAGAGAGAGAGAGAGAGAGAGAGAGAGAGAGAGAGAGAGAGAGAGAGAGAGAGAGAGAGAGAGAGAGAGAGAGAGAGAGAGAGAGAGAGAGAGAGAGAGAGAGAGAGAGAGAGAGAGAGAGAGAGAGAGAGAGAGAGAGAGAGATATATATATAGATATATATATATATATATATATATATATATATATATATAGTATATATATATATATATATATATATATTATATATATATATATATATATATATATATATATATATATATATATATATATATATATATTATATATATATATATATATATATATATATATATATATATATATATATATATATATATATATATATATATATATATATATATAGAAAGAGAGAGAGAGAGAGAGAGAGAGAGAGAGAGAGAGAGAGAGAGAGAGAGAGAGAGAGAGAGAGAGAGAGAGAGAGAGAGAGAGAGAGAGAGAGAGAGAGAGAGAGAGAGAGAGAGAGAGAGAGAGAGAGAGAGAGAGAGGGAGAGAGAGTCGTAGTCGTCAGTAGTGCTGACCTGCACGTTGAGGTCCGGTCCGGGTACAGCGGCGCCCGTTGTAGAGAAGTTCGTTTCGTCTGGCGGTGATAGTCTAGGGTTTCCCTCACTCCGCGACAACTAGCTCACAAACCCAACAGCCAGTACTTGCCCTCGTATTGGCCGGGTGGACGATCAGCAAAAGGGCGACAGCTTAGCGTGCAACAGGTTCAACAGAAAACATCAGGTTGCGTGACTTTAAACAGTTCGTGCCCTGGTAGTTCTGTCGACGCCTTCACGACCCGAAGTCCCCCCGGCACTTCGACCGTCCATCGCGAGACCGGGCGGTCCCCTCCCTCACCTCTGCCGCTCAGCTACATCCGTTCCAGCCTCGTCGCTCAGTCCCCTCCGGGGCGAGCCGCCCACGCTGGCGGGAACCAGCCGCTCACGAGGCGGTGGGGTACCGGGTCAGCGTCGTGACCTGTCGTCGCCCGGCATTGTCTATCGCCGCAAGCCGCTCGGTCACACTGGCACGGGTGTCACGGTGGAGACATGTCACAGCGGACACAGCATCTGTCAGCAGGCCGTCGCCGCCTGTGAAGACCGGAGCTGACTTCGCACGACACCCCGGTCACGTCGAAGAGTCACACGCTGATGTCGGCGGCGGCAGGTGTCGACCGAATGTGCTGAGATCCGCTCGGGGCGCTCACGACTGGACTCGACACGCGTCCGGACTCATACCAGCCGAACGTGTTCCGAAACGGGAGTCCGAAGTTGACTTCGTTGTAGGAATGGTCGTTGAAGCATTCATTTGAAGCATTGAAGCACAACACACATGCCGAAGAAATCATTGCGCGTGACTCACCTGTAGAATGTGGTGTTCGACTATCGTCCGGTTGGCGACTTCGTGTCGGCAACAACGCCACGGTGTCCATCTACGTGTGCGGCATGCATGCAGCTATGCACACAGCATGCAAGTTTGCTGCACCCAACGGTGACCCAAACGCAGAACCCAACGTTCACTTTGCACTGCCAGCTGAGATCCGCGAGCATGATGTGCAGCCAGACTTCTCGTTGCAGCACCGGATGCGCACACATTTCTGCAAATAGTTCCACGGGTGGGGAAGCTCAAAATTCCGGCCACGACATCGAGGCTGTGAGCCGTAATGGGCTTCTGCACACTACCGGCTCCCAAACGCCTGAGGCACTCTCGAGCCGCCGTTGTGGTTAAGAGTGCCACCGTTCGGGGGCAGGGTAAGTCGAACTAATTCGCAAAGCCGTCACGGAGGGATCACCGAAGCTCGATCAGTATAAGGGCAGTGTACTTTTATGCCGCGTCCCCTCGCGACCAATCGACGTGAAAGGTCGATTGTTAGCAAGGGGTCGGAGGCGAAAGGTCGAGTGACTCTATATGACGTAGCAGTTTGATGCGTTGTAAGAAAATCAATATTCCTCTTTGCTTATTTTTTTTCATCATCGTTCTATATGCCAGATCATGCTGGGCACTGTGCGATGTTCACCATGCACAATTCACCAACACCTTCGATACTTTGTCGTAACGTCAGCCTCCATAAATTAATTTCAAGATGTAATCTGTGTTGATAAAACGCACCTGCGCATTCGAACCAGACGTGTCAATATTCGTCGAACCATGCATCGGGGATCCAAGAAGTCTAAGATCCAGCAAACTAATACGAAATGAGATTTCTTAATGCGCACATGCAAACAATTCGCAATTGATTCATTGCGACAAAAATGCATGCATTCTCGTCTGGTGCTACTTTTCGTGTGCACGAGGTGGCGCTTCCTGTGTGTAGGCTCGTCAGGGCGCTATCCCGCCTATAAACAGTTTGGAGGACGCCACCTAACGGGATGGCCAGTCTCTCACTGGTTGCAGAGCAGAAGCGCCAAAAATGCCAGCTGTTCGCGCTGGGCCGGCCGCAAAACAGGTTCCAGCGAGTCTGTCAACCCGACGCCGGAGATCTACCGGCGATAACTTTGCAATATTTGGTGCGGGTACCGTTGGCCGGCGCCGGTTTCGGGCCGGGCTCTGCACGCGCGAGCGGAGGACGTCAGGGATGAGCGCGCGTCGCTGACCTGTCCGTCTGTCCGACAGGACGCCGAACACATCTTCGCGACATTCTGGCCGCTGCGGAAGACGCGGCGACAGAGCTGCCAACCGGCTCTAATGTGCTGCCAAATCCGGTTTTAAAAATATCGTTTACGGTACTTCCGCTGGAAAATAATGCGGTGCGAACGTTTTCCGTCGGCTCGTGTCGCCGTCGAGTCGGTGTGACGAAGCGAAGAAAATCAATATTTGTTATTTTTAGTTCTAATGCAGATCACGTGCCCGTGATCTGAATTCAACTTTGAAACGTTAAGTGGCCGTTCGACCGGTAGTTGCACCGTTCGTGGTCCTGCCGTAAGACTCGGTGAACACCTGCTGCCTGCTAAGTCCACTGCACTGGTTTCGGTCTCCGTTCGGTGTGTGTGTGAGCAGTTGTAGGCGCCGGGACTTCGGCACATCGATGGCGCAGCTTCTCAACCTCTCCATTCAACGGAACGGACGCCTTCGTAAAATTCCCGAACGGGGCTGGTGCAATTGTGGCGCAGGAAGGTATCACTTCGTGAATGGAATGGCGGGACCGCCGCATAGAAGGACTGCCGCGTCGAACTTGCTAGACCCGTCCCGTTGCCATGAAATGCATGTATGTAATTAACCCGCTCTCCGGTCAGATCCTCCGCCCCTCTCTGGGTGGGGTTGATAGGAACCCCTCTAATATCCAAACTAAACATCGCACGAAAACAAAAGAGGTGTCATCGGAAAGCGCTCGAGGAGTAGGGCTCGATATTGCCACTGAAATTCCACAAATGTGATGTCACTGGGGTCGTAGGTTTTCTCGAATTACATCACATTTTGGGCTCTGGCAGTACATTTTGGGGGAGATTCGAAGAAAATGGCAAGTTGGAATCAGAATAGGACATATAAATATACCAAAAGCACAAAATTTTGGGCACCCATGTTTTGTACGGGGGAGGAATTTAAGTGTTTTGAGTTTTCAAGTTTTCGTTAATTCTCCTTTTCTAATGGGTAGACCTGACAGAAAAACCTTGTTCGAAGTCGACTTCCTCTTAAAAAAAATATTTACTTTAGCAAGAGTCTTCGATTTGATGTCTAATAGGCCAATATAAAAACTAACAAGTACTACAAACGAAAAAGGAACATTCCTCCGTTGCATTTTGTTGCATCCCTAAGGATAAGCAAACACTGGAAGTTTCATTAAGATATCTGTATTCCTAAGGCGTGACGACTAGTTGAACCTGTTTGGAGGTGACCTCTCTTGACCTAGACTAACTCGTGAACCTAGATAACCTGACTTCAACATCGACAATAATTTCTACACAACATGCCGAATTGATGTAGGAAAAGGTATGCCAAATTTCGGTGCGCTGCCGTGCGCCGTTCTTTCACTATCCGCGAAAAGAAATCTTAGGGGGCGTTTGAAGACGGCGCGGGCTAAAGTACATTGTTTCGTTTCCCTTCTCCATTTTTTCAGGATAATGTAATCGCAAAGTTAACCGGATTAGGAAGACGACAAATAATGCAATGCAGCTTTAGGATAACGGTGACTTCCTTCATTTGTCTTGCCTGCAGAGAATAATAGAAATAGCTCGCGACCTTTGACTCCGCTAGTGTTGTTTCGTAGATATTTGGATGATCTGGAGGGTGAAAGACTACGTTATACCGATTAGAATGTCTTTAGCGCAGTTTTATATGTAGCCGTATATCAGCTGGTTGTTACAACACACGGGATACCTCAAGTGCAATGTTGAGAGAAAAAGTTCGTTCCCCTTAAGCGTTCTGCTACAGTGCTAAATTTGGTTTCAGCACTACCAAACGACCACACTTAAGGTTTTATGTGAGCTCCAAAAGCCTTCCAAAAATGCCAGATGAGGCTTTCATATATATATACACACGCATACATGCATATGTATATATATGCATATATATACATATACATATATACATATATATAGCCAAAAGTTAAGACACCACATTTGCCAACACATGAAATATGTTTGCCTACGCCTACACATACTTCACATACATGAACACATGCATATACACACACAATTTACCATATCAATACACATTTAGCATAACATTTGCATACACATGATGATTCACCCTTACACGCTCATACTTGCATAACCACCTACACAAAGTTTTTAGTTCATTTTGCATTGTGTGCAATCTATCAAGGTTAATTTTGCTCTCAGTTTCTGATGTATAAGTCAATGAAATAAGCTCTGAGAACTTTTAAGACACCTTCCTTCTTCATATGTACATGATTACATGAAGGAAATGTTGAACCAATAATCCCATTCTAAGTTATGGGTCATTAAATGATATGAAATTAGTCCATAGGATTTCGATGAAAAAGGTGCATGGAAAGGTACCTTTTTCATGGAAAATTGCTTGGTGATAAGCAGCAAAACATATTCTTTACGGCGATTGGTAATATTTTGTTCAGAAACATGCGTAGTGGTAGCATGCTCTATTCCTGTACAATATAAGAAAACTTCAGCATATATATTTTTTCCCCCACAATCAAGCAATCGAGCAACCAGGCCAAACCAACCAACGAAGCAAAAGAGAACCGAATCTCTTTCGCCCTCTCGCAATCGCAATCGCAAGAGAACGAACATCTACCCACAATGCGACGTCGCGAAGCCGAAACGCCACCACGGCGGCCTCGCCGCCGCAGGCACAGCGGAACGGTGAATTGCCAACGAGCAACATAAAAAGCCGGGCGGCGCCGCAGGCGTGCAAACAAAGCCGCGCCGACGCCAGCTGTCCGAAGACACCGAAGACACACAACGAGCCCGACCACAACTTGCCAGACCAGCCTGCCACCAACTCGACTTCTACTCTTCACTTATAGCTCAGCTCTACACTTCCGACTTCCACACTACTCTGCATATTCAGCTCGTCTCCATGTTGGTCCGGCCGTGCCGTCAACCCGTCCCTCCCCGATACCGCCGATATGTGTAATAAGTGTACACCTATCTCTCCTAACCGAACGCAAAACCCACGACCCTCAACATCAAGCATGAACACAGACACACTGGACACACCGACGGGTGACTTCTTCCTCTGCCGCCGGGATGATGGGTTTTTATAGCTGCCCATGGGCTCCCTTGACCCCTGGACGGTGGAGGAGGAAATCACCCGTCGGACACAACAGCTCCTCCACGCACACCAGAAACGATCAGGGGCACTTCTAATACAATCATGTAACTCCAATAACGCAGCCATCTTAACAAACATCACTGACATCACCGGAATACATGTCACCACAACACCGGCCGCAAACCGTAACAGTTCACAAGGCATGCTATGCGCACGGGAGGTGGCCTGGGTGACTGAAGAGGAGCTGGCTGTCCGGTTTAGGAGCCAGGGAATCTCCTCCGTCTACAGGCCTCCTGTACCAACACACAACGAAGACCCGCACACCTTCATACTGACCTTCACCACCAGACAGTCACCCACACACGTTAAATCGTGGGCGTTGTATGACCAACGCAGTCGATGGGCCCGAAAGCCCAAATAACCAACCAACACAGGTTAAATCCGGTTACACTAGGTATAAGGTCACGCCACGAGCAACCCTCCCCCGGCGCTGTCAGTACTGTCAGCGATACGGACACGCGAGGGAGTGGCACGACACAACACCCACCTGCGCAAACTGACATAAACACACGCACCTGCAGTACACACCGCTGCGTGCGCTGCGGCGAGAACCACACCTCCCGGGACAGGGCCTGCCCTCGGTGGGCGAGGAAGAAGGAAATTCTTGTCCACCTAGATGGCTGGGTCCTGCCGCGGGCGAGGTCGTGGGTCAACGGCCAGCAGCCGACTCAGTCCATACAATATCATACACACACTCGACACAGACACAAACATCACACACGACCTCACTACCAACCAAAGAAACACAGACAGACCTGGCGATCATAGTCAGGCCTCAACCCAAAGCAACAAAACAAAACAAACCTCGACACCATTCACCCACCCACTCAACACAGGAACCACCCACAGTACCACAACGAGGATCACGCAACACATCACTTGTCCCAGGACCATCAGAACCAGTATTAACACCATGCGCAGTACGCAAAAACCTACGCTTCCAGTTCGAAACACTTACAAACTCAGACGACGACAACAGTTCCGAAACCACCGTCACTACTCACGCACCTACATCACGAACAAACCACAAACCAAACACCACCTCGTCCAAGAACAAAAAACACCCGCGCCAAAACCTCTCGAAACTAAACAACATCCTAACAGCAACTCCATTCACCCAGTCTGTCGCTAAGTCTACCCATGATGTGTAAAATATTAAAAAGGAAAAACATAAAGAACAAAAAAATACAAAGAATGAAAACAAAAAAAAAACTAAAAGGGCAAGGACAGAAAAAACAAACAAACAAAAACAAAAAGATATAGAAAATATAGGTCCAGACCAGTGTATACGCGTATGACATTTATTCTTGATTTGTTCACAAAACGGCGATGACCCAACGATATCGCCTCTTTGCAACCCCTATGGCACCGGCCACACCACCTCCAACAACTCATCTCTAACTCGCCTAAACAGCTGATATCGTCGGAGGGTAGCAGGTTGGTCAAACTCAATCACACACGCACGCACGCACGCACGCACGCACGTGCATACACACATGCATTATTTCAGAAATAATTCATTTGTAGGGTATGTGGATAGTAGTGATTGCGTATGATTCTTAGTGTCCTTTTTGTACTTCAACAATTATGCCTAATCGTGTTGCAAAATTTGTTCTTTATTTTTTTGCAATAATTGTTTCCAATATTCATGTACATAAATTTAAATATAAAAGAACCAAAGTATTGCATACATATTTCAATTCATGACTTATAATAAAGCATTTTGCTTTTCCAATAATGCCTAGATTTCTGCTAGTTTTTACAGCAGCGTACGCTACATGGCCTTCCCATGCTAATTTTCCGTCAACTATTACACGAAGATATGTAAGTTGTTGTGTCCTGTTATCTTTTGGGATAATTTTTAGTTATGTTTAGGACAGCACTTGACATACTGAACTATGTTTGTAAATTTGCTTTTGAAACATTCAGTGATAGTTTATTATATTCAACCCACACAGTTATTCCTGTCATGATAGCACTGACTTAAATTTGTCGTTTATATGCATATATATATATATATAATATATATATATATATATATATATATATATATATATATATATATATATATACATATACTTAATCATGACAGTAGCATCATCAGGGAATAAATAGAAGGGTCCATCTAAAGGATTACCCACATCTTTTATGTCGACTAGAAGCCGACCATTTCTCGTTGCGAAATTTTGAAAGCCACCATTTGGACCCCTGGAAAATTTAAGAAAATTTTAATCTTCACTTTAAAAAATTAAGAGGAAAAAATAACGAAAACCTCCAAAATGCCACCTCGTCCACCCAACATCTAGCCGGTCACATTAATAAACATCATCACCACTTGAATGGAAATTCACTGAGGTGATGATTCACAGAGTATAACTTCGCCTTTCCAGTACCGAGGTGCACACCTACTACACCAACATGATTATGTGTTGAAAATCAATCCGCGACATTACGTTCTCAATCGGATTTGAACTGAGTTCACCCAAAATTGGCAAATCTACACTAACCTAACCTGGTCTAAGCCAACCTAACCTAAACTAACCCAACCAAACCTAGCAAAACCTGACCAAACCTAATCAAACTGAACCAATCCTAAACGAAACATAACCAAACTGAACGAAACCTAAACGAAACCAAGCCTGAACGAAGCCTAACGTGGCCAAACCTAACCTAACCTAAACTAACCTACCTAACCATTGCATTTCCGACCAACCCTGCCGCCGGACACCTCGCTGACCGTGCACTGGGGGGCGGGGATGGCCGAGTGGTTAAGGTGTCGGGCTATGGGTACCAAAGGTCCCGGGTCGACTCTAGCGCCACTCAGGACATTTCCCAATCCCGTGGCCCACCGGCGAAACAGTGTGGGCGGCGCCATTAGCCGTGAATGTGCATAAAGTGTGTCGTGAACCAACCAATAAACAAACAACAAACAGACCGTGCACTGGCCGGCGTGCGGTGGTGCGTGGTGATCGACAGCCCGAGCTGCGAGACCACGCCTCTCACCATCCGGTGATGGTGCAACTCACCGCCATCCGGCCACCGTCTGTGCGACCTCGCGAGCGTGCCTGCAGCTGACACCGCGTCACCGCTCATGAACTACTCCGCTATTCACAAATTGGAGACTGGTGCCGACGATGATTGGCCCCAGGATTCCGAGGGCTCAAGATGAAAGTTCGTCCTATGAACTCTGAAGACCATGGTGAAACTCTAGTTGCCATACATGTGGGTTTAAATATTGAATATTGAATATTAAGTATGAAATATTGAAATACATGTGGATTGGCCAGCACAGGGGAGAAATTTACGAAACTTGTTTGGAAAGGGGTCAGACTAGATAGGTACGGCCAAGAGCATCTGGACAGGAAGCCACGTGCCCCAGTAACGGAAGTGAATCCCCTTCTTGCAATTTTTGTACCTTTTGTCTAGTTAGCTCATATCACAAAAGTGTAGTCTCGGCTCGGCTCTCCTTAATGTTGGTCCATCACGCCCTATCGCAAGTTGATCACGGTGGAGCATTCGGCGGAACCGCGCGAGCTCTATCCCTCGAAATTATTAGGGGTACTCCAGCCATATAGGGGCACCCCCTGTGGTGTGCATAAAACGTCCCAGTGTTGCAGGGGCACCCACCACAGTCTGCAGAATGGCACCACAACAATTGTACGGGCACTCTGCAGTCTGCAGGGAGCACACCGGCCATTGCGTGAGTACCCTTGTTGTCATCAGGGAGCACCACAACCATTGCATAGGCACCCCTGTAATCTGCGGAGTGACACTTCATACAGTCTGGAGAGAGGGAGGGTCATGATCCAGAGGCGGGCCTCCCCCTAGCGCCCCCTCCCCCTACCGCCGCCGCACCAGCACGTCAGACGGCGTGTGGCGGTGTCTCGTTGTCAGCTGCCGGCGGCTTCGCAGGGTCGGGCGGCAGTCAGCTGCGCTGTCGCCTGGTCGCCAGGACAAGGCCCCGCCCCCTGGCTGCAGATGCTCGCGCACTGCCGCGCGGCGGCCAGCGCAAGGTCGGCGGGGGGTCCGGTGGCGGGGTCGCACCGTTATCCTGCACTGCAGTCCGCGTGGCCGGCAGCGCGGAAAGTCCCGGCGTTGGTCGCGGGGTGGTGTTGCCCGGCCAGTTCCGAGTCTGCAGGGGAGATTACGCGCCGTGTCGGACGCAGGCGGGAGACCCGCGCTCGCGCCCGTGCGCGTTGTCGGCAGCCCCGCTCTTGAGTGCAGCTCTGGTACCCGGATGTGTGCGCGTCTGTTGAGCGTTCAGCGCGCGCACACCGTTACGCCGACCGTGGTGGATCGACCGCGGCACTGGGGCTCTGTTTTATAGCGTCCTGTCTGCTGGATGCCATCAGTGTTTCATTGTCCCCCATGAGCGCCGTGGCGGCACCAGTAATAATGGTAAATTCCGGGTTTCGTGCCGGAGTGCTCCCTCTCTTAGCAACAAAAAACGCACGATATGAATCAAAACATTTTGAGATTTCCACGACGAAGGAGGAAAAATATTCGCGGCACTTCGCACCCCGAAAGCGTTATCTCTTCCTTTACAATTTGTTTGGGTCAGGCTACTAAAAAAAAACGTGCCTTTGCCACTGATCGGCTCATAAAAAGCTATTTAATGGCATTGCAAGTCAACCTTACTATAACTCAGGCATCAATTCCGGAGCACAAGGTTGGTACTACTATTTGTATCCGATGTCGATGTTAATGCTTTTAAGTGCGCTTGTGACGTCAAGATTCGCCGCTCGATTGGTTGGAACTTGGTCAGTCAGCTGCTTTGCTCCTTCAATGACAAACTACGCCAATCACAACAAAGAACGAGGCGACGTGCTGAAAATAGCCAGTGTCGGCGAAAAGCTGTTAACTCTAATTGGGTCATCGAGTCTGAACCATGTGGGCGTCATCGTAAAAAAGGCGAACGTGACGGAAGTCTTATTCTGTCAGCCCTAATGTGAAGATAGCTTGGTTCCCATGTCGCAGATTTACATCTGGTGCAATCTGGTGTGAGTGCAGGTGCACTCAGCTTCACATAGTTTCAATTCCGCTCAATTTTTCAAGTCGAGATAAAATAATTTATCGCAACATCATCGTAGGTCGCTATAAACTCGACTACCGAACAATTATGGCTGGTGCCACACGTTTCAATTTACCGCGTAAAACAATTTTTGGATAAATTGACAAATTTGGAAAACCCAGTTGATCCTGGTAAAATGGCGCGACAGGACCCTCCCAAATCGGGGCGGGGATGGCCGAGTGGTTAAGGTGTCGGCCTATGGGTACCAAAGGTCCCGGGTTTGACTCTAGCGCCACTCAGGACATTTCTTAATCCCGCGGCCCACCGGCGAAACAGTGCGGGCGGCGCCATTAGCCGTGAATGTGCATAAAGTGTGTCGTGAACCAACCAATAAATAAACAAACAGACCCTCCCAAATCCGGAGGGCGTTATGCCGAGCAGCACCGCAGCGCTTCGTCGCGTGAGTCCCTTCGCCGGCGCACCATTTTCGTCGTGGTAGCGAGCAGCGCAGCATGCCAGTCGTACAGCGTGGTGGCCTCGCGGCCCGGGCGCCGCCATGTCAGTCGTACAGCGTGGTGGCCTCGCGGCCCGGGCGCCGCCATGTCAGTCGTACAGCGTGGTGGTCTCGCGGCCCGGGCGCCGCCATGTCAGTCGTACAGCGTGGTGGCCTCGCGGCCCGGGCGCCGCCATGTCAGTCGTACAGCGTGGTGGCCTCGCGGCCCGGGCGCCGCCATGTCAGTCGTACAGCGTGGTGGCCTCGCGGCCCGGGCGCCGCCATGTCAGTCGTACAGCGTGGTGGCCTGCGGCCCGGGCGCCGCCATGTCAGTCGTACAGCGTGGTGGCCTGCGGCCCGGGCGCCGCCATGTCAGTCGTACAGCGTGGTGGCCTCGCGGCCCGGGCGCCGCCATGTCAGTCGTACAGCGTGGTGGCCTCGCGGCCCGGGCGCCGCCATGTCAGTCGTACAGCGTGGTGGCCTCGCGGCCCGGGCGCCGCCGCAGCCGGCGCACCATTTTCCACCTGTTTGTGACAGGGTGATATGTTTGCTTGCCGCGCACTTAGTCGCCGGGTTCGGCGTTGTTGTCCGGGTGCCACCACCAATGCACCATTTTCGCTCGATCGATAGATATTCCGCTCGGCTCACTGTTCGTCACGCGCCAAAGTGAGGTTTGTTAGGACAACAGTTGTCACTTTGTTGGCTTGTTTTAGCTGTGCAATACAGAAGTTCAAGCTAACATTAGCCGGTTTTTCGTTGGATCCTCACCATCAGCTTCGAGAAGGGTAGTGCTATTGCTAAATGTTAAATTGCTAAATGCTGCTTGGTTCACTGTCATGCGAGGGCATGAGTGCCGGAAATAGTGTCGCTACTTCAGCGGGTTCGCATCAAACGGGCGTGGTGCTCCGACAACCATTCATGTCATGGTATTGTAAGAACAGTGCGTTCTAAATAAGTGTTGTTGTGGGTTCTTCCAAAACCACCGAACAATTTCAGGAACGGTGCTGGTTTTTTGGCTTATGAGGCTGAGGGTTCTTTTCTATCACGAAAGGTTCTACGATTAGAACTCAAATCCGCAATCCGAATCCAACATCGTTATGCATGGTTCTTCTGAAAATACCAGCTGGGTGGCACAAGTTAAGGACCACGACGGAGGTAGTTTGAAAAATAACTCATGGGATGCTTTATTAAGTATCCATAGTGGAGTGGTTTTAGCAGCTGAATTAGAACAATACGGGCTCTAAGTATGTTTACAGCGTTGTAGGCACAATCGAGAGGTCCTGAAAAAGTGATACTATGGTCTGAAAAAAACAATTTTTGGGCAAGAACGAAAACAGCTGGCGAATTTTTTTTTTTTAACCGAAAGCCAAGTGGTCAAAAGCCAAGAAGTTTTTTGGGGGCCAGTGCAGTGGTGACTTCTCTTCCTCACCGCAAATGGGTGCCTCGTAACGCCCCTGGCAGTGACCAAGAGCATTGACCCGGAAATTTGGCCGATATTTGCAAATTGTCTCATTCGCCATCATAGGTTAGGCATGCGATTCAGATCATCAGCGCCGACGGAGTGGTCTCAGACGAGGAGAAGCGGCGTGGGGCCGACACAATCCGAGAGGAGACCAACCCTGAGGACAAACGGCTCTGAGCGCCTCACCCCAGGGGTAACGTGTCCCCTGCCCCACAGCTGCGCCACCAACCAGCCCGCAGAATCGCCGACACGATGCAGCGCGACCCACGCGCAGCCGCCGGTCGTCACGCTTCCCACTGCGGCCGGGGCGGACAACGCGACGCCGTTCCCGGCCCGGTCGTGTAACGGTAGAGGTGTTGCACGCAGGCGGCCGGGCCGACGCTGCACGGACCGGCGCGGTCGACGCCGGCGTCGCCGCCGCCGCCCAGTCGGGGCCCGGACGTCGGCGGCGAAGCTACGCACGCCGAACCCGCGTCCGATCTGAAAAACGGAGCTACGCGCTCCGGACGTGGTGGCGCAGCTACGCGCTCCGGACGTTACTGGTGGAGCTACGCACGCCGGACGTGGTCGCGGAGCTACGCGCGCCGGACGTTAGTGGTGGAGCTACGCGCGCCGGACGTTAGTGGTGGAGCTACGCGCGCCGGACGTTAGTGGTGGAGCTACGCACGCGGGACGTTGGCGACGGAGCTACGCGCGCCGGGGCTACCCGCGCCGGACGTGGTGGCGGAGCCACGTGCGCCGAACGTGGTCGGAGGAGCCGCGCGCGCCGACGTCACCGGCGGGGCTATGACTCTCTCAGGTATGTGGGAGGACGATGGTTTGACTCCGTCAGGTGGACGGATGGCGCATTCACGCAACTGACGGATTCTCGCTCCGGTTGGTTGGCTATTGGTTTTACGACACAGCGACCGTTGAGTCGTGTAGCGTCGCCAATCTCTCACGCCGATTGGTCGCGGGCGCAGAGTAGCGCAGGTGAGACTCGAACCTTTCGACTGTGAGGCAGGCAACTTACCCCTAGACTACTCGTCCCCAGGGTTCTCGGTCCGATCTGACGGCACCGTGATGCCGCCTTCAGGTGAGTAGCACGTTCAGATGGCGGCACGTCCTTGGCCATGTGGCGCGTGCGCAGCGCGGATGGGTTCGGGACAGGAGTTCGTACTGAAATGTTTCGTATTCCGGGGTTTGTAAATCAATAGTCGTGTTGTCTGCTGTTCGTGGGTAATGAAGTTCGCAATGTCCAACGCTTGCTGCTCGATGCCGCTAGGTTCGCACAGCTAATGTTTCCTACTGGAAAGGTTCGGGAGCTGGGGTTCCTTCAGCACAAGTTCGCAACTTTAGAAGCATCCTGCTGGTATCCACGCTATGCGCACCTATTGAGATGTTTGCTGCTTTTCTTTGCACCTGCATGTGCACTTTTATTTCTGTGTGCATTGTTTATTTGCACGTTTATCATTTCTTTGCAGCCTGGCAAGATATTTTCAAACTGAAGGTTGTCATATTGCCAATATACTCCTTTGTGAAGGATGGCTAATACGAGCAGACGAATGGGTAAGTTGGAGAATACTTGTTTGCAGCATGTTCATATTATTCATCCATGTAATTATGCTATATTCAATTGTAGATAATTGGATAATACAGTGGGAGAAGTGCATGGTGTTCCTACATATTACAGTAACACATAATTGATTCGTAATTTTGATGTGTGCCATCTTATAACTTGGAACTGCACGCCTTGACTTGAGTCTTAGTTGTTTTCTGAATGTCGTGCCCGGTTGGAAAAATAGCCAAGTCTTTATCATGCATAATATTGTCCTCTCCAGAAACCGCATAACGATGGTTGGATTGAAAACCTTGAACATGAACCATCCCAGTGTAGCTTCAAGCGGGCTCCAGGGAAATGTAATTCATATGCAATCGCGATAA
This sequence comes from Imbricaverruca yamaguchii, assembly GCA_034440575.1. Lineage (NCBI taxonomy): Eukaryota > Metazoa > Arthropoda > Thecostraca > Neoverrucidae > Imbricaverruca > Imbricaverruca yamaguchii. Next base: position 1,018,626 of record JAOTOL010001629.1, read on the forward strand.
ATTTTCCATGAATGCTGTTTCCATAAAGCAAAATTTTCGCCCCCTCCTCCCTCCTTCAAGAAAATCCTGGCTGCGCCCCTGGTCGTCCTTTGCATGTGCGTTGCTCTGTTTTCTTGACCTGCTCGCCAGGTGCAAAATTACCACGGTCGATACATCAGTAGTCGGCGGAGCGTTTTCCAAACGGCTGAACTGCGAGAGTCGCGCCGATGTCAGACCCGACCCTGTCGAGCATCTGCAGCACGAGTGCAGAAAAGCGGATCCAGTTCAGATGTGGCGATTGCTGGAGCCAATAATAGGTGGCAGCAAGGCCACACGAAGCGATTTGAATGTAAGCCTGATGAAAGGAGCAACTACTGCTTCGGGACACACAATAGCCAACAGCGTGCCCGCACCAACACTTTCTGCTCCCGCGAGATTACCTCTGGTACACACTTGCAAGTTTCCAGTTCGAACAATAGATATAGGTATGTTATGGAATGTTGGAAACACGAAACGGTCAACATCTGCGGGAGTAGGCGCTATTCGCATGCAGATGCTTCAAAAGTTATTTTGGAGCATGGGTTATGTGCCGTCGAAGGCAAATATCTCACGAACACATGGCGGAATGATGCTTGAGTGCCACGAACATGCAATCACAACACCGCCACTTGAACGCGACGACGCAAAAACACCGGCTACACTGTGGGAGGACTTCGAAAGAGAAAAAAAACACACAACTAACCCTGACCTGAGGCTTGACCTGACCTGTCCCGGGTTGAAATGTTGGTTGAGGGTTGCCCACGGGCTATCTCTTGACACTAACCATGGGTAGCTTTTGGAGAAAACGAAGAAACGCTGGGCGGCCGAAGAAATGAGCTCAAACATTCACTTTGGAAGTTAATGTGATTTCTGAACTGTTTGCAAGAGTACCTCACGACACGTCGTATGACTCCCACTTTATGAAAATTGAAGACATAACGACAAGGCGCGAGGACTCCGAGCAATTTAAGCTAACCTTCGATCATGTGGTTTGACGTTCACATGTTCCAGTTTGAAATGTTACTCGAGGTGCACCACTGGCTATTGCTTGATGCCAGATGTGGATAGGTTAGGGCGAAGAGAAAACACAAGGTGATGGAAGAAATCGGTTTGACCTTTGACCCATGAAATTAATTCGATTTGATAACATTATATATCGGCGCAAGCCACGTTGAATGAAACTGACTTCGCGCAAATTGAACCCATAGCGACGAATCCCGAGAATTTCGAAGAATTCAAACTAGCCTTTGATTTTAAGGTTTTACCTTGATAAATCCCGGTTTCAAAATGCTACTTGAGGGTTCACCATGGACTATCGCTTGATAGTGGATCTGGGTATACTTGCGCGGGGAAAAATGTGAGGCGACGGAACTCACATTTTGCTCACATTTTGCTCACCCACCGCTTCATATCGATCCTGTTGGAAAATACAAAGGCCGTCGAACGCGCTTCGCATCAACAACTCGAGTAATGTTTCAACGTCAATCACATGCTTGCTTCTGGTGAACTGGGCACAGAACTAGTCATTCTACTCCGATTGGATTAACTCCAAGAACCGAGCATATTTGTATGGCTGTTGACGGTGGTGATATTGCCTTTTAAAACCTCACTTCGTTGTTGTTGTCGGACCGCGTCGGTCACGTTGTCCTACTACATTCTACTACATACCAGTTTTGGCTATTATTTGGCCGGTTTCCTTGTCGCGGCGCGGACAGCCCTTATCTCGCGATAGCGGTGTCTAAGTCGTCTGTGCAGTTGGACGTTAGATCCTCCGCCCGCGCCGCAACAAGTTCGCGACATGCCGAAGCAGGCTCAACGGCTGCTGGCGGCCGGCAGAGCCGGTGTGTGAAGCACGGTGGCGTGGGTGGGCGGGGGAAGACGTTGCTCTCCGGTGACGTGCGCTGTCCGCCGTTCACCCCGCGTGTCGCCGGACTGCGCGGTCCGGCGTTTGTGGAGGTTGTGACCTGTGGAGGTTACGACCTGTGGAGGTTATGATACGTCTCCGTCCGTCCTTCCCGTGAGCTCCCCCTCGAGATAAGGCACCCTCACCCCTCGTGTTTGAGACCGCCCAGTCGTGCGGTCCGTCGCCTCGCCGTTCGGGTTTTAACTTGATTTAGCCCACGCTAAATCACATTTAATGTTGTTATATTTGTGTGCATGGGGGTGCACGTTTATGCGAGAACGCGCGTGTGTGTGTGTGTGTGTATGTATGTGTGCGTGCGTGAGTGGGTGTGTGTGTCTGTGTATGTGCGCAAATCTTGATTTACTTCCGTTAAATTGCGATTGTGAAGATCAGAAGTGGAACGAAAAATGCTTCAGCTTGACACTCCCGGCCACCGCCCTCCTACACGCCTCACACACACGCTGCGGCGCTCCGATCGGACCACCCCTGTCGTGCTCCACTTAGGTGCACGACCTCACACGTGCACAGTGCACACGTGTTTCACCGTCCATCGCAGCGCCCGGTCCAACGCCGCCGAGAAGGTCAGCCGCGGTGGCGTCAGTCCCGCAGCATCGCAGCGGTGACGTCAGTCGCGGCGGTGACGTCAGTCCCGACGATGACGTCAGTCCCACGGTGACGTCAGTCCCGACGGTGACGTCAGTCCCGGCGGTGACGTCAGTCCCGGCGGTGACGTCAGTCCCGACGGTGACGTCAGTCCCGGCGGTGACGTCAGTCCCGACGATGACGTCAGACCAGGCGGTGACGTCGGGGAGGGCCGACGTCGCCTCCGCCACGACAGGCGGACTGACGTCAACGTCGTGACGTCAGTCCCGGCGGTGACGTCAGACGTCACTCCTGACATCACCGCCGCCACGGGTGGACTGAAGTCACGGCCGTGACGTCACCCCCGACGCGCGGCCGCCGCGCGCTGGCGGCTGGCGGCGACCACGCGTCGGTAACGACGCGGCCTGCCGCCGACCCTGAACGGGCCGGGCGGCGCTCACACCAACGTGGCACGTGAACTCGCCCGGGACACGCGTGGCCGGTGTGGCACAACGGCCGGTCGGGGGCTCGTTGCGTGGCACCGGGCCCCGGCACGGCGCTGGGTATCGACGTCCGGCACTGGGCGCTGCATAACCGATGCAGTCGGCATGCGCCCCTCAACTCCAAGAACTAACCGACGTACGGCACGGTGCAATGCCGAGCGGGCTGGGCGTGGCAAGTGGATTGCATGGTTGCAGGGCGGTAAACTTTCTGGGTTTTTTTTTGTCCCGCAATGCGACGTACATGATTGACTTAGCCTCGCATATTTATTATCAACCCATGAGTTGGATGCGGATGGATGGATTGCGACTGTACGACGCACTCAGCAGCTGAGGCCGTACGACGTCTCCCGCCTCTCACCCTGGCAGGAAGGGCGGGCATCGCGGGGAATCGAACCCCGTACTTCCGGCTTGCCAGACGCTCAGCTTGACCACTGAGCTACCGACGCCCGACCGGGGTGTGGTGTCGACGCTCACGATGCGTTGCATGCGATGCAATTATCGTGGGCGCATGAGCGCTTGACATTTCATGACATTTGCCACTTCACAATGCAAACCGGATTGCATGACGTGCTATGAACACAGCTAACTTGTTCCAAGCAAACGCGCGGATGCGGTTGACTTTACACTCAACCGCACCCACTGCCCCGTGCACTGACATTGAAGGTATTTCCGGATGAGCCGGGTGGCGTTGGTCAAACTCAGCGTTGCGTAACGTGTGTCGGCGTTTGGCCGCGTAATTGATAGTGATTGGTATGGCCTTTGACAATGACAGTTGGTTGTGACGTATCCACTGAAGAATCGCACTGGTCGTCTATAAGTTGGCGGCTGTATCACCCATGTGCATGCACATGATCACGACATCACAATTGGGCGCGAATGATCAACCCTGGTCGATGCGCCATAAAGCCCAAATAATTAACTAACGACATCACAATCGCCGTGCCTGTCCCACAAACCCACAAAATGTACGCACAGTTCCCTGACGTGATCCAAACATACGTGTAAGTTTTCCAATCTTCGGCTAGATCGCAATATTTGATAGGTAACCTGAACCGATAAGCCAGAATAGATTTACTACCCTTGAACAGTACATTGCACTGCACTGCACCTACGCATTACACACGTAAAGGTTTTGACAAGTGAAACACGCTCAAAAACCACTTTTTAAATTTTAATCTTTATTTTTAAACTTTTAATTCTAAACTTTTTTATTTTAATCGGAAGTTGCAATGGCAGATTCGCGGTGTTCATGCCGATTCACCCGACCAACTCCAAAGGCGTAACCGACCTCCAACCTACTGGATCAAAGCTCATCGGTTGAACGGCCGGATTCTTTAGTTGCTATGACGTAGCAGCAAGGGGACACATGTTGTTGTAAAGCACCATTTAATCGTCTGAAGCCGTAGCAAATGGAATAAAACAGCCAGTCCCCTTACGTTCCAACCGTTTATTCCTTACCCGCTGCTGGCATGACTATGCTGGGTGCGCTGAATGTTGGGCCTATTTTTCCGGTAATGTAGTAGCTGGCGTCGGTGACAATTTATTGTCATCCAGGACGGACGCCGACCGCGTTGGTGACACGCGGGGGGAACGGCGGACAGCGCACCACCACGGGGAACGCCCCTCCCCCCCCCCCCCCCCCCCCCCCCCCACCACCCACCCCCCCGCCCCCCCCCACCGCCACCAACCGCTCCCCCTGCTTCGGCAAGCATTTACTTGCGGCGGCGGCGGGGCACATAACCCAACCCAAAAAACAAAAAAACCCCCCACCGCGACACAGTTTGTTTTCTCGAGGATCTGTTTTTTGGTGGACATTGTGACGAACTGGTGGCAAAGCGACACCACGGATTTTTGATAGGACGATGAGTTGGCTTCAGATCGATTTGTGTTGTGAAAGTTCACAATCACAAAGCTGCTATGAAAGCTGCGAAATCCGACTGTTTTCCGCTTGAAGGGAAGCCACATTTTCGCCGCTCACAGCGTTCGTTCATGTGACGAAATGTTCCCGCTGACCTTCCGTGAGTGAGCGACAAACATCAGCACGACCTCGGCCGCATGTCGCTCGCGCTTCGTGTTCCACGAATGCACGTATCCTGGCAACCACGGAACGCTTCACGCCTTTCGCCGAGGCCGAGGTGGCGGCGACTTGGCCATGCACCGGGGCCGGCATTATATTTTTTTTTAAATTAAATTCCCCTACCCATTAATAGGTAGGCAGGAGTGCCCTTCCATACCCGTGCGACCTAATTACGTTAAATTCCAAGGGTGAGAGGTAGGTCGTGGTAAGCAAATCAAGGCAGGTCACACCACTCCCCGCTCCTGTTTCTTGCTGGACAGATCCCGCCACCAGATATTAGTAAAAGATGTTCCTGAAGCCCTCTCAGACAATTAGCAATGCTAGTAACGTCTTCGAGGGCTCCAGGAAAATAACTGATATAGGTGTTAATGGGGAAATAATACAAAATCATAATCTTGCACATGCATTTCCTAAACTACTACTACACTAAGGAGAAAGGACGAACCAAGTATGAAGAAGAAGAAAGAAAAGAAAACATGATTCACTTAGCACTTCCTGGAACAGCGATAGGGCATTAGCCACTCCTCGGGTGGTTGCCGTACGGTGAGGAGGAAGGGGTGTGTGTGTGGGGGGGGGGTGTTTACCGGCTGTTGGAGGACCATGGTGGGTTGCATGACACACTGTACTCAGCGTCATTTACCTCACTCTTGTTTTGACTCCCGGGTAGTGGCGTAGCCAGGATTTGATCCATGGGAGGTCACCTGAAGAGTGTCCCCTTCCCTACTTACAGGCAACCAATGTTCCAAAACTCTTCGGATTTCGAGCATATTACCTTCAAAGTCTCAGTCCAGTCCCTTTAATCTCAGTCCAGACATCTCGGGCTCTTAGGGATCATCTTTATCCCCCAGGATCCCCTCCTGCTTTTATGGGCTCGTCATAGTCCTCAATAGTCCTGTCTATCATCACGGTCCTCAAGAGCTCTGTCTTGCTCATCTCAAAGACATTCAGTCTCTGAGACAGGCCCACACTATTCCTCTTGAATTCTTGGAGGGCTCTACTCATAGTCAGAGGGCGCATTAATTACCCCTTTAAATTCAGTTACCTAAATTAAATTAGTCTAGGTCTATCGTACCACGTTCTTTGGTTGACAACCATTTTGGATGGGTAACCGTTTTGGATGGATAACCATTTTGGATGGATAACCATTTTGGATGGATAACGATTTTTTATGGATAAACATTTTGAACGATAGTGTTATTCGGATGACGGCACAACTTCCGTGTGCTAATAACGGTGTTCTGTTGCAGCGTGTGGACGTGTTCTCCAGAGCTTCTCAAAGAATCGTCGACAGCTGACCATCTTCCTGCTGCTATTCGTTCTGCAAGGATTCTTCTTCACTTACCATCATCTAGGCACTCAGGATGTTGTATGTCGTGGGTTAGTATGGAGACTTTTTGATCTCGCTGATGCTGCAATAGAGGAATCATCCATTCCTCTGGTGGGTCTTGGGGCACAGGGTTGGTTGGTCCGCTATTCGGCTTTGTCTAATCGCACACACGGTCTGGTTTCTCGACGTCTGCTAATTTAGTCCAGGTATGCTTCGACCGCAATGCAGCCCTATCTTTGAATGTTTTTTTTTACTCTCCTGTCTTCGTAATAGCTTTACAAAATACGGTTTCTGCGCAAACGTGTATTAGCGGCTGAGAAAGACACGAGCGTATTATATTTGACATCACTACATTCAGGCATTGCCGACAGTACCTGTGTCTGTTGTGCTAACTCTCCTCCGTCACTCTGCGTCTCCCGTTACTCTGCGAGACCACAAATATCGGCGCTGATGCGCTTCCCGTATGTTGGCAAAAATGAAGTGTTTTTGGCAAAACTAGCGACTTGTTTGGTGCATATTGTTATGATATATAATTTAAAAGTCATGTTAGGTCGCCGATGTCAGGTCAGGTCAAGTTCATGACAGGCTAATGGAACCAAACTTGGTAAACTGGAATGTTGTCATAATTGCAAATGACTGTCATGCAATTGACGTCACTTTGCATGTTTCTCCCTACACATCCCGAAATATACTGTTTGTCATTGTGTGCCCAAGCGTTTCCATACTTTATTCATGTATTTCACTCCTTCCTTTGCGAAGTCGATTGTGCCGAGCCGCCCAACGGAGCAGTCGGGTGGGCAGCCCGGTTCCGGTAGCTGGAGCAGATAATGACCTGATAAAGTGCTCCTATATAGGTGACTTGAGGTCAAATGGCGGATCTTGCATCTGTATTGCATCATTAGTAATGTCCAAAACATCATTAATGCTAATTTTTGGAGCAAGCACAATCACAGCGAGCCATAACAATGACAAGCCAAGCCATGCAAGAGCAGAAAGTTTTGATATTTTGACCTCATTTAACCTTAAAGATACTGACCTAAGGTAATGTCATCTGCACACAATAGAGTTCAGTATCGTGCCCATCTACCAGGCGAATTTCGTTGCTCTAGCCTTAATAGGAGCCGAGATCTTAGGGGGGAGTGGAATCCCCCTCCAGTGCGCGTAATTTTCAGAGCCCCTCCAGGGCGCGTGTTAATAGCGTGTGGTGGGTGAGGTCGACTAGACGTCGCCGAGCACCGGGAACGTTTTTGGCAAGGCTCTGCATCTGCATTTGCGGTATGGAATTGTATGCGCATATGGGACGCAACATCACATTCACAACTTTGATAGGCAAATGTGTTGTTTTGTTCGCACTTGACACCCAGCTGAAAATATAATCGTGCATGTTCAGATTTGTCGTTCTGAGCGCATAGCTGGATCAAGGCCGTACAAGTGGTTACATGTAGGCTGGAGACTCGACTCACTTCTAGCGCATTCATAGTGCTGCTTCGATTTATCGCGAGACTCAGTTGCTGGCGCACGGCAGACGTGCTCAAGAACTGGGCGGCTTAGACGGCTAGCCCGACGCAGTTCTGGGGAGGTGACAGGGCAGGGCAATTTTGTAACCTGACCTGTGACCTGCTATTAGGGGTTAGGGAGGGGTAAAGGAGGGGATGTGACCTGCTACTGACGTAGGTCATGCATCGTGGCTGTGCCCGGACAATCGCGTGGCCAGCATGCAAGCAGAACTTGACAACTTAATCGATTTCGATACGATGTGATCTGTAAATTTGTAACTGTTGTTTTTTTTTTTTTTTTTTGTACCTGTAAATGTTTCTGAGTTTCTGACGTGTGTAGTGTGATTACTTTCACATCAGAAAGAGCGCAAAATAACCCAATTGGGGTTGACGCACCCTAAAACCCTAATAATCAATTCGTATCAGAAAGATGATTACTGCGAGTTTATTAGTTAATGATTGACATTCAATTCCTCAAAAGTGGCACTAAAAATGGCTACTTCAGACTAATTCGACCCGCGAACGATAACGATCCATTGATTCAGGCCTGGCTACATATGAATGCAAATTACCTGCGCCAGAACAATCAGATTTATGAGGGAATGAGGTCATATTTGAAACCATTCATCTACACTTGACCATTATTCATCTACACTAGTCAGTGATAAATGCTGTACTACTAGAGCCCTGCAGTCTCAATGGGTCTCAGCGCCCCCTTGATATCGCTACCGGTCCACGCCCACATTATACACTTCACGCACGACTGGTTTAGCTTTTCAACGATATATAAGTCCTCCCTGTATATGTAGATTTGCATTCATTGTGCTTCTTTGCACATGTGCTCTATTTGTCGCCAAAATATTGCTAGTGTCATGCGGCAAAACCGCACGCAGAATTGTGCCGAGCAAAAGCCGTGTCATATCTGTACTGGTGGAGATTTCTCCTCAAAAGTGAGGCCCATAATGCATTCCGTTCCAGAATGTCTTGGTCTCGTGCCAAATTTACCTTGAGCTGTGAGTTGAGACCTCTCTCCTTCTCTCTCGCCCTTCATCCCCGACGGCATCTCCAACCATGTTTACCTGTTATCTTTGTATGCCACGGTTTGCACATCATACATAGCATACCTTCGGCTATCCATTTTACAAGATCGGAAACAAGTGATCACTTCGGCTCTTGCAAAGCGCCTGTTTTGCACCGAAGGGCAACACTAAATGAGCCATAGACTTGCCATAAGTGGGCGTTCCCGGGCGCCATGTAGCGGCGCCCGCCGCGCACAACTAGTGAGTGGACCATGACGGCCGTCCGTCTGTAAATCATGTCTTCACTGCCACTGGCTCAGACCGAATTGTGACGAGGATGCGAAGCCTTACAGCTGTTACTGCAGCATGTATGGATGCAGCATACACAACTATGAGTAGATATTTGGCATTCCAAGCTTACTCGCACCGCAACCTAATACCGAAGGAGAAGAATCTCCTCGAAGAATCTCGCCGGAAATGCCCTAAACGGTCATCGCCACACCACCGTATTTGACCCGCTGACGCCCACGTGTTTCCGTCGCAGGCCCGACTGTCCGACCTCCTCCTGGCTGTTCTTCGGAGGTCGACGGCGCGCCCTCCTGCTGGGCGACCCGACGCCGTTGACGCCCACCAACGGGCCGCCCAACTGGACGCTGGCGGAGCCCGACACCTGGCCGGAGGTGATCAACACGCTGTACGACTACATCGAGCACCCGCACGCCAGCTGCCTGCGCTCGGTGCGCATCGGCGGCTGGGCCGACTTCAGCGCCAAGCACGTGGACGGCTACAAGTGGGTGTGCCTGGACCCGCCGTTCGACCTGGTGCGCTCCGACCGCTGCCTGGTCTACAGCTTCGGCGTCGACCACGACTGGTCGTTCGACGACAGCGCCCAGCTGCTGCAGTGCGAGATCCACGCGTTCGACCCGTCCATCGGCCGGCCCGACCACAACCGGTCGGCGCACATCCACTTCCACAACATGGGCCTCGCCGGCAGCAACCGCAGCTGGGTGGTGGCCGGCCGGCGCTGGAAGATGGGCACCTACGCGGACGTCGTGCGCATGCTCGGCCACGAGAACCGCACCGTGCACTACCTCAAGGTGGACATCGAGGGCAGCGAGTGGGACATGCTGGCGGACGTCTTCGCCAACTCGTCGCACCTGCTGCGCAACGTGCAGCAGATCGGCATGGAGGTGCACATGGCGTACGGCAAGAAGGGCAAGAAGGTGGGCCTGGACGGCTGGAAGCGCTACCTCGACACCTACCTGCAGCTGGAGCGGCGCGGCTTCCGGCTGTTCCACGCCGAGACCAACCCGTACGAGCCGCCGGTCAGGATGTTCAAGTTCAGTCTGCGCAAGACGTCGCGCGTGTACGAGCTGGTGTGGATCAACCGGCCGTGGTGACGCGCGCGAGCGGGCCGCCGGCCGGACGAGCGGCTCCGCCACCCGCACGCTCGCGGAGCCGCTCGCGGAGCCGGCTCGCGGAGCCGCTCGAGGAGCCGCTCGCGGAGGCGCTGGCGGTGCAGAGCTACAGCCAGCTCTGATCTTCACCGGCTCTGGTCACGTTGTCGCCGGTGGACGTGCCGAGTGACGCATCAGAAGCTGTTCGGACTGTGATATGCAACCCAAACGAGCTCGCCCGGACGATGGATGTCACAGACTGGGTGCGTGCGATTCGGTGAAAGCATCGTCATTGCAATTCGTCTGGTGTGTTTCAGTGCAACTGCAAGGAACGTGATATATAACAGTGGGATTTAATATGATCTTCTCAATATTTAATATGATATGTATTATTTTGAAGCGATTAAGCTATCGTGCGCACGACTTCATCGCTCCAAAGTATATTTTTTGCAATATTTTTTTTTTATTCAAGATCCTATTAAATGCCACTATTACACATTACCATTTCCAGGTTGACCCTCCCGCACTCCCCCCCCCACCACCACCACCACCACCACAACCCCCCCCCAACACCGCACTGCCTATTGAGTGAACATGAAGTCAGTGTTGATACGCTTGAAGACCCGAGGCCCGATTTGAACGAGACCAAGAGTGTTACGATCGATTGGTTCTTGAATGTATATATGGCCCGGTGTCAATGATATTTGCGTTCTCGAGCTTTCTAGGAGGCGTTGATGAACTTTGATAAATAAATGTGCAAGGCATTATGACATAGCCTGAGAGAACGCCATTGGGGAGGGAGAGCACAGGGCGAGGTGGTGCAGTCGCGGTCACTATATCTTGTGTATCCGCGCCGCCGTCTGCGCCCGGCGTCCATCTTGTGCATTGTTGTAGCCCGCGCGCGCGACAGTCAGCGGAAACTCCCCCGGGCGGCGGCGGCGATTGATGCCGCCGCCGCGCCGCTCCACTTCGAGACTGTCTCGTCACGTGCACGACCACGGGTCACGTGACTGTCTAGAGTGGGTGCATTGTCTAGACGCCAGCTGAACAGTGGAGCCTGTGGTGAGCGGTCGTCTGGAGTGGAGGCGCTCCTGCGAGGCCCTTCCCCAACTGGAGAGACATCAAGCGTGAGTGAACGTACACTTGAATTTTGCATTGAATTTTGCAGGGCCGGAGCCCTAAAGAATGACTGTCATGACCTTGGCGACCCGATAAAGTCGATGGCGGTAGTCGAGCAACTCGTGGTTGGTAGACCACCCGCGGGCGGTATTTCCGGTTTTCTGCTGTGTGGATGCGTGGCTCCTGCCATGGGAGCGGGAAAGCGCTCCATCGACCCACCCCAGCTTTGGACGGATTTATAATTAATGCTATGAGCGTTCCATGAAAGGAGTCGACTTCAAAATTGATTTCCCGCCTCGCCACTCTGCCCTCCAACTCTGGAGTCCTGCATCCCTGCTCCGCCAGAAATTGTGCAACAATAACGGGGCGCAAAGAAACACATTGCAATTACTCCCCAGCAAGGATTGTCGCCCCTTCCAACTGAAAGCTGCATGACCCAGGCAAATTTCTCCTCCCTGTCTTGCCCACCTTGGTTTGCCCACCCTTCGCGATGTTGCTGGCTGCACATCGCGAAGGGTGGGTTCACAATGTTTTTGCATAGCTCCGGGACAATGGACCCATTTCGGGCCAAGAACGTCGGTTATTGACCTGTGGCGTGTCAAGGAGAGGAATGTGCCAAAATATGCAAAGTGCCGTCATTCGGAGTAGTTGAAGCATATCAACACCAAACTCGGGCAATGCTGCTCTTTCATCAAGGCAACAATTCTGCTCTGATCTTTTTGTTTAAAGAAGGTGAAAGTTACTATCCTCAGGTCCGATCAATCGCCTAAGTTTCACCACATTGAGTGAGGAATATTGTGTGTAGGGTTCATGACGAATATGATAAAGATCATGTAGGACTGGTGCATCCTGAAGGGATGTCTATTCCTCTAAGTAGGCGCTTCTCTCAAGACGGCAACTATTCCTCTGGGAGTGGAATGGTTTGCTGAAAAAAATCGCGGAGCGCGTGGAGGAAGGAGTGGTGGTGCATTGCAGCTTCCTAGAGGGGCTCCTTTCATGATTAGAAGGGCGACACCATTCCATGGGAGTTGCACATGCCCGAGTGTTCCTCCCTCTATTTCGAGCCCCCGGTGCGTGGTAGCCCCGTGAAAGTGGGCTGTGCCACCCCGATCTGTAGAAGAGTCTGCTGCGACTCTATATAGCCATGCAATAGTCTAGGGTTTTGACCTGGCGTCCGCGTCACGCCGGTTGTAAAAGTTAAATGTTCTCTGTACGATATATTGTGCAGAAGGTTGAGCGAATATATGTTGGTACTCGCACACAGAAAGGACGCACGCAATAATGTTATTGAGCGACAGCCGACAGCAAGTAATCTCGGTTCCAAATCTGGAGGCCGAAAGAGAGTTGCTAATTTATACACGCGACCGACCGCGCGACAGGCCCGCACCGCTCGACATTCCAGAGAGCTCTCCCCAGCGGAGGTGGTTCGCCGGGCACGGCCGCGACCGGGTGACCAAAGCACACGTCACGGTGCCGGGCATCGGCCCGTAAAGCACTGCTGCGATTCCGGTGACGGTCAATGACCTCGCTGTCGGCGCCGGACGGAAAAGTACTGGACGCGACATTTACGTAGCACGGTAGGTCGGCTGGCTTACGGGGTCACAGCACCCACAGTTACAGACATTTTACGGTCAAAACAGTACATTTCTAGAAACTTTGTTGCAGATCACTCTGATATACTTTAGCAATGGGACTATGTTTCAGCAGGCATATTGCCGCGAAATTTCGCTTGCTCTTGATTATAGACCCTATAATGTTGCTGAGAATCGCGTTGGGCTTCGCAATCAGGTTTTTCGGGCTCACAGACATTGATAAGCTGTGTGTTCTAACAACATACCACTTCACTAATATGCACTGATAATGAACTATTATTCCTAGAAAACCCGTTCGATCCACAAGCTTACCATTTGTGTGCTTTTCTCATGCGACCTGGACGGAAAAGACAGCTGAGCTTCCTTTGTTTAAATTCTGCTCAGGAGAGACTTGGGTGGTATTTTCCCGAGGGCGGTGCTACCCCGGCTCCTCTTCAATACTACCCTTTCCCCTCAACTTTCTCTCCCTCAGTCTCTTCCAGATATAACACGACCTATGGAGTTGCCCTCTTCTCACAATGCTTATGAGCTTCATGGCTAATGCACAAGACCTTCACCACACACAGATGTACACAAAACTGCGAGTCAGGTTCTCAGAATGTATTTGTCACTCAGCTCTTTTGTGCGTGCTTTGGAGTGTGGCCAAACGTCATGGGTCATCCTTTCAACGTCCTGGTCGTTGAAGTGTGGCTGTGTGTTATTGAAGCTGCTCTCAATAAGTTGCTTTGAAAGAGGATGGAATAAAACCGCTTTTGTGTGAATTTTGGTTCGTTCTACTGATATATATATATATATATATATATATATATATATATATATATATATATATATATATATATATATATATATATATATATATATATATATATATATACATATATACATATATATATACATATATACATATATATATATATATATACATATATACATATATACATATATACATATGTATACATATATACATATATACATACATATATATGTATATATATATATGAATGCGCATACGTATATACATAAACTTATATGTATATGTATGATGTATATAATTGTACAGAATAATGCGCTTGGAAGGGTCCTTACTGGAAAATTGACATGGGTGTTAATGCATCCAGACGTTCACTTAGGTATAAGGACAGTTGGTGGTTCCAGAGGAGCGGTTATGTAACGGCTATGCATGACCGACTGCAAGCAAGGCGACAACTGTGTCTTGTCTCGGAATTTCAGATGGTCAGTTGCTTTAAATTGTCACGCTAATTATATATTGGCCCACGAATCATTTCGACCGAAGCATGGGCACAACATTCAATATTCACCGCCCGCAGGTGATGGCTACGTCCGCAGGCACCCTGACAGTCACTCAGGCACTGATCTGACTGATCTGCCAGTCGCTCAGGCACGACAGCCGGCCTCGCCGCCCGGCTCAGCTCTCCCGGTAGATCATCACATTGTCGTGCAGCAGGTTCTCGATCCGGATCCTGTCGCTGGGCGACATCGGGTCCTGCGGCTCCTCGCAGGTGGGCAGCACCTCCAGGAACAGGTGGCAGCGCACCGCCTGCGTGGCGGTCGGCTGCTGCGACAGCAGCAGCTGACTGTCGTGCTCCAGCGCCAGCCGCCACTGCTTGCGCTTCTCGCGCAGCCGCTGCGCCGACGACTTGTAGCGCCGCGGGGCGTCGGCGGCCGGCCCGGAAGTGCCGGCGGGCGGCGGGAGGCCTTCGTGGGCTGTCGCGCGCGGCGGCGACGCCGGCGGCGGTCTCGCAGGCGGCGGCACGTACGGCGCCGGCCCGTGGCGAGCCGGTCTGTCTTCCGGCGGCTGGACGGTGACGATTTTGGGCCGGGTCGCGGCACTGGGCTCGACGATTTTCGGTGTCAGCTGGGAGCTCGCAGGGACGTTCAGTTTCCGATTTGAAGACGATGGAAGCGTCGGTTCGGTTATCGTCAGACCGGTCTTCTGTTCGTTTGCTTCACCCGGCGGCTTGCTGGTGTCGGCGGGGTCATTTGATCCTACTTTTGACGCAACCTGGGCCGACTTTGACCCAGAGGCAGCCACATTCGGTCTAGAAGAGGATCTTGTCTCCGAAGTAGCTGCCGCAACAAGAGCAGTCTGGGATGGTGGTTTTCGTGTGTTGTCCTCAGCGATGGGCTTCAGTTCTGACTTCATTTCGTGAACCGATGTTGATCATGGGAACCTGTGGATCGAAGCTGATATCGATAGTGCAGAAAGTAGAATCAGGAATCTTGTCTACCTAATCATGATGTATGCGCGTCCGTAGCTAGGCAGCGTAGTCTGCCTGTGTTCTAACAACCCATTGCCTTATGACATCTTGGCATAAATGATTATACAACCGTCATATGCTTACAATGCATGAGATTTTACCCCAATTTAAAATTGTTTTCTCGTTTCGTTCATCTGTGTGCATAGTGCATGTTTGCAAACCACAAGATATGTGCGACACTTCTGTCTACAAAAGGTTTTAAAAATATGATTAATCAACGTGACTTGTGTTCGTTTGATTCCCTAGGTCACGTGACTTGTAGCATTAATGTCATGGACTCAAATATGCAAAGCCAATCATGCACTGCGTCCATTCAGCAACGGTGGTTGATATGCATGTGGCCTAGAGCACTTATCCTCCTTACATGCAAAACATATTTGCAGTCGTTTGCACAAGCAATGTTACAATGTACAATGTACAAGCAATGTTACAAGCAATGTTCGTCACAATCCTCCCGGCGGTTCGTGTCGGCCGGAATAGTCTCGAGATGTCGTAGTATTGCTGAAGTAGAACAGAGCAGCGTTCTGTTTTAATCCGTAAAACATCCATCGGCTCTATTGCTCATCTTTTCCTTTGGCGTAACCAGGAAACGTGGATACCAGCCATCATTGCAATATGTATCTACCCCACCCCTTGCACCAGTCATGTGTTGAAGTCTCTGCCCTTTCATTCTCGTATTTCAAGCCTGCTCCGCTTGACTCAGCTTTGCCCAGCTCACCTTCTTTCAAGAAAATATTAATGGAAAAGTCCCGCCCCTTGGACACATCATATCCACGAGTACTAACTACTATTCCCCATGTCACGCAGTGGACAAATTGTGACACAGCCAAAAATCAGGGGCGGATCTAGAACTCTGGGTTTGGACCGATTTCGGAGAGACAAGTAAAAAAGAATCCCTATTTCGAAAACTTTGGGATTGTCCAGCTATCATGCACCGAGTCTGCTTCAAGCATTCATACATGTTTTATATTACGAGAAAATGGCTCCTTCGTGCCAAATTTCCGTCAAAATCGGCCTCTTCTTGGGGGGATAACGACAGTTCCTCTACTTGGATCCGCCAGTGCGGAAGTTGTGCAGCTTGTGAGCTGTTGAGGGTAATAGCTCCCGTTCCTTCCCCTAATTTCGGCAGTGCGGAAGACACCGTTTGTCAGTTTTTGTGGGCGTGTGATGGCCCCGTTCCTCCCCTTAAGTTCGACATTGTGGAAGGTGCAGCTTGTGAGCTGTTTGGGTGGGGTGGGGGGTAGGGGTGATGGCCCCGTTCCTTCCAGTAGCTTCGCCGGTGCGAAAGATGCAGCGTGCGAGCTGAGCTGAGGCCAGGCAGCGCTGCTGCCACCGCCGGCTGCCGCCAACATGTCTAGTTCCGTATGTGGCCGCATGGTGGCTCACGTGCAGCGTTGATACACTGGCGAGTTGTTCATTGTTTGTTTATTGGGTGGCTCACGACGCACTTTCTGCACATTCACGGCTTATGGCGCCGCCCACACTGTATCGCCGATGGGCCGCGGGATTGGGAAATGTCCCGAGCGGCGCCAGTGTCGAACCCGGGACCTTTGGCACCCATACCCCAACACCTTAACCACTCAGCCATTCATGGGCGCTAAATGACCTCGCAGTCGGCGCGCCCTTAAGCCAAAATAATCAATCAATCAACCACCCGATTCACGTCCCGATACACTGTCGAGTCCTGCCTCTGGCTCTTCATCTCTGCCGCCGACACCTCCGCCCGCCCGCCACTCCTGCCCGCAAGTCTCAACTGCCAACAGAGGCGTAGGGATGCTGATGAAAGGTGTAGGGGTCGGCGTAGTTTTGTCTAAGTATGTGCGATGGATCCCTACCAGCCATCAGCTACGGATGATCTCAGAAGCGGTGGTACGCACAGGAAGAAAGATGCCGCCGAAGCCCGCCCCCGACTCGAAAAAAGTTGCAGATATAACCCTTGTGATTTAAAAGGGAAATGTGGTTAGATACCACAACGAGCCAGTTTTCTCACTACCAGACTGGAACTCGGTGCCGCACGGCGGTGCAATTAGGTAATGCTGTACATTTTTGTAACATGTTGCCTATTTTTTAGATAAAAAACAAGTTAGCTGACGTCGGTCACCGAGTTATTGCATCATTAATTTATAAATGTTTTGTTCAGATCTGTCAATGTCATTTTTCATGTGTTCAAATCTGCTAATTCAATTGTCTTCAATTGGCCTCTGTTTAACTCAGTCAATATGCTCAGATAATGGACAAATTTGATATCCTTGATAATTTGTAGGCCACGCCATTTTAACTGGTATCTTCTCGAGGTTAACCCAGGACCTTGACATCGATCCTGATAATGTATGTCATTGTTTACACAGCATGCATTCTATGATATTCGAAGACTTGACTTCGAATCTATAGACCGCATGCAACCTATACAAGTTAAAGAAGCCATTGCAAGGTTTTGCAAGCCATCACAAATCACGCTTTGTCTGAATTACGAGGGTGTAGTTTGCCTTAGCCGCATACGCATGCAAGTTGTAAGGTGAAATGACATGTCGATCAATGTATAATCCAAACTACATACTCGCTGTCAGTTCGTAGCACTGTCTTCAACACATGTGAATGTGTGAATTTCCGTAAATCGAAGAATTTCGGAACCTTGAATTCGGATTTACCCTAGACGGTAACTGGTCTACTAGGTGTTTCTTTTCTAGTCGAGTACAGTCGGGCTTCCCAACAGAAGACGCGTGTATTGTTATACCGCGGCTGTACTTCAGTTAACGACGATTTGACGCGATAACCAACCGCATGTAGAAAAATTGCTAAATGCCGTGATAGTTGTTTGTTTATTGGTTGGTTCACGACACACTTTATGCACATTCACGGCTAATGGCGCCGCCCACACTGTTTCGCCGGTGGGCCGCGGGATTTGGAAATGTCCTGAGTGGCGCTAGAGTCGAACCCGGGACCTTTGGTACCCATAGCCCGACACCCTAACCACTCGGCCATCCCCGCCCCAAATGCCGTGATAGGGAAGGTTCGCAAACATATATACATTATTTCTTTATTTATTTGGATCACGCGAGTAACAGGTAGAACCCTTAACGCTCAGGTCAACATTAGAGACAAAGCGAATCGGATCCCATGGTCGTGCTCGTTTGAACACGGCGAGCACGATAACCCGTAATGCAGCGTGTTGGTTCGTAATTGTATGTAACAGAAGCACATTTATGGCATTTGTGGCATTGGTCCCATCTCAAAACGTAAGTTCACTGCCCAGTCAAACATAAACGTCCACAATGCAACAACACGCTCAAGTACTATGTTATCAGTATGTTGTGAAGTTGTGAAGGGTATGCGTTTGGTGGTTTTGATGTTTGCATTTTATCAAATTTAGCCGCAGATTCCCATCAGCAGCCTCCTGGTGGACAAGTTTAGATCACTTCGAAGCAATGCAATAACATTTTGGTTTGATATTTTGTGGCATGATTTCGTATTGTCCACAAATAATGCACATGTTGCGTTCATACTGTCGGTTAGACCGTTTACATGACTTTCATATCTCACGCAATTGCAAATTGTCAGAAAGTAAGTTGACCTGTGAAAACTGGGAGACTTGAGGAAGAAATGTTCTCGCAACATCATGCTTAGACGTTGGTACACAATTCAGCTATGCAATATACACTACTCGCACCCTATAAAGTACTCGCATTTTAGCGTTTCCCTAACAGAATTAACAAGAACGAATAATCTATTTTAATATATGTTCGTCAAAGCACTTGTGACGCATTTTTACAAAAACCATCAGAAATCAGTCCAGGGTACAAAACGCACCAAGAAAATCACGATTATTTTCAGCATTTGCTAGTTATTAAAAGACAACTCACACGCAGACGGAAGCGGCTTTACCCCGTTGCCCAACCTGAAAAGCGTTCCCGCGCCCCTGGAGCTGGACTTCGTCTAGAAGCTGAAGAAGGCGACTCCTTTGCCCAATTCTCTCCTTCGCCTTTACCCATGGCTCAGGGAGTCGCATGCTCATAGGATAAGCCTCACATACTACCATGAATGAACTTATATCCCAGCTTCAAAGCGTCAGATTTCACAATTCCCGTGGTATACCTGAATATACTTCTCGAAAACTTGAAACGCCATGCCTAATGACACCTTATGCTCCATGTAGAGAGCTGAATTGCAGTGCAAGGCTTCAAAATTGATCGTAATCTAGTTTGAAAATGTCAACGTACAGGTGCTTACCATTCCCGAACGAATGTCATGCTCAGCAAACCTATTGCCGCCATAATTTAGACTGACGTTGCTGATACGCATCGTCGATCGACAGTTCCACCTCCGCACTTACCTTTCCAGGGCGATGACGCGAGATATCCAAGCTCGAGTCGAGTGAGGCTTGCGGTACAGCCTGCCCGGTCAGGGGTGGCCAGCCGTCGGCGGCGGTTAGCGACGGCCGGCGGCGGGGGAGGGGCCGGCGTGGTGGCTCCCGGAATCGGCGGCGCCCGTCGCGCAGGAAGGGGGCGCGGCGGTGCCGACGGCCCGGCGGCCCCGGCACGTGGCAGTAGTGAGGCAGCCGTCGGTCGCCGCGGGCGCACGCCGGTCACCGCGAGGAGGCGCTGGGGGTGGGCGGGGCGCCGGCCGCCGCGGTCAGACCGGCGCGACTGCCAGAGCCGGAGGCGTCGGCCACCCGGTTGTTGACCGGCCTCGACTGGCCCCCGAGGCGCTCACGAAGGTCAGATTGTAGGCCCGAAGGTGACGGAAGATGGTGTGGTTGTGTTTGGGAGTGTCGGTGGTGTGTTGCCCACCAGACCAAGTATTTCCGTCCGCTTGTCAAAGGTGCTCTTTTTTCCCTTGATGCAAAAAAAAATGACAGGTAAAATGCCTAGCATATGGATAACTAAGCGCCGAAGGAGCCAAGTACGACATATCACGGAACGCAACCACCAACTTGTTATCGCCACCGGTTGTGGACATGCCGCCATTGAGACACGGAAGGTTCTAGCTATAATCAGCGCGGAGTACTATGCAAATATAAGTTACAGCTTGGCACAGCTCGGCAGTTTGGCACAGCTTGGCAGCTTGGCACAATTGGTGACTGCTGGTCCAGGTACAAGTCCAGATCCAGGTTTGTTTCACTGCAGATGGAAAATTCTGGTTCTCACTTTCAGCATTCAATCAGTGCATCTCCAATGCATATGCTCGTTTTCAAGTGTTTCTCATTTGAGCAAGAGAGCCCTTTTGGTGTTATGCCCACCAGTGATAAATCCCTTAAAATGTTCCGGTTACCTCCACGTGTTTGAAACGGACGAATGCTGATGTTTGCGAGTTGCTCATGTGTGTCTTAAGAGCAGTCTGTTTGTCAGGGCAATTATCCTGACACCAACAGCGGTGAAACATATATATTTAAGAGATGGTACAAGCCACGTTGTAAGTCAATTTTCAGTTAATGTGATGCAGCTACGGCTAATGCAGATTTTGTCGCTTACAGTGTGTGCAGGTGAGGGGGCAGGGCACCGGCGTAACACTTCATTGTCCCATGCGTTCTGACTCCCCGAAAATGTCTGTTGTGTTACTTGGCCGAGGTGTGACAAGAGAACAGGGGTACATTTTCGAGGTGGGACACTAAACGTCGTCCACGTCCTTGAGCAGATATAAATTAAGGGGACGACGGCCTAGAACGAGTATATTGTGTCAAAATATGTCGTAAGATTTATTCCACTGCATTGAAGGAAAGTAACCGAATAGTGTTATATCACACATCTGACACTGGCCGCATTCAGATTCCATCTTCAGTCGCCACAGGTGGCGGAACGTGTGAATCCAAAGGGCGACAACGGGCAGTGTCTGAGTCGATTCTTTCCTATTAACGCCATATGGCCAATTGTAAGTTTCCAGATTGAATAGGGGCAATTAAATAGGCCCGTGTCGCCTGGTGCCAACCCCCGTGCCGCGTGGTGCCGGCCCCGGTACCGCTCGGTGCCAACCCCCGTGTCGCCTGGTGCCAACCCCCGGTGTCGCCTGGTTCTAACCTCCGTGTCGCCTGGTGCCAACCCCCGGTGTCGCCTGGTGCCGACCCCCGGTGTCGCCTGGTGCACCCCGGTGTCGCCTGGTGCCAACCCCCGGTGTCGCCTGGTGCCAACCCCCGGTGTCGCCTGGTGCCAACCCCCGGTGTCGCCTGGTGCCTGGTGCCAACCCCGTGTCGCGCTGGTGCCAACCCCGGTGTCGCCTGGTGCCAACCCCCGGTGTCGCCTGGTGCCAACCCCCGGTGTCGCCTGGTGCCAACCCAGGTGTCGCCTGGTGCCGACCCCCGTGTCGCCTGGTTCTAACCCCGGTGTCATCTGGTGCTGACCCTGTGCCGCTGGTGCCCACCCTCGTGCCTGGTGCCTGGTGCTGCCTCCTATGTCAGTCGGTGTAGCTGCTCATTAATTTTTTTGGTCAGAAAGCACGTTCATCATGTGATCGCGAGGGCTTTAAGAAGTGACGCCGGCGAACAAACGAGCCAGTCCATCACCATGATGTCCACATCATGGTGGTCATCTTGGTGTATGTCCACGCATGGCTCGCGATCACACGTCCTGCGATCGTGCAGCCGCGCGGGAGACGGACGTGCGGCGCCCCCCCGCCCGTGGGGGGGGCACCCGGCCTCGGCGAGGTGCCTTTTGAAGCCTGAGCACGAGCCAAACTGAATGGCCCGGCTGTGGCTTTGGCCATTGTACCCGGGCACCCGCAGTTCTCGGCCATTTTACGACGGCGTCGATAGGCAGTTCCTGCGGGGCGCGGCTCAACGGGGCAGACTCCGTGCTGTGGTGGATAGTTGCGGCGGTGGCACCTCGGCGCGGCGGGATTAGCTGCTCAGCTCGATACACGAAGCGCTGCTCGGCCGCCGTATGACAGGGATTTGGCGCCGTAATTGGACCGCCTGTGCTCAAAAGCTACATGTGGTCACTGCAGCTTGTGCGAGATTGTGCGATAGAGTAGGATGCAACAAATCTGAACGGCATTGTGCTCAATGTCCGACAGTCAAAATGCTTGTTTTTGTTGTTTGTTTGGTGACTGTGACTACCGTTTTTGTCACAGTCTACCATTTTACCAGCTGTGATTGCTTATATGACTACCATTTTCCAGTTCTTTCTCTCAGCACATGCGTAGACTAATGAAGGTTGCATTAAATGCATATATTATCTACGATAGCTGAACAAGCCTGTTTCGGTCAAGTTGTTTTCTCTGCTCGTTTCGAGACTTGTCTGTCCGAAAAATGCATAGGCGTAGGAACAGGGGGCCATGGCCCATCCACTTTTCACAGTACGGGGCCACCGAACTATAGGTCATCGAAGCCAGTCTAGCGTGGCTGTGTAGTGTTGGGTCGGGGCGAGAATGCTCCACCACTGATTGGTTGGTTATTGGTTTTTACGACACACCAATCGTTGAGTCATGCAGCGTCGCCGATCTCTCACGCAGATTGGTTGCGGGCGAAGAGTAGCGAGAGGTGAGACTCGAACCCACAACCTTTCGATTGTGAGACAAGCAACTTATGCCCCGCCACTGAACTGACATGATGTGAAGCGTAATAGCATGCTGTCTGGCCAGCCTGGATCCGTTGCCTCGGATCCGATGCTTCAGCTGCCAGCTCGACGACTGCCGAACGGCCGTCTGTCGGTCAGAGCCGAGCTGGCGAGTGTCAGCGGTGGGTGGGCGCTCCGACTAGGCCCACTGCTCCGGCGTGGTTGGCGGGTGTGACGTTCCCACCGGAGCGGACGCCGGCGCGGGCCGTGTTGACCGTGTTGCGTCGGTCGGTTGCAGGGCAGAGAGAGGCGGGCGGGCGGGGCGGATTTGAGTCAGAACGGTCGGCTGCTCCAGCGCCGGGTGACAATCAGCTGTTCTGGTGCCGGGCGACAGTCAGCTGTTCTGGTGCCATGTGACAGTCAGCTGTTCTGGTGCCGTGCGACAGTCAGCTGTTCTGGTGCCGTGCGACAGTCAGCTGTTCTGGTGCCGTGCACAGTGAGCTGTTCTGGTAAGCTGTTCTGGTGCCGTGTGACAGTAGCTGTTCTGGTGCCGGTGACAGTAGCTGTTCTGGTGCCGTGCGACAGTCAGCTGTTCTGGTGCCACGTGACAGTCAGCTGTTCTGGTGCCGGGTGACCCTCCCTGTCCCACCCCTCCCTGGAATACTGAAAAGCAAGCCATCTATTCTTGTAATGATGGTCTATGTTGTTTTTAAAGATGTTCAGTATGCTGCTGCTGGCAATGGTTTCTGGCAGCTGGTTCCAGTGTCCTATTGCCGCGCGACAGTCAGCTGTTCTGGTGCCGTGCGACAGTCAGCTGTTCTGGTGCCGTGTGACAGTCAGCTGTTCTGGTGCCGTGCGACAGTCAGCTGTTCTGGTGCCGTGCGACAGTCAGCTGTTCTGGTGCCGTGCGACAGTCAGCTGTTCTGGTGCCGTGTGACAGTCAGCTGTTCTGGTGCCAGGTGACAGTCAGCTGTTCTGGTGCCGCGCGACAGTCAGCTGTTCTGGTGCCGTGCGACAGTCAGCTGTTCCGGTGCCGGGAGACACGCCGGGCTGCGTCCAGCTGACCTGCCGGCTCGGCCCATGACCGGGCCACGCCGCCCTGCCCCGAGGCGACGCGTCAAGGTCGGCCGATGGCTCGCCAGCCGCGCGAGGCCGTCGACACCACCGTCGTGCCGGCCGCCAGGACCATCGGCATGGACCAGGTGAGGTGGCCCTGAACCAGGTGAACCAGGTGAGGTGCCCCTGGACAGGTGAAGGTACCCGTATCGGTACCACTGGACAGGTGAAGTGGTCCGTTTCAGTGTCCCTGGAGAGGTGAGGTGCCCCTGGACAGGTGAAGTGACCCGTATCAGTGCCCCTGGACAGATGAGGTGTCCCGTAGCAGTACCCCTGGACAGGTGATGTGGCTCGTATTAGTGCCCCTGAACAGGTGAGGTGCCCCGTATTAGTGTCTCTGGACAAGTGAGGTGTCCCGTAGCACCCCTGAACATGTGGAGGTGACCCCGTATAGTACCCTTGGACAGGTGTATAGTGTCCTGGACGTGATGTGGTCGTATCAGTGCCCCTGGACAGATGAGGTGCCCCGCAACAGTACCCCTGGACATGTGAGGTGCCCCGTGATCAGTACCCCTGGACAGGTGATGCGGCCTGTATCAGTGCTCTTGGACGCGAGATGTGGTCAGTATCAGTGCCTCTGGATAAGTGAGGTGTCCAGTATCAGTTCCCCTGGACATGTGGTGTGGCCTGCATCAGTTCCCCTGTACAGGTGATGTGGTCAGTATCAGTGCCTCTGGACAAGTGAGGTGTCCAGTATCAGTTCCCCTGGACATGTGGTGTGGTCTGTATCAGTTCCCCTGTACAGGTGATGTGGCGCCTGTACCAGTGCTCCCGGACATGTGAAGTATCCGCTCTGTTCCCCGTGTCATGTGTATAATATCCGCGTTTGAAGCCGTGCCACGCGGTTCGAACAGCGGGCGAATCTCTGAGCAGGTGATCCGAATGCTGTGGACAATCAGACAAAGTGATCAGCATTCACAATGCTACGTCTGGTTTGGTGCCATCGATAATCCGTTCGCATTGGCCTCCTTGGCGTGGCATATCAACGGGGAACAGCGGTGGGTAGAGAAAATGATGAATAATCACAGACGGAAGCGGTCAAATCGATGTCCATAGACTGCAGAGGATGAATTGTATCGCGCATTAAATGTGTTTTGATCGATCGTGCGGAAGGAACAGCTGCCCACTCCAGTCAGGGGTCATAAACGGCAGGTCCCAGAAGTCCCAGCTGTTTCCCGTAAAATATTCAGTGGGGAAAATGGTCACCAACCTTCGTGCTCGGGTAAAGAAAATGGTCACCGATCTTTTGTGTCACTAAGGAGTGATGTTGGATGCCTCTGGTAATAGGGAGTGGCGGACTATAGCATTTTAAGTCGGACATCACTACACCATTGCACCATCTACTTGTTTCACTTTTCCATTGATAGGGAGACATTTGGTCCCCTGTGGGGTTACCCAACATGTCATTCCCCGCCCCCTCATGGGATGTACGACGAGGTGGTGAAACATCAGGTTCTTCAAGAGATGCGACTGCAGTTGCCATAGTTACGGTCGGCACTCGGCAGATCGGTGTTTTTTTATGACGCTTGTTGAGCGCGAGCACGAGAGAAACATCACCACCGTTTCCAGTGGCAAGAAGACAAGAATGGGGAAGGAGAAGAAAATGCCTCTTTTGTTGTCCGTAAATGAAAGATAGTTGCATCGTAAGTGCACAAAAAGCCATCGGTCAAACGTGCAATTGGTTGTGACATTCATTGTGGTACTCAGCCCGGCTACGGCTCCCCAAGTCGGTAAACGGTGCACCAAGTGTATGGTCAAATTACACATACGAAAGACAAATAAACACGTGACCATGCACTTCGATGCAATTCAAGTGCCACGTCTCATTTCTTATTCAAACTTGAGCCATTGCTGGCCGCTGCACTCCGTTCGCGGCGAGACATGTCAGCGAGGGTAGGGCGGGCTCGAAGCCAGCGCCGTTCCGCGACGATTCCGGATCGCAGCAGCATTCCCTTCCCTTCCACAGGTGTCGCCTGGGGCGGGGATGGCCGAGTGGTTAAGGTGTCGGGCTATGGGTACCAAAGGTCCCGGGTTCGACTCTAGCGCCACTCAGGACATTTCCCAATCCCGCGGCCCACCGGCGAAACAGTGTGGGCGGCGTCATTAGCCGTGAATGTGCATAAAGTGTGTCGTGAACCAACCAATAAACAAACAAGCAAACACAGGTGTCGCCTCGCGCATCACTGCCGTGGCGAGGCACCGCGCCGTCCAATAATCACGCAACAATCACGTGAAATCGCGGCGTCGGCGACTCGACGCCGCGAGACGGGAGTCCTCCACGAGGTCACGTGGTCCGCAGCGCGGCCCAGGCGGCCGGTGTGATTCGCGCGGGTGGTTGGGGCCGTGACCTGGGACCCCGACAGTCGGACGGTGGCACGGGCGGAGCGGTTGGGGCAGTGCCGACATTGATTGTACGCCGGCCGCCAGGTCGCCGACCCCGGGCCACCGCATTGCCGGCCGACGCTGAAGGCCGCCCGTCACGAACCCCCGCGACGGCGCGGGGGGGGGGGGGGCAGGGTCAGTCGCGAGGTCGGGCGGCCGTGCCAGTCGACACGGCGGTACCGAGGACCGGGGTCACGGGGCGAGTCGCGAGGAGGCGTGGCCGTGCCAGTCGACGCCGGGGGCCTGATGATTGGTCGGGGTCATCAAGGGAAGCAGGCGCGGGGCGGGGTCCGGCCGGGCCAGTCGACGCCGGGAACACGAGGACCGGTGTCGTGGGGTCGGTCACGAACTGGGGCGGCCGTGCCAGCCGAGAGTGAGAACCCGATCATCTGGGTCATGGGTGTCAGCCACGAGGTCGGGTGGCGGCGCCAGTCCACGCTGAAGGTCAACGAACGAGGAGAGGACAGTCACGAAACGGAGCAATTGCGCCGCCCAACACTGAGTAACCACCACCATCAACACTGGCAGGCATTGGTCCTTCGCGGTACCAGTGTGCGCATCATGCCCGCAGGCGATGGTCTCCACTCCGAAGACAGGCCAGGATGCGGCTCTGGTCGACCTAACGCATGTAGTTCAGCAATGGTTCACCACGCAGGCGGGGCGCAGTCATGCAACAGATTCTCGAAAGCAAAGCAGGTGTTGCCCTTTGCCGGGTCCCCTCTGCGGTCCTCTGATTACTGGTTACTGGTCGCCGGTTGCTACTCCTCTGGTTTGCTGATTACTGGTCGCCGGTTGCTTGATGCCAGCCGAGGTGTATCCATGACCAGGTGCCGCTTCGGCGGTCGAGTAGCCGGTGGAGGGCAGCTGTGGTGTATCGATAAAACGCGGCGAAGGTCACACAGTTGTCGGAAGGCTTCGTAGTCTTCGGCGGCAGCTACAAACACGAAACAGAATTCACGAGAGACTTGCCTATTTTCAGGGGTGTTTTTAAAGGGAAAGGAGTTCGCCGACTAGGTCATTTTTCCCAGTGCAAACTTTACAAATCGCTTGCCTAATCATAGCGTCCAACCGCATCCCCTCTCCACGCACACTATACAGTGTTTCCATAAGTTGCCACACCAGGTGTTTCCCTTCAGAACTCTTCAGCACGAGTTGTAGTGGCAACGCAACAGGTCTTTGGATGGGGAGGAGGTGGTATCGCCATCCACGTCATCCACTCTTGCGGACTCAAGGTTCAGTCTATTGCAGGAAACCTGCTCGGCCTACTGCGGGAAGCTTCAGGAAACTGCGTTCGCTCTACAATGTGTTCTCGTTGAAGCGTTCTCCATGGGCGCGCTATGTAAAACGTGCACGCCCCACGTGGTTACCGCGCCGGCATTTGCATGGGGAGCGTGCGGCCGGTCGTCTCTCGGCTACTGTAGCTGGTCTGCGGGCGGACAGCCACCAGGATCACACACCTGGTGCGGATCACACGCCTGGTGCAGGATCACACCTGGTGCAGGATCACACTCCTGTTACGGATCACACGCCTGATGTTGGATCACACACCTGGTGCAGGATCACACTCCTGTTACGGATCACACGCCTGATGTTGGATCACACACCTGGTGCAGAAATGGTGGGATCACACGCCTGGTGCAGGATCACACGCCTGTTGCAGGATCACACCTTGGGATAGGAGGATGGATCACACTTGGTTCGGATACTCTGGTGGACATCACACACCTTATGTTGTCACGCCTGATGTGGGATCACACACATTGTGCAGGATCGCACGCCTGTTGCGGGATCACACGCCCCGCAGTCCGGCTCCCCGGGCGGGATTGTTCCCCGCGACGCGTGTTTGTGATGCGCTTCCGCCATTCTCAGCGGTCGGGAAACGGACCGGGCGATCTGTTGTGGGACGCCGCGCTCATGTCCCGCTTCCGGGCATGCCGGATCGCAGCCCAACGCCGGCCCCTGGACGGGCCGACGTGCGGCTCCGCGGTGAAGCGGTGCAGGCTGTGACAGAGCCGTTCCAGCAGGGGGCCATCCCTGTCGGCATTCAATCAACGCTGAGATTAGTCGCTCACAGAAAAGTCAGGGTGTACATTTTGTTGCATAAGAGAATGCTCCAAGCGGCGAGGGTGTAATTTCCTATCAGGCTGGACGTGGTCGGATTTCAGAATTTCGTTAGCACCTCTTTGGCCTTGCACGAAAAACCTATACAATACCCTATCGCCCTTCCCCAACCCCGGTACAAAATCCTTGGCGCCGCTCTTCTCTGGGCATCACAATTATTTCTCCCATTACACAATTCCCAGCTATCTGCCCTTCGAGAAAGCTAAGTTTGTCGCCGCAGTGACAACAAATTGTCGCTGACGACAGTTAATACATTGCCGAAAAGTGGATATCCGGTTGCCCTGAACCGTCGACTGTGCAGTCCGGGCTGCCGTAGAGCGTCAGGGGAGCTGAAAGTGGCGCCAAAACGGGGGACGCGCGCGATCCTCACGGCGGTTTTGCCGGCTGAACCGCCACGCCGCGAGCGACAACCGAAGGAAAAACCGACAGCCGTCGAGATGTCCGGAGTGCCTCCAAGCGCACGAATCGTTCGCGTCAGCGACTGTCGAGCCGGGGCTAGTCCTACGGCGGGGTGGTGGCGGCGCCACGCGGACGCAACACGCTCGACCGGACTGACCACAGCCGGTCCGTCGACCCGCAAAATGTCACTCGGCATACACCCGGCTGTGCCCCGTGTCACTTCCCCGTCTCATCCGATCATCGGCCGTTCTTCGTCCGGCAGAATGTCGGCTATTCCCTCGTGTTCGCGTTCATCGTACAGTGTATGTGCGGTGTACGATGCTTAGTACGGGTTATGGTGGAATAGTGCGTATACAAACCAATTGCGAGTGGTTATTACGGAATGCGAGCGATGCGGGCAGTGTACGGATAATGGCGCGATCGGTTCAAAGCACCCCATTGCTACAAACCGGCGACCAGAGTGCCTTGCTGGCGTCGAGTGCGAGAGCATTGACCCCGGTGGTGTGGACAGTGGCCGGCGATGGCAACGGGTACACACACACACACAGTTATACACAGTTGGTCACATGCACACATATTCACATACGTACATATACACAGTACACAATTGGTCAGCCTTCGTTGTTGAACATTCGTCGGACTCGTTTGGCTGGTGATTCAGAGTGATTGGCTAGTGATTCAGATCGCGTGAGGTTGTGTGTCAGCTGGCCCACGTCCACCGCCCGATACTGTGCTTGCCTCCTGTACCCCTTCGTTTAGGGGACACTCGTCTGACGCGGACATTCGTCATCCCCCATCCGACCGTGGCGCATCCCTCGCCTTCCCCGACAGATATCCGGTCCCCATCTCCCAATGCGTCCCACACCGGGGTTGGCCAGCTAGATACCAGCATCGCCAGTCCTGCCTCACCCTTGACCTCGTCCCCGACCATTCTTGACCGGCTCGCCGACAGCCTGACCCGGCCGACCCCGCTCCTGACACGTCCCTGGTTTTATGACGTGCACCCAACCCATCCCTGGGCACACTTGATGCGCTTACACTGACGTTTTTCACTATCCGTTTTTAACTACTGACTTCTCCTGTAAAGGGCACAATATGCTGTTGGAGATTGTGGACAATAAACAATAAACAATAAACAATAGACGTTGACGCCCTCTAGCTCTTGCACCGTCCCGTCCCCGTTCCTGCCCTAGCGTCCCTCACGCGTTCCGCTGTGTTCTCGATCCCATTTCTAAGCTAGCCGAACCTTTTCCCAGTTCGTGTCCGACCTCACATGCATTTTTAGTTTGAGGTGTGGTGGAATCAATAAGGCTCTGGGGCGATGCCCTTCACGGACAAATATAACACTGCCCATCCCCTGGGCCCGTATGTTTCGCCGCCAGGAACGTACACCGAAGTAGTATTTCGGAGGCGCTGGGGTATCCAAATACAGGCGGAAGTTATTTTCGGAGGCAGCCCAATACGTTAGCAAGCTGAAAGCCCAGAATTAAACCCAACACACCTACACTCATAAACCATTGCAACAGCAGGAAGGGCCAAGCGATTAAGTCGTGTAATTGTGTCCACTGTTTTGCCGAAGGAAACGCAAATGTGTTTCTTCATTAAGAAATGTGGATATTTGGGGGTGGGTGATGCCCCCTCCCCACCCCCGCTCCGTTCCACGAAACCGCGCATCCCGTCGCGAACGGAGACCAGCAGACTTTTTTTTATTGGCCTCCCCTGTCTTCGACAGCCAATTCATAGTCGCAATTATCCAGCCACAACCTGGCTTATGTGCAGTGCCTGGGAAAGTTGGGAAAAAAACTACATGTGGTCATGAGCATAAGAGGTGATGGATGGTTCTATTTATCAACGCCCGCCAGACTAAAAGGTAATGCAAAACGGATAAGTTTCTATCTTCCCCGTTAGATGCCACTTGTCATTCAACTAAGCACAAAAGGTAATCCCTTCGATGCGTTCCGTCACGAATACAATGTAAAGATAGAGGAGGTCGGGGAAGATTATAGCACATGTTGATATGTCGCTCTTCCCAAGCAACATAATTATACAATATTGAATACAGAGCAAGGCTGGGGGCGCATGCTCCAAATGTACCCCATCATTGTGGTAGAGCCTGAAGGCAACGTGTTGTGGGGGCCTTGCATTCAATTGCAGTTTTGAGCTTGCGGGTTCTTTTGTGTTCTTTTTGGGTGCTCAAGCCCCTAATATTGAGTTTGGCCCAAAATGATGATCACATTTGACCCCAGATGACACTACAATCACGCCGCGTGAAGAAAACCTCAGAGAGCGCTCACCAACCCACCATCCTATCGGTCTCAAGGAACGTAGTCACGAGCAAGATCTCACAATACCGTACTTTGGCAACAATTTTATAAAATCAGCTTCATATGGGCCTCCCTCCAATCCATTGCAATGGTTTTCATGACAGGACACCCTTCTTGCGACACAGAAAATCGGTGGTAGCATCACACCACAGGGAGATAACCAACTGCAGGATTTACAAGAGACACACCTCGAATTTTACCGTCTCCAGAAGACCGCCTGATCCCTCGGTTTAGCCGCGCCAATACCGGGCTTAGGCGGGATCAGTGCGGCGTCACTAAGCAGAGCCCGGCGGAAGCTCGAGCGGCACGTTATGAGCTCCGTCGCCACCGGAATGAGCGGACGGCAGGTGGTGGGCGTGGTGTGGGTGGTGGGTGGTGGGTGGTGGGCGTGGGTGGTGGGTGGTGGCCGCCAATAGCGGCGGTGCCAGTAGGCGGTTTCACGCGTGCACTAGTGGGCGCTGTATAACCACTGCAGTTGATGCGCCATAAAACCCAAATAACTAATTAACGCGTGCACTAGCGGGAAATAATTATCATGGCATCCCAATGGCGAAGTCAGACTATATGAATTATGAATAATCAGATATTATGAATTGATCTTTTTTTTAACTGGAGATTGGATCGCTTTTATATATGAATAAACAAACTGAGGATATTCAGTTACCTAATATGACAAATGTTGGGACTAGCAATAGCTTGTTTATGCACGAACCCTGAAAATGTACACCTACATCCGCTTTGTCGCCCCGGTAGCTCAGTTTGATAGAGCTCTGGCCTGCACATGTCTCCCTTGTCCTGGCAACACAGGGTTCGAGTCGCTTCGCGGGCTCGCATTTAGCCCCTGGCCCGAAGTGTCAGTTGGCAGCTGGCCCGATAAGGCCGGGGACCAGCTACCTGGCGGCCGTGTCGGTGCATTGACGGCACGTTCAACATTCCATCAAAATTCTGCCGTTGTCGCTTCTCCCGGTGCCACCGACAATGGAGTCAATCTGCATATTTTTGCAACGGCGGTTTTCAATTAGATTATTTTCCCTGTGGTCGACGGCCTTCAGTGTGCTTGGCTACTTCTCGCAAGTCGCGTAGAATACTGGCAATCGTCCGTCTGTCAATGTACCTCCTCTCAAAATGCATAAATTCGTGAAGTGCAGTCGTGTGGAAAAATATTATTTCATGACCAAAATATCCATCTTTGCCTGTCCCTCCCCCTCCCCCCAACATTCTTCTGCTTTCTCACCGAACATTCTATGAGGATGTTCCAATGCTGCGATATGACTCAAATTCAGGCTAGCATGTGACACAATGAGCATCTGCGCGTACGACATGAATTGTGATAAATCGATGTAATAGCATATCATATGCATGTTCAACGAACACGTCATACCTATGAACGCCAAAGCACAGCTATAAGTCTCGGGCGTCCGCCACCCAGCTACGTACCATGCGTCACAATCGTCATCACCAGCGTCACGTCGCCGCCCTGCGTCACAATTTCCGCCGACTACGTGGGCGGGCGTGACCGGCGCGTCACGAGTCCTTGGCAGCATCGGCTGGTAGTCGGCGGCGCCGGCCGCTCTGGATAAACTGATATACGCACCTCGCTAATATAAATATATATATATATATATATATATATATATATATATATATATATATATATATTTATATATATATATATATATATATATATATATATATATATATTATATATATATATATATATATTTATATATATTAATTTATATATAATATATATATATATATATATATATATATATATATATATATTTATATATATCATATGTATACATATATATTTGTATATATTCCTTTTCTCCCACCAAATATGGCGAAAAATGCCTCTCACCGGGACTTTTTGGGAACGTTTTGCCTCGTGTCCTCCCATCATCCCCATGATGGCTTGTGCGGAACTGAATTTTCTTGGAATGAAGCCGTCCAAAATCATGCACGACTTAAGAAGCTTGCGATAAACGTTACACCGTGCAATTTGCATTGTACACCGGCAAACGCTTCCCTCAAAGTCACACCCGTGTTCCTTTATCTGTGCGTGTTCCTTTCGCCGTACACGTCGTGACACGATGAAGCTCCAGCAACTCCAGACCAGCCTCGAATGGTTTGAGAGCTATGTTTATTTGTTTATTGGTTGGTTCACGACACACTTTATGCACATTCACGGCTAATGGCGCCGCCCACACTGTTTCGCTGGTGGGCCGCGGGATTGGGCAATGCCCTGAGTGGCGCTAGAGTCGAACCAGGGACCTTTGGTACCCATAGCCCTACACCTTAACCACTCGGCCATCCCCGCCCCTTTGAGAGCTATGTGACAGGTCACAAGCTGCGCGTGGGCCGGTGTGGAATACTCTACACCTATCGACATCACCGGAGGAGCGTTTCAGGGGACGTGCTGGAGCCCGTTGTTGTTCATTTTAATTCATCCGATTTTACAGCACGTTTGATAGAACAGATCGTCTCCATTGTTGTCTGAAGCGTAGTTCCACTGACATCTTTCTTGCAAAGCTGTGTTGTGCATTAGGCAGCATTTAGATTGTTATTTCCGTTTTTTTTTAACTGTGGCTGACACGGGCACGTAATAGCAACTTGTAGAGGTGGCTTGTGCCTGCTTCGGTGATGTGCAACAAAATGCGTTGTGCAACAAAATTCAATGAAATACGAAACTAAATAAAATAAAATAATTTATATAAAATATATGTATGTATAT